>JBAMYA010000020.1:11082840-11110631 GCA_037176975.1 Arrhamphus sclerolepis | reverse complement strand
TATATATATATGTGTGTATGTATGTATGTATGTGCGGACGTGTGTGTTTGATTATTGCACTGAGGCTTATCTGATAATCAATACTATTAACTGTCAGTTTGATCCTTGATTCAATACACGATGCCAAAAGAAAACAGAACGGATACAGATTCAA
Source organism: Arrhamphus sclerolepis (assembly GCA_037176975.1). NCBI lineage: Eukaryota > Metazoa > Chordata > Actinopteri > Beloniformes > Hemiramphidae > Arrhamphus > Arrhamphus sclerolepis. Next base: position 11,110,477 of record JBAMYA010000020.1, on the reverse strand, counting down.
TATTCAGTACCAGTTCAGTGTTTAATACCAGTCCAATACTGATCCAGTGCTGATTAAAACCCAGTATTGATTGAAGCTTGGTGCCAATTTAAAGCTCAATAATGATCCCATTAATCAATCTTGATTTGATTCAGATTCATTAGTCAATACTAGACCAATATTTGACATCGAGACACCTGATCCTGATTCAGTACTGGCTACCAGTTTGGGGTTGATCCAGTACAGCTTAAATTTAGTAATTTAAACTTTTTTATTTTATTTTATGAGCTATTAATCACACGTTAACCCACAGAAACAAAGGTCTTGAAGTGTTTAATAGATCATAAATGTGACCTGATCCTCATCTGCGTCTCTGACTGAGACGTTGCAGTTTCCTAACAAGTCTTCAGGACACGTTTTGGTAAAAACAAACAAATTTGGAACAAAATTTCTCTTCTACCAGTTTTTCCAGCAGTTTAAAGCAGTTGGTTTCAGGGGGCGGAGCTAGACCCTCAGCCTGACTCCACCCACTTATGAGAGCCATACACCTGCTGGCATGAGAGGAGTGGTTAAAAAAAAAAAAAAAAATGATGTCACAGTCCTGCTAATGAATCATGCCTTTAATATTTGATTGTGCATCCCTATCGATGACTGATCAGCTGATTGTTTCAGCTGTGTGAAGAAAATTAATCTCTGGAGGAGTCGTTATTAGAAACCAAAGTGGACCGTTCTGATAACACGTGTCACATGAAAACTGATCTGTGGGGTTATTGGTGATGGTGAGGCTCTTCGTCTGCCGAGGGCGCCATGATGGCATCCACATCCACACGCTTCTGGAGCGAAGGAAGACAAGTGTGTCTTCTGGACTGACGAAAGTGTTTGTTTTAATCAGAGGAAGCGTTTTATTTTTGTAACTCATCGTTTGATCGCTTGTTCTGCTCTCCATCTCCCACTAACAATTATCTAATAAATCAGTATCTGATGATTAATCTGAAGTGTCTTTCATTTCCTCACAAACACGAGGGAAAACTGCACATTTGACGTCTGACCACAGACATTTCCTTCATAAACACTTTGAAAAAAACACCTTCAAAAGGCAATGCACAGTACACAGTTATAAAGATCTCAATTCTGAGCGACAGTCATCTTTTTCTCTTAAAATAAGAAATTGAAAATTATCAAATGTATACATTCACAAAAAGCTTAATAAGCTCTCAATCAAAAAAAAGGATTGATCATGAGATTAAGAAAAGAGAATTTCTGACTGAATAAGAAAGTTTTAAGAATACAAAATCACAAATTACAAAAATGAGTATGGGAAACATTTTCTAGAGAAAACAGTTTTTCTGAGTTTACACGAATGCCTTTTTCAGAGAAAAAGACCAACAATTTCTGACTATAAAAGCTGCCTATGAACTCACAAAATTGCAGGAAGAAACTTAACTTGCAGTTTTCAAGACACTCTGCATACCTGAGCCATCATTTATTTTGTTTTTAATTATTTTTAGTTCTTCACAGTCGAGTTTCTCTATTTTTCCAGTCTGAATATTGAGGCTGAGCTTGTGTTTGGGGGCCCCCTAGTGGCTGACAACACTTCATACATCTGTATGATCTGCTGTATAAATCACTGGTGATCATCTGGACGTCCTCGGTGGTCTCACGTTGTTCACGTCTCTCAACTGCAGTGCCGTTTATAGCCACTAGATGGAGTAAATCTGTTAGACGTTAATCGAGACAGTCAGGCAATGGAGTGAAAAGAGGAGATACAAATTGTTTGATTACTTAGTTTGTAGATTTTATTCTGATGGCTTAAATTATTTACTTGGTACATTTTCATTAATCTAAGTGCAGTGAAGGTTCTGTTCTGACCCCACAGAGCAGCAGTATGTCAGTGAGATTAAAACCACCAACTTCACCAGAGATGTCGTCATTCAGTCCTAATGAGTTCAGTGTACGACAACAGGAGTGAAGCCTTCAAAAATAAAAAAATAAAAAAATAAAAAATCCACAAATATGTTTTCACAGGGGCAAAAGAGGTTTCAGTGTTTTATACTGGGACCACATGCTGGTGACTTGAGGACCAGGAGTCTCATTTACAACTGCTGCATACGTACAAAACGGGGCTTGAAACTTGTGTACGCCGCTTTCCACGCAAACGTTGTGATCTATATTAAACAAACTTGACGTGAGAATGTGCAGTCCGTCACGCAAACTCTGACCCAAGAGTGCATCGATTTTAAAGATGGGGAAACTGCCGATGCAGATGGTGAGTTGGGAAATTGAAGCTACACTGCATCATGACTCCTCTCAGACATTTAACTCCATATCAAACTGTAATCATAGATCAAGTTTATCATCAGCAGTAATGACCACAGTGTTAATTATGCTAGTGCTGGGGAGCCATTAGGACCTTTCAAATAAATAAAAATAAGGCCTATAAACCAACTTAAACTTTAAATGAAAGTCTGCACAACGTTTCATCAAAGTTTCCTCGCCGTCACATTCCTCTCCCCGATGATCACCAGGGTGACGTGTACCACAGATTAACACTTAGATTGGTACAAGGTGTGAGATAATCAGACTAATTGATGTAAACATTTAACTGTGGTGACCTTCCTGCATAATGCTGAGCCATGGATGTACTGGTACTGCTGGAAGTCCTTGCAACTGGAGGAGTTAGGAGGGAACGTGTTTTCACAGACCACCAGGATTACCTGGACCATGATGATGACTGGTTAATATGCTGATTTAGACTCCCTGGTGCTTTAGTCTTGGATCTATGTGTTGAACCGAGTCCAGTAGAGGAGAGAGAGCGGTAAGCGCAGTAATGCTGCCTCCAGGATGGTTGTTAATGACCAGTCTATACATCAGACTTCCTACACTCTGGGAGAACAGGCCAACATTAAAAGGCAGTTTGCAGCAATGTCCACTTAGACCCTACACTATGTTTTATAAATGAGACTTCTGGGGTCTTAAGAGGATTCTCACTACAGAGCACAGCTCCATGAGGAAGTCATGGGATGTTTAAGACAGCAATAAGATTCACTCTTTCACAAATTATTTTTTTAATGTGTTTGTCGCATCAGACACACAATTTACTTAAAACTGTTCTAATTTATTTCATCAGTTGTTTCTATCTGATTTTGCAGAACAGCATTCCTCAGCAGCCGTCCTCCTCCAGATGTTTCATGTGCTTGGGGCGTGGTTGTGTGGTCTCCAAGGTTGCCATCGTTAACAACAACATTGATCAGCTGCCTCGTTTAAATACGCATTGACATTCACGAGTTGCTTTGCATCAACCATTTATGGTTGAATGTGGGCGTGTAGAGGTCAGGACAGGAGAAGGAACCTTGTACGCAAACGCTGACGTGCAGCTGTGATTCCTGAAGGGAAATTGCTTGTTGGTGTGCGTACGTGTGGTTTTGTAAATCGGGATTTTTGGCGTACTCCATTTTTGGGCGTACTCACACTTTTAGTATAGATCCTACACACTGTTTAGTAAATGAGACCATAGAACTGGACATTAGACCAGGGAATGGACATTAGGACTAGGACTGGATGTTGGGACTAGCTAGTATTGATCTGGGATGGGATGTCAGACTTGGATTATCCTACATTTAGTCCCAATCCCAAAATGTGGGGTTACATGTTGAGACTGGGACTGAATGCAAGGACTGAAATGGAACATTGGGACCAGAATTAGATGATGGAATTGGAAGCTGGGACTCAGATCAGATGTGAAGACAAACAGAGTGGATCGACGGGGATTTGATGTCTGGACTGTAGTCAACATGTTGGGACTTTGACCTAAATTGGAGTCCCACTGAGTCCACTGAGTTGAGCTTAACAACCTTTCATGACTTTGTTGTGAATTGGTGCAGTGGAAATGGAACAGGTGTTGGGACTGGGATTGTACACTGGGACCAGGACCAGCTGGTATCTGAGACTGAGACTGGATGTCTGAACCAGGATGGGCCATCAGCAGTGATTAGTGATTTAAATCGTTGGTACGTCTCAGCTTGTCCCAACAAAACTAATGTGTTCAGACGTGCTCCATCTCTACAATCTCTACTAATGATCTCCTCTAATATGTGGCTTTAGAGGTAACCTTGACAACAGCAGATGTTCCAGAGGACAGACAGTACACCTGCATCGTTTGTTTCCATCAGACACTTCTGACACCCTTCATTGTTCAGTTTTTTTTGTGATTCCTCCCCCTTGATGACATCACACAGATCAATTGAGCTGATTAGACCACTCGGTGGAAGCTCGGATGATCAACACCCGAACACCTCTGCGTCTCCTCGGCAGTCTGGAGCAGGTGACGAGGTTCCGTTGGACTCTGCCCCACCACCATCCTGCAGCTCCACCAGCCGCTGCAGGTACTTGATGTACCTGATGGCAGCCCGCAGTGTCTCCACCTTGCTGAGGCGCTTGTCGGCGCTCTGGCCAGGCAGGTGGTCCCGCAGCTTGGCGTAACCCTGGTTCACGCACTTCACCCGCTGGCGCTCACGCTCATTCCGCTTCTGGATGAACGCTGGCTCGAATGGACACTCGTACACGCTGAAGTGTCCGTGATGGTGAAATGGGGCCAGGTAGGGCAGGAGCCCGGGGCCGGCGGGGTTCCTCAGAGGGCCCTTGTAGAGGCCGAGGCCTGGGGGGTCCATGCTCGGGGGGTAGAAGAGGAAAGGGACGGAGCCAGACAGAGAATCCGTGGAGTGCTGAGAGATGCTGCGGTCCTCACAGAGTCCAGCAGAGGGAGACAAACCGAAACGATCCAGGAGTGAATGGGAGAAGGAAGAACTCATCGTGTGATCTGGACCGACCAGTGAGCAAAGAGGACGCCTGGTTGGGTCAGAGAGAGTTCATCCTGCTCACCTGTGAAGACAAAAGGAGGAGCGATGTTGAGGATTAACGTGATAAAGCAGAACTGTTTAGTCTGAAAATGGAAGTTTCAGAACGTTTGACTTCAACAGTGTTAAAGAGACACCTGCCCACCACCACCGACAATGATGCAACTCTCCTGCCTGACCTTTGTGGTCCATCCTGGATCAGCATCTCAAGAACATTTATGGCACTCTAGTAACATGTCCCAGTCCAGCATCAACACCTCTGCTAGCCAGATCTGTTAGCCAGAACTTAGCTGGGCGTTCATGACAGAGGTGAAGAAGAAACCAAAGACCAGCAGGAGCCTTATCTAGAGACAACGTTCATGTGCAAAACAGGGCTTGAAAGTTGCATATGTCACGTTCCAAGCAAGTATTGTGATTTAAAGCCTGGTCCGGTGGGGTAGTGTTGCCTGCATTTAAATTCTCATATGATGAACACAATCAGACCAATGTGAAGAGGGGGTTCCATAGCACAGCTGGAACGCCAAATACGCAATAGCCTGTACCCATGTGCACATGCACATTAAAGCTCCATCACCCGACTTAATGCAATACATGAACAGAAAAAACTGCAGTCCAGATGATCTGTAATGCTGCCTGACATATCCATAACGCTGTGATCCGCTGGCCAGGAAGCACCCACCACTCATTTATTTTGCAGAACAGAATAGTGGGAATGCACCCCCCCATTTGTTTTTTGATTTGGCATCTACTTTAATTCTCTCGTTTTCCATGTGGGGAACAGTGCACTTCTACGGGAATACTACATTAACCTAGGAGACACTCTAGAAAAATATTCATTTTCTGGTTTCCACCTCGGACACAATTGTTTCAGTTTCTTTGGTCGTGAAGTTCTTTTTTTTTAGTGGGAACATTTCCACACACATACTTGTGAATGAGACTCCATGGACCTCATTCATGAATATACGCGTGGAAATGTTGCTATTTCACGCAAAAAAAAAAGTGGGATTCATGAAACCTGCACACAACACACTTTTGTTCTCACCACCCTGCGTATGTTTGTGAATCAGAATTGTTCTAAATTCACAGGCGCATGCTAGCAGTTTGTGTTTAGCATACTACCACGCCCCCATTTTCCAAATAAGGAAACCACTTTCCTCAAGTTGATTCATAAGTGAATGAAGCGGTTCCGCGAGGAGAGACGTACATTTCACAGTTTTTTGGCACCAAAAAGGTGAAATAAGAACTTTACAACCACAGAAATTGAAGCAGCTGTGTCTGAGGTGGAAGCCAGAAAATTGGTAGAATTAAACTGGTTAAAAAAACAAACAAACAAATAAAAATGCTAACACTGTATTACGGCAACTGGGGCTGTTAATGTAGAATCCCGGAAAAGTGCACTGTGGCCCAGGTTAAAAAAAAAAGGTTGATGCCAAGACCAAAAAAAACAAAACAAACAAACAAAAACAAACAAAAAAAAAAATGCATTCCCACAGCACTGTTTTGCAAAATAAACGAGTTGTGGATGCATCGGGCCAGCGGGGACACTTAAGGATATGACACAGATCATCTGCACATTGATGAGTTTTGGTTTTTTTTTCTGTTCAGCTGTAACTGGGTCTTAAAAGTTGGGCCAGACCCGGTCCGAGCCCATAATAATTCGGCCCGATATTTTATATTTTGATTTTCAACAGCCGAACCCATTTACAGCCCAACATTACTCAAAAGTGTGCACAAACACAGCTCTTTTGCCTTTTGTCAATAATGAATCATTAATAGCCTACATGTCACATCTTTTGTTTTTCACAGAACCCACTGGCTCATTATTTTTATTATGTTCATGCTCAAAACATCTTCACACCTCACTTCAGATATTCAGCTTTAGCTTTGATGCACAAGGGGTGACCCAACTCAGAGAGGGATGTGAAATCCCAGCCTGGTCTGCTATTTCTCTCTGTAATGTACCTGTAGCCATGGAAACCGAGCGTGGACGGGTTTTACATGACTTATGTGCTCCAGAGAATCACATAGCTGCAGTCGGCTACATACGCCATTGGCATTCAGAAACTGTTGATTTGCAATTCAACATTTTCCTTGAGATTTTTTTAATTATTAAAACAATCTCAATTAAATCTCTTTTTAATTAATTTAGTTTTATACGCACTGCATGTACTTAGAAGCTCTGTAATTGCTTTTTCGGAGTCAGTTGGCTTTCCTCATTTGTGCGTACGTATGGTCTGAGTTTGTGAATGAGGCTCAATGTCTTTTACTGAGTGATGAATCACAAGTGATCCGTTACTATTCCATAAACATATGTTCATATATCATCAAATGATGTTCTATAGTGGTTGATAGCACTGATTGATGAAATTATTGTGTAAATGTGTGTGTGTCAGTCAGTCTGATCGCTGAGTAAACATCAATAGTGTGGTGACGCTTGTGTGTAACGTGGCATCTATATACTGGTACTAATGGAGGATTAATGGATCAGGATGAAGGAAGGTTTTAGGGATCACCAAGATTTCCTGGCCCCTTATGATGCCTGATAATAGATCAGTGCTCTTGGATCTATGTGCTGAACTGGGTCCAGAGTTAAAGAGACTGATGGAACTGGACCATCCTGTGTACAGGTGTTGATGCTCTCTGGTAAAAACATCTCTTTCCAGCAGGAATTAACTGACATCTACGTGTTTGATATGATTTATATTAAATAATGTTTAACTGGATGACATTTTTAACATGACCAGACTAACATCCAGTTTTCTTCCAGTGTGGAGAACAAGAACATTAAAAGACAATTTACAGCAAAGTTCGGCTTCACAAATGTAATCAGACTGAGTGAAGATGAATTTATCTATATGAACTGTAAAAATGTCCATATGATCAATGTACAAACGATCAGTGACTCAAACATGGTTCTGACAGTTAGTATGACGGTGGTCTGGATCCACACAGAGGACAGACTGACAGGAGCTGACAAGACTGGTACCAGCTGATTTATATACAGAGAAAATCTTGGACTGGACTTTGTTTGTTGGCAAGTAAATATTTGCACTTATAAAGCTGAAGTTCCTGAGAAGACAGAGCGGGGGCGCTGTGCTAGTCACACCAGAGTAGCCCTGCAGCGGTTACCTTGTGGAGGCTGTGAGAAAACAACTCAGAGCATTTTAGAAGAGATTTGAACCACATACGAGTTTAAAAGTAAAAAATAGAAACAAAAAACATTTCATTTGACGCTACTCTTGTTTTGTTTTTTAAAGTCATCTCTAGGCGCGTGAGAAACCCAGATCATGACCCCTGAGCACATGGCAAAGACTAACAGTGGCAAGAAAAAAACTTCCTCTTGAGAAGAAACCTGGACCAAGACCTGGATCAGTTCTCGGGGGGATCCTCCTGCTGACAGCCAGCTGGGTTAAAGAAGACATGAGGAAGACAGGACAGAGAGGATGAAGGACAGATAGAGGAGAGGGACAAAAATATACAAATATCTGTTGTTGTTTTTTTTAATACAAAAAATAAAATTATATATGTATATATGGTGGTCAGAGGGCTGGACTGCAGGTTGGTCACATTTTAAAAGCATACTTCTAGAAAGATCAAGACACAGTGAGATATATGTGTTAATATGAGCAGACTGTCATGCGATCTCAAAACCTTCAGTAAACCTGTGAACCCCTGAAACCATGAACCCATGAAACCATGAACCCATGAACCCCTGAAACCATGAACCCATGAAACCATGAACCCATGAAACCATGAACCCATGAAACCATGAACCCATGAACCCCTGAGTCTGGCTGAGGAGGCGGAGCTTGAAGATGCTCCGCTTTTCAAATGTTCTGTGTGGGACTTGATAGTACACAAAGAATAGACCAAAACTGGAACACAGTGCTCTCCACATTCTGTGGGACTTCAACTTCAGGTACAGAGTCAGAAAATTAAAAATAAATAAATACAAGCATAAAAACTCAGAAGTCCTAACTTTAAAAACTTAGGAATTTTTAAGATTTTTTTAAAAAAGTTGTATGTTTTTTTATCAAAAGTTTTTTGTCTCTTTCTTCAATTGTTTCATTTAATTTTTACATTTACGCCCCTCCAACTGTCTGTCTGTGTGTGTGTGTGTGCGCACACACACACACAGACAGAAGAGACAGAAGACAGACGGTGTCTGGGGTGTGTGTGGATGAACATGTGGAGGTTTGAGTTGTGATCTGTGTGTAACCCTCGTATCCACTGGGAATAAAGCGTCCAGCAGTCAGACATGAAGCAGTGACACTGACCTCCAACACTTACTCAGCATCAACCAGTGACCACACTCCCACACACACCCCACCATCCCACCCCACCCGCCAGCAACAAAGCCAGTCAAGGCGATGAGCCCCCCCGCCCAGATTCCAGGTGCAACAGAAAAAAAAAAATTACCAGCCCAGAATCCAGGAAAGGTACCGGCCAGCACATCCAGAGCACACCAGCAGCACCGGGAGTACGGTACGAGGGTAGGGGGACGACTGCAACCGCCCCCCACAACCACACAGCCCGCGTTGGGCCCAGGACGCAGGGCAGAACAATGCACCAAACCCACAGGGAGGGGCCAGGAGCCACACGGGCCCCACCACCCCTGGTGGGGATCCAGCTGGTAAACGTCCTAGCAGGGCTTGATGGATAAGAACTAGTGGGCTGGATCGACCCAGATATACCCTTAGCAGTACCAGTTCTCCCAGTAATGAACCAGTGTCTGAACACCTCTTGGACTTGTTTGGAACTGATTAGCTGTTGCACTACCTGCTGTAAATATTCTGTCCAAATCTTTGTTTTTTCTTACATTTTCTTATTTAGTCTTTACTTTTATTTATTTGTTTGTATTTGAATTCTTCCTTTCACTTGTTGCATTATTTTATTCTTATTTTTTTTTACTGCTGCTGTGTGTTGAGACAAGACAAAGTCGGGTTTTCCTTTCACTTTGTGCACTGCTGTGTTAAAGACGATCCAACTTCCTGAATCATAAATGATGGTAAAGGTGTTTTATTCTTGTTCATGACTCTTTAACTAACTTTAATATGTTGCTTAAAAATTATTTTCACAAATTTGCAAGGAATAAAGTTTTTTGAATTTCAGTTCATAAAATAACATGTTAATCTTTGATTCTGTAAACTCTCAAATTAGTAAATTAGTTATTATTAATTTAGCAAGAATGTTTTATCTTTATTTTTTGTCTTCTAAGCAGAATCATTTGCTAGAAAGAAAGACTTAACTTCATAAACCGGTATTGTCCAAGAAAAAACAAAAATTGACTTCATGAGTTTGCAAATTTGTTCTAATTTTTTTTTTTTTTATCAAATCAAATCAGTGCTGAAGAGGATAATTGACTCTATAAACTCAAAATTTGCTAGAAAATCTTCTTTAGAAACTCTTCTACAAAAAAGAAAATCTAATAAAATCTTAAAAAAAAAAAAAAATAATCACTTGAGGAAAGGTACTGCTGACATTCTTCATGTTGATTTTTGAAAAGATAAACTTTTTTTAGTAAGAAAAATATCAAGTCTGACTTTATAAACTCGGAGATTAAAAAAGATATAACCTGAAGAGTTTTGATTTACAAACTTCAAAATTTGCGGAAAAAAACATTTTTAAAGATATAAACTCAAAAGAATTTCTTACTTTATAAATTTGCTACAAAGAGTTTATTCAAACTCAAAATTGTGTTTATATAATCAATCATTTTTGACTTACAGTTTCTCCCGTCCTAACCCAGATGGTTCATACCTGAGTCGCAGTTTCAGTTCTCAGTGAAGTTTTTATTTAAACCACAAATGATTTTTATTTCCACTAATGCTGCTTATTAAGGCTGAACTTGTAGTTTGGGGCCCCCTAGTGGCTGCATCGGTACTACATCTGTATAATCTAAATACAGACACATATTGGAACATATCTTATTAAAAGTGAAAATCAACAAGCAGACGCTGAAGTGAGGCTTCATTTTCAATTTTAAAGAAATCAGTCACCAGAAAAAGGTCTGAGCTGGGAGAACTGGTTCCCAGTAAGAGCCTGAAGATTTGGCCCCCAACAATCAAAGCAGCCATAAAGAAAGTCTTGAGACTTCGAGAAGCTCACCTCCTTAAGCAGCTGCAGCTCCTCGTCCTCCGGCCCCTCTGAACTCCGACGGTACGATGAAAAGCTCAGGCTGTACCTGCTTTTACCTGCCGAGGCTCCGCCCCCACAGGTGTGTGATGGGAGAGAAACGGGCACGACAAACAAACGCCGCCTCCTCTGGTGTTTAATGATGGAACATTTCCAGCTCTGATCACACATTCAGTTTCTGTCTGAGCCAGGGTGTGCTTTATCCTGACCAGTGTTCCCAGTGCTTCCAGAGCTCCCAGAGCTCCCAGTGGTGGGTGAGACGCAGGTATGTGGAGGGTCCATGAGCGGCGTGCACATCAAAGAGCGCTGACGGACAGAAATGAGTGTTTGCGTTTCCTCTTCCTAAATCCTGTACTTCCAGATGAAAGGAGACACACACCCTTCCTGTCCGCCGTCATCACACCGCACACGCTGATGACTGTTTACACACACACACACACACCTGTAACCTGAGACTCACCTGTGAGGAAGAATCCGCTACTGAACAAACCAACTCTCATTTCTTTTACAGTTCTCATGTCGGCACTGAGTTCAGTTCTGAGTCCATCTGCTGGTCTTGACTCCCAGGTCGACCTGGTCTGCTGTCAGCTGACTGGTCACATGACCTCTGGGGTGGGGAAGAGTGGACCTGAGTACTGGTTCTGGTACTGAACTGATCCTGAAACAGTTTTGGTGCTGAACTCACCTTTGAGGCAGCGAGCAGTTTCTTAATTTTTGGGGTCCATGAGCCTGATTCTGGAGGCCCCGAACTTGGAGAAAGTCCAGCGTGATGGAGACCTCCAGACCTTCAAGATGATCCATGATGATGTTTTCAGCTACGACCCTTTAACAAGAAGGCAGGCTGCATCTGCAAATAAATAAATAAATAAATCACTTCGTATCTTCTTACTTTATAAAAGCAAATTATTTATTCACTTAGTAGAATTTTTAAAAATCGCAATATTTTTCACAAATCTTTGCACACAAAATAAAATCAAATCAGATTTTACCTGAACAAAAACAAAACTGACTCCAAGATTTTTTTTTTAGACCAAGAAGACTTAAAGAATTATGGCAACAAAAGTTTCAAATTATAACAAAAATGTATAAAAAGCTGAAAAGTTCAAGAAAAAAAGAACAACTACTGACTTTATAAATTTGATTTGTTTTATGTCTGTATACAAACATTTTTAAAAGCCTAAATTTTCAAGAAAGAAAGAGTTGATCAGTTTTATATTTCTGTTTCTTTATAAAATCATATAAACTTGTTAAACCACATTTTCCATATTTCTTTTCAATAAATCACATTTTCAAACTCAGAAAACCGAAAAGATTTTTGGCTTTACAAAAAAAAAAAATTCGTTTGTAATTTTTTTTAAAATCAAAACCAAAAACAAGCCATTAATATGTGTGAAATTAAAAAAAGGCTGCACACTTGCAAATGTTTTACAAATATACAAAAATGTCAATGAAATCCCAAATGACCAAAAAAAAAGAACCATTTTCAAGAAAAAACTAAATATTAAACTGTAAATTGTCGCCACCATTTTTAAAAACAAGGAAAAAAAAGATCTGACGTTGCTAACGACGTCATGATTATACAACTAAACATGATAACATTTTAGGAAAAAACAAGAAAAACAGCAGCTGTAGTTGTTCCTGTAACAGCAGCATCAGCAGCAGACTGTTACTACGGCAACACTACGGCAGCTCATTTAGTCCATCTGCTATAAACAACACCAGTATCAGACTTTAACTGGGACTCAGGTCTGATAGGTCCTGCTCTGCTGGTTCTTTCTCTGACTTTAGTCACATGTTTTCTTTCTCCAGACAACTGACACATCTTTTTTTCTCTTCTCAGCTGGCTGTTCCTGTTTTTCAGCACAACCATGTAAACATATGTGCATAAATACGTATATTTATATTTTTTGTTTTTTCTTTTTATCTTTAGTCTCCTCACCTCCCACTGCAATAACTGTATATTTTCTTTCTTTTTTTTAATCTATATACATGTATGTTTTTGTACAGAAATGTATAGAAACTGGATGATGTGTTGGGTTTTATACATTTGAATCCTGCTTTTTGGTTTTTGTTGTCTGTGCTGCTGCTGCTGCAACAAGGACGTTGTTGTTGAAATGAAATGAAAAAAAAATCATTTTTTCTTTTTCTTTTTTTTATTTTCCCCAAATTTTCAACTTTAAAGCTACATTTTCGGAGTTTTGTCTTGCAAATTTTCTGGGTTTATTAAGAGACATTTTTAATTCTTTATTTTTAACCCCCCCGTCCCACCCTGTCATTATTTTTATTTCCCCTTAAATGGCCCTTTTCTGGCTCAACTTGAATTAGAACCTCAGATAAAGCAGTTTCCTTCTTCAGCTTCAACACCCTGCCGTCTCAGGTTACAGACGTTTAAACTTCCAGCAGCGGCGGTCCACAGCTCGGCTCAGCTCATCCAGCGATGAGGTTCAGAGACGCTGCAGCAGAGTTCAGGTGCTGCAGTCGGCCTCTAATAACAGGTTGAAGCAGCTGTGCTGCAGCTGTGTTTGCTGCAGCACAGCTGCACTCGTCCTGCAGGAAGACGTTCACAGCCTCAGCATGGACTCTTTTCTCTGTGCACTTATTTATCTGAAACAGAAGGAGGAAAAAAAAGAGAGAGAGAAAAAAAGATTTTTGTGGACAACACTAGGTAGCTACTCCCATGATTCATCCTCCCTGAAGCTGTTTCCTGTCAGAGTTGATCAGTCTGTCATTTCATTCAATTTCATTTAGTCTTTCTTTCTTTCATTCTTTCTTTCTTCCTTTCTTCCTTCCTTCCTTCCTTCCTTCCTTCTCATTAGCTTTAAGCCATGTTAATCTTGATGCTGGACCACAGCAGCATCCTAACTTTTGCTTTTCCGTCTTCTTTATTTTCTTTTACTGTTTCAGTCTCTCTGATGATGTAAATCACTTTAAGCTGATTTGCTGCTGAAATGTGCTCCACAAATAAACTCCCTTTGCTTTAACTGTTCTTAGTAAAAAGGAGAAAAAAAAAACTTAAAACAAAACCTTTTTTTGGATAATTTGTGGCTTTATGAAATAAAAAAGTATCTAATTTTTTGCTGTCTTTTCTTTTTAAATTTGTAACTTAACTAAAAATGTTAATAGAGTTTTAATTTCCAGTTCAATGTTCTGCTGTGTTCATATATAAATATATATATTTATACTGTATAGTTAGATTTTCTTTTCTTTTAAAGGTACAATTTAATCAAATTTTCAAAAGAAATTTTCTTCTTCGCAAATTTATAAAGTCAGTTTCTTTTTTTGTTTTTACTTTTTTTTTCAACTTTATGAAGTAAAGAATGTGTTTTCTTCTGGGCAAAGTTTTATTACGTCAAAAGTTCATTGTTTTTGCAACTTTATGAGGACAAATTTGTCAGAAATACTTATGATAATAATAATAACTAATAGTTCAGCCTCAAATAATTTTTTAATTGAATATGTTTATTTTTCCTGCTTTGCAGTGTATAAATATTTATTAAGAAGTAAAAAACACAGTAGGAAAATTATTTCTTGTTGCATCCTTGCAAGTTTATGAAATAAGACTTCAGAGTTTTGTTGTTTTGTTTTGTTCTTTTTCGTACTTTTTGACTAATTTGAGTTTATAGTCTTTTTTTCTTGTTTATGTGTAACGTTTGTATGTTTTTTTTATTTTTTGCAAATAACTGAATTTATAAACTCTACATTTCTGAATTTTCTTGTTTTTGGTGCAAGTTTAGAAAAACTATTTCCTTTTTCTAGGATATTTGGGACTATCTGAATTAACTAAGGAATATTTATTTATTTACCAAATATTCACATCTAGAAACAAAGAATTTCTGAGTTGTTGTTTTGTTTTGTTTTTTCCTTTTTAAATTTGCGAAGTTGTGACTTAAAAGTATTCTTTCTGCCGGCAAATTTATGAATCCATAAAAGTCAGACTTTTTGATGTTTTTTTCCTACAAATGTCAGTTTTAAAGTTTATGAAGTAAAAAAAAAACTTCTGTGAACTCAACTTGAATTTGAAGTTTAACTTTTCAAACTTAACCTGCTTTCTTCTTACAGTTTTACCACAGATCACTTTGAAGGATTTTAACAGTCCATCACCCTGAAGTGTTACTAAATAAATGAATAATTTATAATCAATAATTAGAAACGGCCCCAGACAGAGATGTGATGAGATCTGTGTTTCCTGCTCTCTCACACACACTGATGAAACCACAACAAACAGGTGTGTGTGCTTGGATTAGTCTCAGCTCCATCAAAGCTGCTGCAGCTCCACCTGCTCAGACACGAACGCCAACACGTCCTCCTCCACCTTCACTCGCTCCGCCGCCGAAGTCAATTAATGACCACCTGACACACCGCCGAACCTCTGCTCACCTCAGCAGGTAAAACTGGATAAAAGCAACAAACTGACACATAATTAGGGGCGTGGTCTGTTTGAGTGACAGCTACTTTGTAGTCTGCAGCGTCAACTTAAGGCCGGTTTATACTTCTGCATCAAAGCTAGACATGAAGGCTACGCCGTCTGGGGAGTTTATACTTCTCCTTTATTGTTTACATTGCTCTGTAATCCCACCACCAACCACTGGGTGGCAGTGTGTTATTTTTCTGCAGTGCTGTAGGTCACAGTGTTTCCTTTCGTTTACTTACTGTATGTAGTTCAGCTGTGGAAACAGAGTTAATTAAAGTTTATTCAATCAATCAATCATGTTTATTTATAAAGCAAATTTAAAAATAACCTCAGTTGACCAAAGTGCTGTACAAGTAAAATTAAAATCCCAAAATAATATTAGAATAAACAATTATATATATAAATCAACCAAAATACTAGAGTAAAACAGCACTACAAAAGAAATAAAATACAAGGTGTGTTTTTAATAATTTAAAATTATCAATGCTCTGAGCAGATCTGATATTAAAAGGTAAACAGTTCCAGAGTTTGAGAGCAGCAAATTTAAAGTGAGTGTTTAGCATCAGTCATTTTTACAGACGTTACAGCAAACTATCGTAACCAACTTGAAGATGATGGAGAAATAGAAGTGTGAAATCTGGAAATGAAGAACAAATCTACCATTCACTTTGCTTGAGGTCCGTAATGCTGTTACGTGTATTTATGGTTGGAGAAAGGATCATCATGTTACGCCGTAGAGTCTGAACCAACAACGTAGCTATGACGTTCACACCTACAGCGAAGCTGCAACGTAGAGTTCACACCTATGATGTAGTTTAGATGCAGAAGTAATAATAAGCCGTATTGCCTTCAGTTAAATCATCTTCTGTGAATCAAGACCTGAAAGAACAAAGTCATTCTTATTTTAAAGATGGTATGGATAGTTTGTTGTGTTGTTAATGGTTCTGTGTTGGTCTGGACTTTACTTCAGCTAGCAGCAGCTACTTTCTCTCCGGCTAAAGGCAGCTAGCCGGGGATAACCGGACTGACCAGATGACTCCAGCTTGTTTTGGCTGCTAGCTCTGGGTGCAGGAGGCTACTCTGGTCAAACCACCTGAACCCCCAGATCCCTCCTGGGTAACCAGACCACTTGCTAACAGCTGGGAAACTGCACTCCAGGAGCCCTGGTTTCATCTCCAGTGGCACTCGTTTCAGATGCCATTTAGTAGTAACATCTGAAATGACGATGTTTAGATGGGTTGAAACAGAATGACAGTAGGCAAACATTGGTTAGGATGGCCTAAAATAGCTAGCTTGTGGAATTGAGTCAGTTCGCACCAAGCACCACCTAAAACCTCGAAGATTCATTTCTGCAGTATGTGGTTACCACAAGCTAGCTATTTAAGCTTAGCTCATACTAATCTATAATGTTAGCAAAGGTAGCCTTACATTAATTCTAACTGAAGCACAAGCTAACCATAACTGGATTATCATTACAAGTTTACAGGAGCTAGCTAATATTAGTTCGTTAATGACTCTCGTTTAACATTTTTTTAGTTTTGGAAATTGTTTTCATTGAGATATGGTTTAAAATGTTACTTTTCAAAGGGGGTGTACTCATTTAGGGTGAACACTAATTCCATGTTCAGTGGAGCTTGCTAACTTAAGCTACTTGCTAACTTTTTAATTATTTAGTCTTTACTGGAGTCTTGAAACTTGGGTGTCTGAACGTTATTGTCACCACCAGCTAGTTATCTAAGCTTAACTTGTGCTAATCTATGTTGACCAACGTTAATGTTTAGTTTTAATAACTGATCTAAACCTGTTTAGTTATTTCAGAGGCAACATCTGAATCACTGACCTCTGCAGATGTCATCCCTTTTTGGCATTTTGGTAATACACTTGAATCCCCAAGACCAGGAAACTGACAAAACATGTTTTTGTAGGTCCTGTTAATCAGTAGCACCTCCTAAATCCTATGGAAGGAGTAAAGTGGGTACTTGGGATTGCCCATATGATTGATCTCCTTTAGCGCTCAGTGGAGCACGTGTCACCTCAGGTGAGCTCTGATGCTCAAAAATGGCTGAGAAACTTCCTATAGCTGATGAAAGCAGCACAAACACAAGTTGATTAAGAAATTATACTTTATTGTTTAAAATTACATTTACAGAGTGACAGAGGCAGGCTGAGAATGCTGTTCAGCAGAGATGTCAGGAAGACTGAGCCAGAAACTCCAATCTCCATGACGACCATCAGCTGATGCCATTTTCCGTCACTTATTGACTTGTTAGTAAAACGTTTGAGCTCAGACTTTGATAAAACCAGGGACACCAGCTGCGTAACTGTCCTCACACACCTCATTGACCAGTCTGCCAGGTACTGATCGATTATTTATCCTTAAAAGTAAAAATCAGAGAACTGAATCACAGGTCCATCACTCAGACAGGAGGCAGGAAACAGTTGCGTCCGTGGACGGAGGAGGTCCACCTGCTCGACATTCATGTGCAGCTTCAGTGCAAACAGGTACAGATGAGGAAGAAGATGAGGACGAGGACGGTGGGGGACGGGAGAAACGATGCATCCGCAGGGACGTTTCCAGTGCAAGAATCTGTTCGGGGGCCCCTCTTTAGTAAAACTCCAACTATACTATTCTAACCTTATGATTGCACATCACAGAGTTCAAGTTGAGAAAGTAAAACAAAATTAAATCCCCAAATAACTTCTGGGTACGATGGGGTGGCGACTGGTTTCAGGAAAGAAAGAAGAATGGCAGAAAGGTTCCACCGAAATGTCATAAAGCTGCATATTTTTAGGAAAAGAAATTCTGGCTTTATAAACTTGCATAGTTACAGGAAAAAAAAATGATTTTTTTAAAAATTTATAAAGTAATAAATTTACAAGAAAAATTCTGAACTTACAAGGAAAAGTTAAAAAATTCTGATTACAAACTTAAAAATCTGCAAGAAAAAAAAACCTAATGTCAGAAATTCACGTTTAAGAGAAATAATGCTCAAAGTTGTTTTTCTCTAAACTTGGAATTTGAAAGATAAAATAAATGATAAAATGGAAATTTCATACTTTACTTTTCCCTCCTAACTTTACTAACAGAGGTTTACAAGAGAAGAAAACAAACATTTCTGACTTTATAAACTAATATAAGTCAGAGCTTCTGACTTTAGATTTCAGAGAAAATACTGAATTTCTGGCTTTAAAAAGATTTAGAACTTTCAAATTTATAAAATCAGATCTTTTGAATTTGCAGTAAAATCTCTGATTTTACTGCAAATTCAAAAGTTAAAATAAAACCCTCAGTTTTCCTGACTTCAGAATTTATGACTTTATAAATCTGCAAATTTACAAGAAAGAACTAAAATAAAGCCAAATTTGGAATATGACTTCTTACATTTCTAAAATTTGCCAAAAAAAAAAAAAAAAAATCAAAATTTCTAATTATTAGAAACTCAAATGTTGAATTCTTTCTTGTGTAAAGTTGCACATTTGGATAAAAACAAAGAAACAGATGTTTAAGTGAAAACTTTGTAACTTTAACTTGTAAAATTGAAAGTTTATTTCTGAGCTCAGATTTCCAGGCTTTATTAACCTTCAGGTTTAAACAGAACATTTAGAGCGGCTGACTAAAAGTCACTAAAATAACACATTTCTGACTTTATAAACTGGCAAATCTGAGTACGTTTCTGAGAAGAAGCTCTCTGACCACAACACACACATCTGAGGCACTTATGTTCTTGTTTCCGAGGCTACACACGAACGCAGCTCAGCTCTGGATGTCAGGGCTGAACTTGGGGGCCCCCTGGTGGCTACAGGAGTCTAAACATCTGTGTGGTCAGTGTTTGGACAAAAACAGCGCTGCACAAAGAAGGACGGGCGGATGGAGAGTTGAAGGAGGGATGGACAGCAGGGCAGATGATGGACGGGTGGAGGTCTCAGCCCATGTAGGAGTACTTCCACTCTGTGAGGGGGAGGTGAGTCTGCTTCACCACCTGCGGAGACATCCACCTCAGGACATAGTGAGGACCTCCAGGTTTGTCGTTGGTTCCTTCATGAAAAGAAAACAGTCAACAAATTGATCCTTATTGATGTATTGATGCCGTATCGAGACCTAAATATCACACCATGGCTTTTCTGATGCGATAATGAAAGTAAGTAAAAGTTGGACATGAAAACCCATGAAATAATAATAATAATAATAATAATAATAATAATAATAAGAAAGAAGACACAGCAACTTCATAACACCCCGCGTGCACCCACTTTCACTCCTCACTTTTATTGGTATGTTCTGTTTTTTGTCATTATCCGTTTTGTTTTCTGTTGATGTTGTTAACCACACATTTCTACTGACACACATGCTACACCCCGACCTTGGTCACTTATAGTCCATCAGGAAATTAAAAATAAGAAACATTCCAAACATAGGTAGGAGTCACTTAAAAAGCTCTCATTGAATGTTTGTGGCTTCAGAACCCCCCCCCCCCAAAAAAATAAAATAAAATAAAATAAATAAATAAATCACTTGATAAAGCATATAAAGTCCCAAACATTAAACTTGTCATCAACATACAGCAGCAGACGGAGAGAAATCTCAATGTTGACAAATAAAAACATCCCTTTTGTTCATAATACAACAACAGACCCTGATGAAAGATTCATCATCACCAGCTTCTCCTCCATTCCTCATCATCCTCTCACTCTCTAATCTCCTGTTGAATGTTCTAGTCAGAACCTCTCCTGCCACCTCTCAGACACCTCCATACCTCCACAGGTAGATCATCAGGACCAAATGTCTTTTCCACTGTTGGTCCACAACAGTCACCTCTTCTACTCTTCTTCCTCATTCATCAACTCTTTAAAGTTCCATCTTTCATCACACTTCTGTCTCCTGACTACATTTCTCTCTCTCTTATCCCCCCATCCTGCTGCACTTGCTTCCATCTCTCTCACTCTCTCCCTCCCTGCTGTCCAACCTAACATAGAAATCATTGTACGTCCTTTGTTCGTCCTTCTCCACTTCGTCTCCTTCCGCTGCATCTCCCTGTACTCCTTCAGCCCCACTTCTTCTTACCGAACCTCTTTCTCTGTACGAACTCCTGAAACCTTCATTCCACCACCAAGTCTCCTTGTCTCCTTCACGACCTTAAATTTGACGGTCAGATTAAAGCTGTGGTGAAGTCCAGCTTCTTTCAGTTAAGGCAGCTGGCAAAAGTCAAATCGGTCTTTCAAAGACGACATTTTGAGACGGTCATTCACGCCGTTGTGACCACTAGGCTGGATTACTGTAATGTTCTTTATATGGGGGTTAGTGGGTCCTCTATTAGTCGTCTTCAACTGGTACAAAATGCTGCTGCAGGTCTTTTAACTGGCACAAGTATGAGCACATCTCACCTATTTTAGCTTCACTTCACTGGCTGCCTTTAAAATTTTTTGCTTTTAAAGCCCTGAATGGACTTTCCCCACCTGACCTCTCTGAGCTGCTGCACCCCTACACTCCAGATCTCTCAGGTCAGCTGACCAGCTGCTCCTGACGGCATCTTCATCCAGGTTTAAGCTCAGAGGGGATCAAGTGTTTGCTGTTGCAGCCCCAAAACTCTGGAACCAGCTGCCGCTGCACATAAGACAGTCCTCCTCTGTCTCATTTTAAAGCTCTTCTTAAAACCCACCTTTTTTCTTTAGCCTTTGACACCATGTAGAGTGTGTTATTCTGTTTTTGTGTTTTTATCTTGTTGTGCAGCACTTTGGAAACCCCTGTGTGTGTAAAAATCATGCTATACAAATAAAATGATTGATTGATTGACACACCAAGTCCTCTTCTACCCGTGTCCCTGATCACATTAGCTGTTGTTGTCCAGTCATCTGGATGCACCAATGAAAACCACACATCATCTTCTCTTCATCTTCCTCACCAGAGTCTTCCTCCACTGCCTACAACAACTCTAAAGTCTCCTTCAGGTGCATCTCCAGATGTGGTCCACCTGTGCTCTCCTACCTCCACTCTTAGAAGTTACCACTGCAAAAGCAAAGAGTCTATCCTATTATTTATCAGCTGTAATATTTAGTAAAATGGATCCAAACAGAAAACCACAGCATCTCATGGATAGAAGTAGAGCAGAATCAATATAAATTGCCTCAGTTTCTGACCTACCCTTCCTTCCAATGTCAGATGAACTACCTGAACAGCCTTAAAGTCAACTCAACTCTAACAGCCTGCTGGAAAGCAATCAAAATCACTAAATCCTCTTTAAATTCACCCCAACCTGGCACAATCCTGATTTCCAATTATGCAAGAACCCCATCTATTTCCCGTCATGGCAACATAATGGTATTACTCACCTGCATCATGGTTTTATTAACAACCACTTTATGTCGTTCAATACATCAGTCCAGCAGTTTGGTGTTAGAGAAGAACTGTGTCTTCATTACCAACAAACAAACAAATGAACAAAAAAGGTCCTAACTGAAGAGAGGCCAGCAGGTGAAGAGGGGGCGGAGCTTGTGGTGTCTCACCTGAAGCTCTGGCTCCTCCGAACGGCTGCTGAGCCACGACGGAACCAGTGGATTTATCGTTGACGTAGTAGTTCCCTGCAGCGTTCCTCAGCACTCTGGCAGCCTCGTCGATCACAGTCCTGTTGCACAGATCGCAACGACAAAGCTTTATTCATACAGAACGTGAACAAAGATGGAGAACACATTTGAACTGAGCAAAGGATTCATAATGGTGAAAACTCCTGGTGAGCTCTGAAGATCTAGAATGTCCTGCAGGTCAAGAACACTGGTTAAAGATCAGCTCCTGGTCTCTACAGGATGCATGTAACTTCAGAGACTGGAGGCGGTGTGGACTTGGTTCCACAGGTTCCTGTAGTAGAACCTGTGAGAACTGCTGCACCAACACTCAACCATCAGATCAGCACGTGTCAGTGAAGGTGACGCCTCTCACTTGTCGTAGGCAAACACGGCTCCTGTCAGCGCGTACGGCGAAGTGCTGTCGATCAGCTGTAGCACCTTCTTGTAGTCCTTCTCGGGATACACGAACACGGACAGGACCGGCCCGAAGATCTCCTGCAGGACAGGACACGACGTTTTAGTTGGTTCGCCAACTTTAGATAACTTACCAGAGCTAGTTAGAGAACGTTTCTCGTGCAGGTTACCGACTGCTGAACAGGTGCTACGATATTTGAGTTTATGAACGATGGTCCACCGCTATGTAGGAAGTGCGATGGGTTCAGACCTCGTTCATGATGGGGTCCTGAGGATCCTTGGTCTCAATGATGGTTGGCTCCACAAAGTAACCCTTCTGGCCGTCACAGTTGCCGCCGGCGATGATGGTCAGGTTTGGAGAAGACTTGGCATGGTCCAACCACTTCTTTATACGAGTGAAGGACTGCAGAAGGAGAACACAGAGTTACTGACAGAAACACGCTGGTGAGGAAGAGGAACACTGCAGGAAGAAGAGGACTGGTACCTTATCATCTATGACAGCAGAGAAGAAGGAGCTGAAGTCCTCCACGGGCTGAGGAGAAGAGATGGTTGTCACCATGATGGCAGCTTTAAACATCAGCTCTGATGTAAACATGTTTCCAGAGTTCCCCCATGTTGCTGTGCTGCTAACGAATGTTTAGACCAAGTTTGATAATCTTTGGATCATGATGTCACATGATACAGACCAAAGATTGATCTTGGGGCCACACCCACAAATTTGATTGGCACAACTTTGAAACAAATAAGGCAATCAGAATTCTTTTAACATATTTTCATCTGGATGGTCTGCAGATGAAGTATTGAAAGTCTTGTGAAATTTGCTTGAATGGGGGTCAGACTAAACACTTTTTTAAAGCCACTCTGTGTAGCACTACCACTTCTGACCACACGGGGTCACTCTGGGTACCCCTCCTACCCCAGATACGCATTTCTACCCCGTAGAGGTTACTGAAATGTTTTCTTGCGGGGACACTCCTGGTAATGGAAACATGTCCACGATCTGGCCCATAAGGACCACCCTGAAACCCCCTGCTACAGCACACAGGGTTCACATGGAGAAGAAAAAAAAACAGCTTCTAGTTAGCATAAGCTAAGCCCCTCAAACTAAAATAGTCAAGTTGTGTTAACTGAGCTAAAGTGGGAGTAACCCAGCCCTCTTCCAGGTCTAATCGTTCCGCCCACTTCCCATTTTTGGATTAACGGGTTAGACAGTCTGTTGCTACGAGTGATGTCAGAGAGGGTCTGATACAGTCTATGGGTTATACAGTATATGACTGTACATCATGCTATGCTGCCCCTGATTGGTGAAAAGTGGTATTACTACATAGTGTGGCTTTAAAAATGGCAGAATGAGTGGTTTTAATTTGGGGGCTTTAGTGGAAACAGTGAATTAAAAAACAAACAAACAAACAAACAAACATGTCCTAGCCTGTCAAGTTCTCCAGGCTGAAGCCTAAATGTCACGGTAACTGTGAGATCTGGTTTGGTGACAGTTTCAGGGGCCCGTGTGCTCCTTGTGCACTCACATCTCCCACTTTGATGCTCTTGTGCACGTTCAGCAGCTGCTCCTTGACTTTCGGCCATATGCTGTCGGGGACGTACATCCTGGAGCAGGCTGAGCACTTCTGACCGCCGTACTCAAACGCAGAGCGGATGGTCCCGTTCACCACGCTCTGAATGTCCGCTGACGCATGGACGAAGTGGAAGTTCTTCCCACCGCACTCTGAAAACACAAACGTTCAGGAGGCGGTCAGCTGCTGCAGCCAGATGGGGAGTAAGTATTTAGCAGCGAAACATCTAGAAGTCACCTCCAGCCAGTCGAGGGAACGTCTTGTACATGTCCAGGTTCTGGCCCACCTGCTTCCACAAATGCTTGAACGTCCTACAACCACAGACACAGTGTGAAGAAACCACAGTGGACAAATGAGCACGCCATTGGACCGAAGGACTTACGGCACGCTGCCAGTGAAGTTGATGCCTGCCAGGTGCTCCGAGGCGGTGATGGTGTTCCCGAACACGGGGCCGTCAGCGGGCAGGAACTGGATGATGTTTGGGGGTAGACCGCACTCCCGCAGGATCTTGTACACAAGATAGCTGGCAGACATGGCGGTGTCGCTGGGCTTCCACAGGACCACGTTTCCCTGGTAATGGTGAGGGGAAAAAAAGCAACGTACAGCTCAAACACTCACACCAGGCTACGATACCTCTGATTGGTCAGTGTCTGAGGACACACCCACTCACCATCACAGCAGGCGTTCCTGCCAGGTTTCCTCCGATGGCTGTGAAGTTGAACGGAGCTACAGCGGCGACGAAGCCCTGAGAGTGGAGACAGGGAGACAAAAACAAAGCCTGAAACACAGCAGAGCAGACTTGAGAACCTGCAGCCATGTAGAAGGATGGATTTGGACCCCATGGACACAGACTGGACAGGATCTGAAGAGCGAGACTCTGTTAAACCTTCAGACTCAGGGTCTGTTGGCTTTCAAGACTTCAGATTTGGACCCAATGGGCCTCAAACTCTGTTTCCCCCACACAACTAATACCAACTAGGATCATTCAGACCAACTGAGGGGGAAGTCTTTATCCAGACCCAGACAGAGACAGATCCCTACCTCCAGTCCGCGGTACAGCATAGTGTTGGTGCTTCCAGCGGCGTCGAGCGGCTGCTGCTCCTGCAGCTCGATGGCGTGTTTAGCGTTGAATCTGAAGAAGTCGATGAGCTCTGCAGCAGCATCGATCTCCGCCTGCACCACCGTCTTCCCCTGAACATAAGTGGGACGGAGGAGCAGAGCGTCCGTTCATGTCCACAACTTCAGGTTTCACTTTTTAGAGAAGCTGAAACAGCTTGAGCTCTACAGACTCATAGGTGTCTCTTACTTGCCCTATCATGGTCTTGGCCAGGATCTCGGCTCTCTTGGGTCCACTGAGGACGTCGGCGGCCTTGAACAGGACCTGGGCTCTGTCCTGGACAGGCTTCAGGTCCCACTCTTTCCTGGCCGCCACAGACGCCACGATGGCCTTGTTGATGAGCTCCTGCAACAAAGAGACAAGATGGTTAGCGTACAAAACATCCATTATTGGAGATGGATCCAGAGACGCTCCTTCACAATAAAACAACAATGAAGTCCCTCCTCCATTTCAGTCTCACTGATCTGTCTGGATCTGCACAGTCTCAGCTTTAAACCAATAACAGGCTAATGGTAGAGGCATGAAACAGCTGGAACCTAACTGTTTTTTTTAATCTGCTGACTGATTGATCGTTTATGGGCTGAATTTGAACATCATATCACACTTTATGCGGTTCAGAACTGCTTGAATGATCTCTGGTTCATGTAGCTACAGTCCTATTCAGGCTCTTTGATTCTCAAACAGACTCACCTTGTCGGCGTAGCAGAACTTTGCCACCTTGTGCGAGTGATTGAAAGGCTTTAAACAGAGAAGTCAGAGTGAGATCCGGGATCTAGTTGAACTGAAACATCATCATGAGCTGCTGGGATCATGGATGTTTACTCACAGACAGCTGGTATCTGACGTCGCTGGTCCAAACGTGTTCATCCCCAACCACACACGGGATCTCTTCCGTCTTCCCCTTCAGACCGTCCAGAGCCTGCAGTCATGACGCTCGGTTAGAGACACAGCAGAGACTCTGAAGGGATGCTAAGAAGAGTGAGTAAACCTTCAGACCTTCAGCAGCTCCGCTCTCTCAGGGCTTCCTTCATTGAAGCCCAGGATGGGTTCGTTCTTCACCTCCACTGCTATACACGGGAACGTCTTGAACCTGCAGACATCGGTTTTATTGGTGGGATTGTGCAGAACTTTCAGAGAAACCACATTTAAAAGCACGAATCAGTCGGTAATGGTGCGCTACGACTTTCGATGGTGACTGATTGCACAACTCAAGCAAACTTTACCACAGAAAGTTCAGTTATGGTTTTAACAGGTTACAAGACATTGATCTACAACATACTGGATTGTACTTGTTGGTCATCCCGCTCAACTCCATAATTATATTTTAAGCCTGCAAAATCTCACCTTGCGTAGAAATTTTCTCTTACCAGCTATAAGTCCCAAATACAGTGTTCAGGGAGGTTGTCTGTTGCTCACAGTTTACGACTTTTCTCAATAAGTCTTATTGTTTTCAAACAGCGAAAGTTTCTTTGAGGCAACTTTCTGGCTTACTTTTATAAATTTCTAAGTGACTCAGCCTGACAGCAGGGATGATACACACTTAGGTTTGGTTACCATGGTGGCGGTTAAGGCTACAGCCCCTCGCTTCACTGTTAAGACCCATACGGTGCAAGTTATGTCAGGATTTTAATCATCTTTTAGCAGCAAGTGCATTCACAACACCTTAAATGTTCTTCAACAATCTCATCTGGTCCTCAAATCCCAGCAGCCTCCACACAGACTGGCTCCTACCTGCCAGCGTCTGTTAGGAACTGGACTGAACTGGTGTCTGAGGGACGTTTAGAGACGGGAACTCTGCAGTTGGTTTCAGCTTCAATCAGTTTAGTGACCTCCAGCTGCTAATCAGTAACCAGACAAGTTTATCTGGAGCTCTGTAAAAGTAGACATTATGGTAGTTTTCTAATCCAGCTGCTTCAGGAAAACAAACATCTGCTCATTTCACAATCTGACTCCAGAGATAATAACAGACTTTCTCCTCTAATGACCCCAAATACGGTTGGTTTCACAAGTTTGGGTTCTATAATGGCTGGAAGGTCTTTTATTTTGAAATGTCTCATTTTCAAGGCTCTGGCACCTTATGAAACGTGATATGTTAACCTGTATTAATTTGCTGATAAACTTGGAGGCCAACCAATGCTGACTTTTAGAATCCAGTGCAGCCGCAGGGATTCTTAATGCGCTACTTTTCGCTTTTGACTCCAAACATGGAATAAAGGGTCAAGAATGCAACCTACCTCATACAAAACTAATCAATTCATCAAGAGTCGATTATTAGCAGCAACTGACTGCAGCCTACCAACTTAAATCCAGCTTCATTTTTCTTAAATAAGGACTCAAACTACATGATCAGATTATTTCAAATGAACATTTCTAACACATCACTCATTTTCTTCCTTCATCAACAGTTCTGATCAGGCCAGAGTTTCTGCACATTCCCCTCTTTTTTTTCCTCCTAAATCATGCTCAGACTTCAAGAGGTGACAAGCACCAGAGGCTTTAGGGTGTTTTGCCTAATTCAGGGTTGTCAAACTGATCCGTGAAAGGGCCGGTGTGGCTGCAGGTTTTTGTTCCAACCATGCAGCAGCACAGCTGACTTGTT
>JBAMYA010000020.1:11069068-11082740 GCA_037176975.1 Arrhamphus sclerolepis | reverse complement strand
CATATGTGTAAAACAAAGCAAACACAGCTTTTATGCAACCAGGCATGCACACACACACACACACATATATATATATTTATATATGTATATATACATACACACACACACACTTGGACCCTTGGGGGCAAAATGCAGATCCAGAGACAAGAATACAACCATAAGAAGTGAGACAGAACTTATTCTTTGCTTCACTGGAGCAACACCAGCAACATTGGAGATGTTATGTTAGACCATAAAATCAATGTCATCTGGACAGGAGTTTGTCTCATTTTACAGAGAAATTGACGAGAAACACGACAATAATTTTTGTACATCCTTTTGCAGTGTTTAGTGACTTGTTTTGGGCTGCCACACTACTTCAACACAACCAACACCACACATCTAACGGTTGTAGATAAAGACATAACTGCAGAAGAGCTTTATCTTTACTTGACCTGTTGCACTGGCCTGCACTAGTGGCTCGAGGGCAGGGGTGCCCAACTCCAGGCCTCAAGGGCCGCAGTCCTGCAAGTCTTACATGTTTCCCTGCCACAACACACTTGATACAAATGAAAGTGTGGTTAACAAGACTAGTGCAGACCTGGATGACAAGCTGATGGTGATCCATTCATTTGAATCAGGTGTGTTGTGGCAGGGAAACATGCGAGACATGCAGGACTGCACCCCTCGAGGCCTGGAGTTGGCCATCCCTGCTCTAGGGTTCAAGTGGATAGTGTGTCTCATTTGTATATGGATAACCAACCAACTTTCTACTTCTGTCACTTTATTTCATGTTACCTTATTTTGACATGCATCTTTTTTATACCCTCAGGTTTCTATCATTGTTCTTATAAAGCAAGGGTCAGTCATGTCAAACATTTCACCACATATATGATTGTGTATCTTACAATGTTTTTTTTTCTTTCTATAGGCTTCTACATGTGTAGCATAAACACTGGCAGAAATTTATATACACACACATATGTGTATATATATATATATATATTGTGAGTCTACTGGCTTGCCCTACATCTGCTCCGTTCCGTCTTCCTTCTGTGTTATATAATAAAAGTGAGTTCAAGGTCTGCTCCTGCAGGTTATCAGTGTCACGTGATAGCAGTGAGGCTTTGAAAGACCAGAAACATGTGACTCTAACATCACTTCAGGAAACAAGAGAAGCCACCTTTAATATGGTATTTTTGAAGAAATTTCCTGCTCTCTGTGAACTCTTCATGTTTAAAATCACTGGAACAATTGTCTCATTAACACTGGAATGCTTACTCCAACCAGGGCTGCTGTTAGCTGTGGTTTCGTGAAACTGAAGCGCGATGAGGAAGTTCAAACCCCTAATGATGAGCTAAGGAGATGCATTTATCTGTCTGTTAGATTTGTGATGGTGAAGTTCAAATTTTGAACAACAACAACAAAAAAAACAACTTATTGCATGGGCAGTAAAGGACCTGCACTTCTTTGGCTCTTCTGGGTTGGACGTAAAACAAAACAGGTGAAATGCAAGGAAATGGGACTGAAGTTGGCAGAGGAGTATAGAAGCAGAGTCTGATGGACAAATCAGACGAAGCTGGAACTCCAGACCTCATGTTTTTAGATTTCTCCACAGTATTATCTGTCAGAAAAAAAAGTTATTTTAAACAAAACTACACTTCAGACATTTTAGAAAATATTCAGACTTCTGAAAGGTAAAGTAGACAGTTTCTGTTAGATTTGCCGAGTTGTTATTTGTGAATGTAATTCCATACATGATCTGGAATACTGGTTTTGGAACATAATCTTCCAGGATCCTTCACACATCCTGTTCCCTGTGTTTAAGTGAAAAACACAGGAGACCAACATTTGTCCCTAGAGCTGTCCAGCTCCTAAAACCCAACATCTCCAAGATCACCCTCCACTGCAACAACCCAGCCTTTAAGCAGCACAGTTTGTAGACACCATGACACTTTGTCAAGGAGAATCAAGTGGAACATGAATGTGAAGAAAAACGATAAAGGAGGACTCAGAAATCAGAAGACATTCAGTGAGCGTTTTTCCAAGTCAAGTTTATTCTTTTAGTGCAAATCATAAAAAACAAGTGAGTGAAGAGAAGCTCGTCACAGTTTCATCATCAGCCAACGAACGGTGGCTCGCTGCAGGACTCAAACGGCTCTGATACAAATCAGCAGGTTGGGTTTTTGTTGTTTTGGTCCCGTTTCAACTAATCAGAGTGGCCTGATGACCCACACCTGTGTGGAGCCACTCCAGCCAATCACAGCTCAGAGGGAAGGAAAACGCTGGTGCGTTTCAGAAGAGGGCGACAGCACAACTCCAGACTGACGGGGGAGTTTAAGATGATCTGTGACTGTTTGTCTTCAAGAAGAGATCAGAAGTTCAAATTCCAGTTGGGCTGGTAAAACAACCTGCTCAGGTTCTTCACCATCTATACGTTCACATCTACATGTAACTCCGATTTTATTACGGAAAAAGTACTATAATCTGGCAAATGTTAAAATTTTTTATAAAATTTGGAAATTCTGACCAAACTCGCAAATTTTCAAGATATATTTCATAATTTCTGATTTATAAACTGATGGAATTTGAAGGATAAAAAGTATGGAATTTATTACTTAAGAAGGTATATTTCATGAATTTCTGACTTCAGATATAGTTAAGTAAGTCTACAAACACAAACTGCTGATTAAAAAACAACACATTAGAAACTAAAAAGAATTAGAGAAGAAAAAAATACATTTTTACTTTATAATCTCAGATGTTTTGGAGAAAATTCTTGGATTTGTTTTGAATATTTGAAAATTTATAAATTCACATTTACTTTTCTGGATTCATGAACTCGCACATTTTTCTGACTTTTTGTTTTACATTCTCTCAAATCAGGAGAGAAATCCAAAATTTTGACTTCATATTGTTGCAAATGTTAGGAATTCACACATTTGCTTAAAGCCAAAATTATGAATTTCTGACCTTATAGACAAAATTTTCCCAAAATGTTGATTTTTACATTAAAGTCAGAAAACTGAGATTTGATTTGAATATTTGAGAATTTTAAAACCAAAAAAAAAAAACAACCCCTAAATTTCTACTTGAAAAACTCAAATTTTCAATAAAACTGTCAAATTTTATAAATTTATAAACTCATATTTTCAAGAGAAAATCAACTTAATAGAAATTTTGAAAACTTGAAAATTCACAACTTCATATTTTTGCAAATACTGAAGAAAGAAAATCTAGATATAGAAATTTAAGCAATTTAAAGGAGAAAACACAAGAATCCTTTTTTAAAATCTTCAATCTTTCAAAAGAAAAAGTCTGAATTTCAGAATTTTCACATTTGGGAGAAAACTGAAATTTTGACTTCATTTTTAAACAATTCCCAAAACTTTTTAAATTTGATTTTTTTTTTCTAAATTTTTGACTTATTGTAAATATTGAAAAAATAATAAAGAAATTCTGACTTTATAAACTGGAAAGGCTCTGAAATCGCTTTAAGCCCCTCCCATTGAGGCTCTGAAATTGTTTAAGCCCCTCCCACTGAGAATCTGAAGTCATTTTAAGCCCCTCCCACTGAAGATCTGAAGCATTTGAGTCCTGCAGCCACCAACTCCTCTGGTCTACAGCGCTAAAAATCACTTCCACGTCCACCAAAGATCTGAAAACAACCTCAACAACGTCCTGCGAGTTTGTCCACGCTTTCACTGCGAGGACGTAAAAAGCTGCAAGACTAAAAAAATGTTGCTGGAGTTCATGAAAACATTCAACACGTTTCTGCAGAAAGACAGAAAACGTCCACGGATTTCAAGTTTCTTTCATAGTCTTGTGCATGTCGTCTCTGAGTTCGGTTCGGACCGCCTGGCTTCACGTCTGAAACTCGGACCGCATGTCCTCATGTCTGCAGGTGGCATTAGACTTCGTGTTACAGGTGAGACTAGTCGGTTAGTGCAGGTTTGAACCGAGCTCAGTGAAACGTGGACAGAAATGTGCTCATCCATCTCAGTCAGATGGAAAACTCTCACATTATTAATGGTTTAATCCCTTAAAACTACATCTTGATTCCAGTTAAAACCACGCCCCCTCTGAACATGAGGGGGAAGCAGTCACACAGCTTTTACTTTGAAAGGACTTCCCTTTCTTGTGGCGTCCTCCAGAGGAGAACCTGCTTTCCTTCTGCTGTCCATCAGTGGGCCGACTCCCCCCCGGCCCCGCCCAGCTTGTGCCAGTCCACCCAGTGCTGACCCGGGACCAGCTTCTTCAGGGGGATGAAGGCCTCCCCCAGCAGTGTGTTCTCCCAGAAGGCCCCATCGTCCAGAACCCGCAGGTGGATCACCCTTTGGACCAGGTCCCCTCGAGGGATCCGCTCGTACACCAGCTGCAAGACCAAAGACAGAAAAGTCTGTGAACCTCTGGAAGTAACATGATGAGGCTTCAAACTTCTCTTCCTGATGACGCTCATGGTTAAAACCCCAAGATGCACTGGGGGACTGCTGGCAGAGAGATGAGCCGCACCATCTCGTTGTAGGTGGGGTTGCAGGTGCGTCGCGCCGCCTTCGTCTTCCTCTTGCTCGTCTTCTGGGGGTCTGGCAGCAGGTAGAGCTTCACGTAGGGGTCCGGGTCAGTGCTGTCCTGTGGCGGCTGCTGCTCGGAAACACACCAAGAGTCCAGATCAGTAGATTCATCTCCAACAAAGACCAGCAGGGCTGGTCGGTGAGGACGTAAACCAGCTAAACTAATGACACCAGCAGAGCCAGCTGATATGTTCATAACATACACTGTCTAGCTGGAATTATGCATTATTAAAATAAAATAAGTTGGAAAACAATTACACAGCTCACATGTGTCAAACTCAAGACCTGCAGGCCAAATCTGTCCCACCACTGCATTTAATCTGGTCCGTCAGAGCGTTTAAGGACCAGATTTCAATGTGTCTGAACGTGCGCTTCAGTACTGACATGAAAAGTGGAATAAGTGAGATGGAGGATTTAGCAAATGTTTGAAAAATATTTTTCCACTAAAAGTTATCATTTTTGTCAAAACTTAAAATGTTTTGTAAAATTTTACTTCTTTCAGAACAAAAAATTTTGACTTTTGGAACAAAAAGTTGAAATTATACAAAATCTCCAATTCGATTACTTTTGTAATTTTCTGTCAATATGTTGCAAAAAAAGAAGTATTTTAGTTTGAAAAGTCACAATTTTGTGACATTTGTACGATTAAAAAGTCTCAGTTGTTTAAGCAGAAAAAAAGCCATTTGCTTCTTTTAAATTTGTGATTTTACAAGGAAAACAAAAATTTGCATTTAAGTACAAAAGTCTCAATTTTATTATACAGATTTTACTGTTTTTGTGAAATTTGAGATTTTATTACAAAAATTCCCCTTTTTTTAAATAAATAAATAAATAACGCCCGAGTCCAGGAACTAGCCTCCATTTTTTTTTTTGGGACGTCTCTCAGCAGCACCCCCTCCAGCAGATGGCGCTCTAGATGATCGGCTATATGGCCTAGGCCTAGAGCTGGCTCTGTTCACCTGCAACCACAAGTCAGAAACTCTGAAGGTCCACACCAGACACCTCCGAGTCCACAGATGTCGCCTAACAAGGTTAATGTGGTGCAGAGGGAGTTGTTGTTAACACAACCATTTCTATATTTAAACTGTGAAATAAAAGCCCCAGTAGGTGGAAGAATCACTGGGTTTCTGACATTTACATTTTCTTCTGGTCTATAAAACCCCAAATCAAAGACTGACCAGTCCTCGGATGTGCATCACCATGATGAAGAGCTTTTCGTTCTTGTAGGAGATGGACAGCTTAACTTCGCCGAGCTCTTTGCCCGAAGCTGGAGACCACGAGATCTCTGCAAAACACACACACACACACACACACACACACACACACACACACACGTGACAAAGAAAAATAAAATAAAATAGAAAACATCTTGAGTACCCGAACTGCTTTCACAGGCATTAATAAGTTAGCCAGCTGAAGAAAGAACTGATCCACTAGTCAGGGAGGTAAAATGTAAAATAACAGACAAAAAATGTTTTTGACTTTAGAAACTTAAAAATTCGACAAATTTGAAAGAAATTCAGCGGACGTGTGAAATAGTATATGGAAAAGATTTTTTTTTTTTTGACTTAAAGGTTTTGCCAAAAAAGGAGGAAAAACTAACAATATAAATTTACAAAATTGTAAGAAAAAAATCATATTAATTTTATAAACTCACAAATTACCAAATGAGGGGAAAGAATAAAATCAGAAATTCTAATTATATGAACTTCTAAATTTGTGTGGAGGGTAAAATTACAAAAATTAACCTTACTGCGTGTGGCAAAAAAACAAAAACCTCAAGTTTTTAATTAATAAAATATAATATATGAATAAATAGATTAAAAAAGAAAAAATATCCAATGCTACCTGGCACAGTGGTGTACTGAAACATTTTTTTAAAAAAATCATAAAGTTGCAAATTTGTAAGAACATAAAAAAACATCCAATTCTGGTGACATTGATTCACTAATTTGCCAGATTTTTGGGGGGACTTTAGGAACGAGGAAAACCACAGAAGAACTAATTTATACTGAATAAATATTGTTGCTTCAGGCACCTGCAGGTTTGCTGCTGCTTGTTCCTGCTCTCTCGTCTCTGGGCAGAGGGTGGAAGAACGTGTAGACCAGGTCACACTGGAAACAAAAGAAAAAACAACTAAATAAAAAAAACCCAAGTCTGAACCACAGGAAGATTTGGGACCCCCCCCCCCCACCCCCACACAGAGGAGGCAGGCAGGCCATGACATGAAACCAGACCAACGTGGAACTGCAGCGCACTGATACCGTGGCCACGCCCACTCTGACTGTCACTGCTGATAAAGTTTCTTCTCACTCGCACATTTCTGAGAATCCACTCAAAATGAAACTGATGAGCAACCTGAAAACACAGGACGGGGTTAAAAAAAGCAGGCTTCATGCAGGATTTCCAGAGTCCAGGCCTCTAGGTGGCGCTAGAGGTCACCTGCAGGCATGGACACCAGATTCTGCCATTACAACATTCCTTCATTTTCAAAAAACAAAGAAAAAGTGAAAGTAAAATTAACCCAAACTGATGCTAACGCAAAACTGTCCAAATGTGCAGTTCCTCTACCGTCCACTAGAGGATGCAGTTCCTCTACCGATCACTAGAGGATGCAGTTCCTCTACCGGCCACTAGAGGCTGCCTGACCATGTTAAAAGCTACAATGCTGTACATAGATGGAATAAACTTCCTCTTGATATCAAATGTTCTCCAACTCTAGACACATTTAAAATTAAACTGAAAACTCTGCTGTTTTCCCGAGCTTTTCTTTACTGCACTGTTATTACTGTTCTTTGTCTTTAATCCTTTTCTGTCCAATTATACATTTAAATTATTTTTATTTCATTATTTTATTTTATTAATTTTGTTTCTCATTTTGAATAAATTTATTTCATCTAAATGCCTTGTAGAACACTTTGAGTTGCCTTTGTGTATGAAATAAGCTATACAAAAGTTGATTCAACCACTGTTTTATACAGAAATGCTGAAACACTAAAATACTAAACTCTAAATAAAATGTCATTATTATACTGTAGCTGACAATAAGAATACCAGCAGATCACTGGATGGATTTTAAATCTCAACAATCAATAAATCTCATCAGAGCAGACTTTGTTCATTCTTTTTCTTACAAAACAGTAAAACTGTGGAAAAGAGATCTATGATAGTTTTTATGTCATTTTTGAAATTATACAAAAAAAGTTTAGCTGCTGATGGATCAGCTAACACTGCTAACAGCTAACACAAAACAACTTTGGAGATGTTAGAAGAACTGGGAAAAATAACTGTGTGAATAGTTGCTGTTTACCAGGGAAACCTGGAATTAAATAGTCTATCGATCAAGTGAATTGGTGATTGGTGGAATTAGAATCAATAGAAACAGCGCAGGTGGATTAATTAAGCAACTGTGGAGCCTTATTCAGGTAATGATTTAAAACTATTGAATGTGTATAGGGCTAAGGCGCATGATTGGATGATCAAACGTGTGCCCTGCAACGTGCCCGCGTGTAAATGACCGTTTGTTTTTTTTCCTTCAGTGATGTGGTGCTTGATAGTGGTGGACAGAAAAGTTAGAGCTGCAGCTTTTACCGTTTTTGTGGCGTTGTATGGTATGGCCTCTCTCTCTCTCTCTCTGTTTCCCTCACAATCAGGAAAAAAGTCTGTCTCACCTCTGTGCACGTTTAGGTGCACGCTTGGTAGCTCGCTTTAGATTCCGGGACATTTTATCTGACCTGCGGGCATCAGGGAACCACTATCTAAATACGGGAGACTCCCGGAACTTCCGGGAGTCTTGGGATGTCTGAGAGATGGATAAAAGATAGCGAGAGATGACACAAGCAGACCTGACAAGAGAACTACAGTAAATGGCGGTACAACGTGTGTGGGACGCTTGTATAGTACCACTGACGTCGCGTCACGGGTTCAAAATACTACCCTCTGTTTTAATTGGTAGATTTGAAATGAAACCGTGCGGCTGATTTGTTTGTGATGTAATATTCCAGTTGCTTGCATTTCGACAAACTGACCTGAGCCACCTCCGGCGCAGCGTGGATCAGGTGCCACACGTAACCGTTCAGCTCGTCCTTCCTCTTGTCAGCCGTCGCCTCGCCGCGGGAACGACCAATCACGAAGCGGCTGGGGAAGCTGTGGGCGGGTCAGATTACATGTTGGTTGGAGAACTGAGGGTGTAAATAGCCACTGACGTTGATTAGGTAAAGATAAGTTAAGGAAGATTTGATGCTGAGATGCTGCATAAACCAAATGGAGCAGATATTTCCAGAAAAACGTGTGGGTGAAGCTAACAATAGCAGAGCTTAAACTGATTTTAACGGCAGCTATTTTAGTGTAATACTCTGAGAACCAAGAAAGTGCTGAAGTTAAGAACTGTCATGAACATATCAGACTAAAGCTAACACACCAATATGTACTTAGCATGCTAAAGCTAACATTCTGTCACAAATTTAGCAGGTTGAAGCTAACCTTTCCTCATGTGATTAGCCAGATAAACCCTCTAGCTAAGCTGTGATGTCCTCGAGTACGCTGTCATTCCAAAAACAGAAAAAACAAACTATCCAGCTGTGTGTCCATCGTGTACCTGGGCAGTTTAGATGAAGGGAAGACGAGTCTCAGTTTGCTGTGAAGCTCCTGGAACTCCTCAAATGTCCTTTGAACGAGGTGAACCTCCTGGCCGTCACGTTCCACCTTAACAACGAAGGCCTACAGCACACATACACACAATTTCCCATCACATGACGAGCTGTTGATGACACCCACTGCCCCACATGCGACTGTCACCATGGTAACTCACGTAGCCCTTGCTGGGGTTGCGGATGTGTCTGCAGATGTACAGGTTCCTGATGGTGCCGACACTCTTCGCCGTGTGGACTCTGGGAGCAAACGACAGTGTGGGCCTGTCCTCCGACGAGGCAAACTTCATCTGAGCCAGGTTGTGGATGAAGAAGTTCAGTTTGGTGGCGACGCTGCCCAGACTGGACTCGATCAACCTGCCAGGACAGTTTGAAACGCTCCGTGTCGTCCTCTATTATTCTTATTTACACTCGTGAAAAACGACAAAACCCTCAAGCTGTCAGAGACTGCTGATTTGTAGTTACAGTAATATTTACGGCCTCGTTTCTCTGAAAGGCCCCCCATCCAGTGGGTGAAGGGCCCCTGGACAGTCATGTGGTGGGTACCTGGTGAAGTACATGGTGGCATCAGCTTCAGACTCGTGAGGTCTCAGCGCATCGTAGACGTACTTCAGATCATCCAGATCAGACAGTTCAGGAATCCCACAGGACAGCATCTGGAGACACACACATAAAAGTAGCTTCAAAACCATCCAGCTGTGGTTGGAGCTGGAGACCATCTCTCATCTCTCTTGACAACGGTGGATCTGAGCTCCGTTTGTGGAACTGCTGGCTCTCCATTTTGGCTTATTAACACCAGTTGTCTTTTTTCCATCGAGCCTCTGTTTTTTTTTTTTTTTAATGTGAGTGTTGTACCCACCAGGCCCAGCAGGTTGAGGAACAGGTGTGCGTGCTTGCGGATCAGGTTGTACGCCTCGCAGCACAAATCCACAAAGTCGTGGAAGCGGCTGGAAGGCTTGTCTCCTCCGTTGATGACGTACGCCATGTCAGAGGTGAAGACGAAAGGGGCGCGGTCCCTGCAGGGGATGGAAACAAAGGTGTCAGTGCCAGGTGTAGACCGGCCGAACGAGGAGAACCTTCCACTCACCGTTTGATGTTTCCGAACATCTGCGCGTGTCCCAGGAACTTCCCGAAGTCGATGTGAAACATGTGGCCGCTGGTCTTCAGCATGATGTTATCATTGTGGCGGTCGCAGATTCCCAGGATGTAGGTGGCCACACAGCAGCCAGCGCACGAGTAGATGAAGTTCTCCACCGCCTGAAGGCAAGAACACAGAAGAATGTTAAAATATAATAAAAATAATCTAGTGGTAGTGGGTTCTAGTTTTAGACAAGTAAAACCTCATACCCTCTGTGAGGTACGGTGGAGGAAGGATCATGATTTGGGGCTGTGTTGGGTGAAAAGATGCCATCTCACCCTGGTTTTTGTATACTTAATTTAATTTATTTTGTTGTTTTATATACATACATACATACATACATACATATATAAATAACTTAAAAGTTAGTAAATAAAAAAAAACAACAACAAAAAAACAGGAACCTGAACTGTATAATAGACCTAAACAATATACATTTTGTACTGTGTAGATAGTGTATGTCACATCCATCCAGTTTCTGGTGTGAAAAAAAAGAAAAGAAAAGAAAAAAGAAACCCATATATTGTAATTGGAACCTAATGCATATAACTTTGCACTTATTTTTTAAGATGTATGCCCCTTTACAAGTTATGAATAAGAAATCAGACCTGATAGCATTCACTGATGGACAGTTTTTTGGAAATTTGGCTTTTTATGGAATCACAAGAAAAATGTCAAATCACATAAGGTTTATTTTTTAGTTTGCTGATTGAAAATTGGTCTAATTGAGGTATGAATGGGATATATGCTGCATGTTTGGTGGTCATTAGATGCATTCTACTAAAGGGCTGTATTGCTGTTCTGTGAAATACCTTATTGATTCAGATTCATCCATGTGTGTGCTCATGAGTGGGACAGAACAGGACAAAATCTGTAACTGAAGTGTGTTTGAGTGGAGTTTCATGTAGTGGTTGTCCCTCTCATCCTAACGTTTCACATTTGTAGACATCCTCCCATTAGAACACTCACCTTTATGTGAGGCAGCCAGTCAGTGACTTCATGCTGATGGTTAAGCATTTTGTATTCCACTTTTTCTGCACCAAACCAAAAGCACACATTCAACAGCAAGAGGTACTGCAAGGTACAGGATCAACAAATGTAATGCTTCCAGTGGTGACAATAGGCAATGAGATTAAATCCCAACAGACTTTCTCCAGATCCATCTGAGGTCAAAAACAGATGGTCCTGAATAGCTTTAGCAAGTACAAACATCTGTCAAACTCACCCAACTCCGATTCTTCTGTCACTGAAATGACCTTGGCAACAGCCCACTACACTTCTGGGAAAAATAAATAAATCTTTATTCTAAATGGGGCAAGGCTAGACTAGAAAGTTACAAGCAACCTCAAGTATAGGTCCCTGGGTGTTTTATGAAGGGTTTGGCATGAAGCAATGTTCTGATTAACTAAATACATTTAATTAATGAACTATCACTATCCTCCAGATTTTAAGATGGTGCCTGGCTGCTTCAGAAAGCTTGAATTGCCAACAAGAAATACAGCTCAGAGCCAAAATTACATATCTGTACTTTTGCTTCTGAATTCTTATTTGCAGAAAAAAAAAATGTGTAAGGCTGCACAATCATTATAATTAAGCTAAAACTAACAGACTAATTTTTCAGAGTAAAAAAATCATGTTCCAATTTTTTTTTCTTATTTATCTATTTAATTTTCAAACGTGCCCTTCTTATGAAACTCTCTTCAGTTCCAAAGACCTCAAAGAGGTTGTAAAGCTGTTCCACTGTTGTAAAGCTGGTCCACTGTTCCACTACTGGGACGAAAACTACACTGCTCTGAAGTAGTGCTCTCCAACACTACATCCAAGGACTCCAGAAAGGGTGGGTACTCTGAACTGCTGTTCAGTGCATAAGCACAAACAACAGTCAGGACCGGTCCCTCCACCTGAAAGAGGAGGGAGGTTACCCTTTTTGTCCACCAGGGTAAACCCCAATGCATAGGCACCAAGCCGGGGGGGCAATAAGTATGCCTACACCAGCTCAGTGCCTCTCACCCGGAGCATCTCCAGAGTGGAAGAGAGTCCAGCCATCCCTGAGGACATTGGTTCCAGAGCCCAGGCTATGTGTTGAGGTAAGTCCAACTATATCTAGCTGGAACCGCTTAAACTCGCACACTAGCTCAGGCTCCTTCCCTGCCAAGGAGGTGAGGTTCCACCTCCCTAGAGCTAGCTTCTGCAGCTGGGGATCAAACCGCCAGGGTCCCCACCTTTGGCTACCACCCAGTTCACGTCACACCCGACCCGTATGCTCAAGGTGGAGGAACACTTTGTGAACTCTGACCCTTGTCACATGTGGGAGGGCATCCAGGCCATCACAAACTACAAGAACAGCAACACCTCATCAGCAACCATAGATGTGTCCTTTCTCAACGAACTGAATGGCCTCTATGCCCATTTTGACAAGGACAATAAAGAAACAATAAAGAAAAGGCCATAAAGACCTCTGAAGACCTTAAGAAACTCATCGTCTCATACACAGACGTGCAGACCACACTGAGCTGTATCAACGCACACAA
Organism: Arrhamphus sclerolepis; assembly: GCA_037176975.1. Taxonomy (NCBI): domain Eukaryota; kingdom Metazoa; phylum Chordata; class Actinopteri; order Beloniformes; family Hemiramphidae; genus Arrhamphus; species Arrhamphus sclerolepis. Next base: position 11,069,872 of record JBAMYA010000020.1, on the reverse strand, counting down.
GGCTGCTGGCCCTGATGGTATTCCAGGACGTGTGCTCAGAGCTTGCGCTGAGCAGCTCTCAGAAGTATTCTCAGACATTTTCAACCTGTCCCTGGCCCAAGCAGTGGTACCGGCGTGCTTCAAAACCACATCCTTTGTGCCAGTGCCAAAACACTCCTCTCCAAAATGCCTGAATGACTACTGCCCTGTAGCACTGACTCCTATAGTGATGAAATGCTTCGAGCGGCTGGTTCTGGCACACCTCAAAGACTGTGTACCCCCCCACCCTCGACCCACACCAATATGCCTACCGCAGCAACAGGAGCACAGAGGATCCAGTCTCCACAGCGCTGCACTGTGTGCTCTCACACCTGGACAATAAAAACACTTATGTAAGATTGCTGTTTGTGGACTTCAGCTCAGCATTCAACACTGTCATTCCCGCCAAGCTAATTACAAAACTCACAGACCTTGGAATCAGCACCTCCCTCTGCAACTGGACCATGGACTTTCTGACCAACAGACCACAACATGTTAGGTCAGACCACATCACATCCTCCACCCTCACACTCAGCACAGGCACTGGGACACAAGGTTGTGTGATGATCCCCTTCATTTACTCCCTCTTCACCCACGACTGCAGACCTTTGTATGGATACAACTCCATCATAAAGTTTGCAGACGACACCACTGTGATCGGACTAATCAGCAACAACGACGAGTCCGCGTACAGGTTAAACACTGGCTTCTTGGTGTGAGGACAACAATCTGCTCCTTAACACCAGCAAAACAAAAGAAATCATCGTGGACTTCAGGAAGGAGAAG
>JBAMYA010000020.1:11042977-11064405 GCA_037176975.1 Arrhamphus sclerolepis | reverse complement strand
CAAACTGATCCAGTCTGTTCCAATTTTTAATTCTATAAAGCACATTTAAAACAACTATCTTAAATGTTTATTTGTTACTGACATTAATCCCAAACACTTTTTAATAAATCTGACCAAATCGTTACTTTATGTCCAGGTTGAGTTTAGAGAGACTTCTAGGTAAGTGTGGTAGGGATGAACTATCAAAAAAGATTTCAGGAGCTCACAAACAAGCTGAAAACATAAAATAATGCTGGCAGTGGCATTGTGTTGGATTATCCAGTAAACGTGGCGCTGCATGAAAAATGACCACATTAAAAGTTTGATCTTTTGTTCCCATCCATCTCACTCAGAATAAAACATATCAGAGACAAACTGTATATGCAGCAGGAGGATGTGGTGTTCATCACTGACAAATATTCTTTTACAGATGACAACATATGGTGCTATTCTCCACAAAGGGTCTTTCTGTCGAAACTCCTTTAACATCTTGGATCTTCTGGTGGTCAGTGTGTCTCTGCTGTCCATGGGCATGGAGTAAGTGGAGTCCCGAAATGTACTTTAACTTCTATATGATAAAAACTGTCCTTCAGAATCTGTAAACCAGCAACCTTTTAGCTGTGAGGCAACAGTGCTAACCATAGACTGTATATGAATTTAAAATGTAATTTAATGCTATCAAGACTTCGATGTCTTCAAAGAATTCCAATAATACTTTTAAAGATCTTAAATTAGAATCATCTGCATAAAAAAGAGCGAAGTCTTGTGCTGCTTTGAGACAGATCTAAAGAGAAGTAAATAGAGGGAGAAAAGGACTTGTCCGAGAACTGAACCTTGAGGAGCTCCACAAAGAGCACCTCTGTGCCAAATATGAGTTGAATCACGCCAAAGCTATACCTGCACCCTCCATGCAGTGTTTCAGACCAGAAATCAGAATATTATGGTATGGTCATTCAGGTTATTAAAAGCTCTTACAGTGCTTTGGTTTTTTTTATGCATAAACCATGAACATGATCAGGTCTGTATTTAAAATGGACTCAATATTTCCATAAGAAATCCCACCATCAGACAGTGTTTCTGTCTTTCAGATCCAGCGCGATCTCAGTTGTCAAGATCCTCAGAGTGTTGAGAGTACTCCGGCCCCTGAGGGCCATCAACCGAGCCAAAGGTCTCAAGGTATGAAAGGCCTGTCAAGAGACTTCCACACTGACCTGAGTTCTCCTTTGCAGCTGTAAAATTTGCTTTTCTTTTCAGCATGTGGTTCAGTGTGTGTTTGTTGCCGTCAAGACCATTGGAAACATCGTCTTGGTCACGATGCTGCTGGATTTCATGTTCGCCTGCATCGGAGTCCAGCTGTTCAAAGTGAGAAGAGAAGGAATCTAAAAAGTTTTGTCGGGTTACCTTCTCAAATATAGCAACATTAATTTATGTTTCGCTTCCAGGGAAAATTCTACTCCTGCACTGATCCAGATAAGATGACTGAGGAAACCTGCAGGTAGGGATTATTTTCTGTAAACTTCTTATCTGGTTGAACACATGAATGACTAACTGGAACCAAAACAAACAAACAAAGAAACAAACAAAGAACAGCTCCTAACATTAGTCATTAGCAAAATCATCATTCCTGCCTGCAGCTGAACAACTCCCATGGTGTTCAATCCAGAGCCTAATGTATTTAGAACAAAAACCCAGAATTTGTAACTGAGAGTTCAGTCATCTTCCTCAGTTCCACTTTTCTTTTATCAGTTCTAAAACCATCTCTGTTTTTAAATTGTCTTTCTCAGTTGAGCTTTTTCTTTTTATTGTTATAATTCTGAAATGTGTGTCAAATAAGCACCACATCAATCAACAGCAGTGGTAACCAAGAAATTTTGATTTCTTTAATACAGATTGTGGGTTTTAATTCTCAGATTTTGGGCTTTGAGTCTGAATACATCAGGCTCTGAACTGACACCATAAAATCCTCTCTGTCTCCTGAATGAATGCAAGGTAACATTAGTTAGCATCAGAGGTTTGCATTCCTGTTTGATCCCTTTTTTCATAAACCATGTTGGGCGTTTTCTTTGTGCAGTCTATGACTCTGACTGCGTCTCACGTATCCTCCCTTAGGGGTTGGTATATCAGGTACCAGGAAGGAGCTCTTCATGAGATGGAAGTACATAAAAGGGAATGGATCAACTCTGAGCTAAACTTTGACAACATCCTCAATGGGATGCTGTCTCTTTTTACCATTTCTACCTTTGAAGGATGGCCGAAGTAAGTAATAATGTCTGTTCCCAAAACTCTTTGATGGTGCCTATTTAGTATTCTGCTGTAATAAACATCTGATCATGAATCTGCCTTGTGTCATTCATGTGAAATAAATTTGTGATGCAACTGTTGGCAGCTCAGTTTCTTTTTTTTTCTTCTGCAGGATACTGTACAAAGCCATTGATTCAAATTTGGAGGATAAAGGCCCAGTGTACAACAATCGTGTGGCCATCTCCATTTTCTTCATCATCTACCTCATCCTCATTGCTTTCTTCATGATGAACATATTTGTAGGCTTCGTCATCGTCACCTTCCAGGAGCAGGGAGAGCAGGAGTACAAGAACTGTGAGTTGGACAAAAACCAGGTACGTTGAACCTCCTGTCTCCCCCTGCTTGCAGCCAGAGTTACTACACAAACTCTGCTGATCACATGAAGAAACGTATATATAATTATATATACGTAAATATAATTCCGTCTGTAATTCTCTGAGGCTTTTTTTTCATCATTGTACCAATTATTTATGTCACAAAAACAAAGCCTAAAGACATAACGTGGACATGCTGAATGCTCCAGAACAGCAAACTGCTTATGAAAGTCTGCACACCTGATCAAATTTGTTGGTCCGTCCTCATGTCTGATGAGTAATCTCATAGTTACAAAGAGGATGGACAGAGTTTGACCATCGACAAGCTGATGCTTAATGACTGTGACAGCTTGGTCTGGGGTCTGGGCAGTGGTCCAAGCAGTCAAATAAGATAGCCAATGTGGAGGTGTACTTTGCTAAGCTTTGTCCTCCCAGCAGCGATCAGTTGGAATTCACAAACTTACACCAGTTCTTATGAGAAAAAAACAAAACAGAGTTTTACACAACATCTGCAAATCTGGAGCGATTACCTATTACCTTTGAAATTATAAATAATTATAAAAAAAATTATTATTCTCAGCTCTGAAGTCAAGGCAGTACTAAGAAGCTAAAGTGATGACAGCCATAACCAGCTGTCAATCACATGACCACACCCCTAATCACTGATAAATTTATGATTTAATATAAATGTAACCTATGACTTAAAAAAAAAACACCGTGTACAGTTGTCATAGATGTGAAATCTACCCAAACAGTTTTCATAACAGGCTGTAAATATGTTTATTTCCGCTGTAAAGTTTGACATTTTAACGTGGAAGTCAATGGAGACTGTGTCACTATTGGACCCTAGTGGTCAGTCAAAGAACTGCAACTTTTCTTACTTCTTCTCTGAACTCAACTCTGGAAAGTGCATGTCGGCCCGTCTGTATACCTGAATATTCTGGAGGCAAATGTGAGTCCATCTGTCTCACAGCTGATGATTGGCTGAAACTGGGTCATGTGACAGCACAATGGTCACAAATACAGCAGCAGATCTATATCAGAATGAAAAAAAAAAAAAGAAAAAACAAGGTTCTGGAATATTCTAGTCAAAGTCCAGGTCTGAACCTGACACTGAAACACTGTGGTGGGACCTTGAGAGAGATGCGTGTGCGTGAATGTAGAGAACTCAAAGGCCCACTATGATGAGGTGATTTTTATGATTTAAGCAGTTTACTACTGTAGAGGAAGTAGCGTAAACTTGTGTATTTGTGGTATTAGATGTTTGTATGATTCTTGTTTGTGCCTCCTCCAGCGCCAGTGTGTGCAGTATGCTTTGAAGGCGCGACCACTGCGATGCTACATTCCCAAGAACCCCTACCAGTACCAGGTGTGGTACATAGTCACCTCCTGCTACTTTGAGTACCTCATGTTCCTCCTCATCATGCTCAACACCATGTGTCTGGGAATGCAGGTAGGAACACCTGAAACACACAACACGCAGGTTCCATCCACCTTTCAAATTCAAAGTCATGATAACCTGAGTGACCTATATAGTAGCCTTTACGGATGCTAATATAAATAAAATGAAATAAATTGAACTGAACAGCTGGTATCAGCTGGTACGCTAGGGTGGGATAAAATGAACCACTGTATCTTGTATCGTGACTATATTTTCTGGCCATCAATTACTGTGAAAACGAGAAGCCAGGGTTGATGTAGTAAAATAAAAATAATTTTAAGTTATGTCACTGCTGAACAGCACTTAGGTTAGAAAAGATCTTAATCTGATGTCAGCAGAGAAAATAAGGTTGTTCCCATTTGACACAGAACCAGTTTCAGTCAGGGAAAGAGAAGCTGGTCAGAGATTCTGGACATAGGTTGCTATTGTGTAATTTCAGGACAGTTACCACTGAATCCACCAGGAGCAGAAGTTCTGCGATCCAGCTGTTGCTCTGAATCACAGCAGTTCTAGTCAATGAGAGGGGACCCACCAAAACCACTGCACGCAATTCTGAATTGTCCCCCTCTCTGCTCCACTAAAGATACTACTATCTATCCGTCCATTAGCTTCCATTTATCCAAATATACCCAGGCCAGGTGAGAGATGTGTTAAACCCAGTAGGGAAAGCTTAGTTATGCTCTGTAAGGTCTTTATTCACAGCAAGTACTTAGTAGCGAAAGTCATAAATACTTTTGTGGCTTTTTACAATTTCACCTCTGGATGTGGAATCTAACTAAAACCAAAAAAGCTTTTTGTACCAGGCTGTAGATATGTTTATTTATGGTCTACAATTGGACATTTAAACATGGAGGTCAAAGATGACTGACTCACTGTTGGAACCAGCTCCTAGTGATCAGTTGAGAAACTGCCATTTTTTTTAAACTTCTGCATTAGCTTCAACCCAGAATTTCTAATGTTGGCACAGTTATGACCACCAACTTGGTTATGGAGTGATGCCACAATATCCTCTTGTCTTGCTAAGAAGAGATTACACATTACAAACCCAATGACAACCTTGTGACGCCATCATCTATCCTAGTGTTGTTTACCCCTGTAACCGTTGAACCCACAGCACTGCAACCAATCAGCCCATGTGACCCACCTGTCCGACATGCTGAACGTGATCTTCACTGTTCTCTTCACTGTGGAGATGATCCTCAAACTCATGGCCTTCAAAGCCAAGGCAAGTCCAGACTCATGGCCTGTCAGCTATCAGGTTCATTTGGTTGTTCTGAAATGCATTCATAAATCGGAACCACTTTGTTGACATATCCAAGTCAAATAATTTCCTCACAAAGACACTGTGACAGGTGGAGCTTGAAAACTAGAATTTGTGATCAGCAACCACATGCTACAAACACTAGCTTCTTATTATTTTAAACAAACTCCATGAAAAGAACTTGAAAAATCCCCTTGTGACATCTAGAGTTTAGATTGGACCCAAAAAATCTGGCCTGACCTGACCAGAGCTCGTGCAAACCCGACCCGGCCAATGAAAGTGGTGGGAAATCACGGTCTGACCCAGCCCAAGTTTGGGTCGGGTATCAGACTGGGCTCGGGCAGAGAATTAAAACTCTAGTAACATCACACGTCGGTTTTCTATAGTAGTCAGTAGAGGAACTGTAATCGCTAATGGTCGATACAGGAACTGCAGCTTCTAGTGGTCAATAGAGAAACTACAAATTTTTTACACCTGCTTTGGCTTCAGCCTGGGAGTTGGAATGTTGGTGTTAAGTTCAACCTCCACAGATCATAACAGTGTGAGGGTGACCACTCTGAGACAAAACCTCACAGTCAAGAGACGACAAAGAAATAACTGCACTTTAGGTGTTTCACTAGCATGAATCATGCCACAGTGTAATCCCAAGTCTCTGTGGCAAATGAAAATAACTTTGGTTCACTGACCCCAGTGAGCCAAAGTTTGTCAAATGGCTCCTTAGAAGCACATTTGACAAACTGCACATTCTTCTGCATCAGCAGCAGAAGACAGATCTGGAGGTTGTCCTTTGACTAGTTTGATCTTGAACAAATGATCAAAACAGGTAGACAACTACACAATATGCAGGCAGAAATCTAATATTCATAAGTATCATGTCGTTAGCCTAGAACTGCTTGAAAATAAAAATTGTTGTATTGATATTGCCTAGTGCTGCTTTCTAGCCCGAGTTTTTAGAAGATGAACATCCAACATCCACACTCAGACAATGTATCATTTGCTCACAGGGCTATTTTGGAGACCCCTGGAACGTCTTTGATTTTGTCATTGTGATTGGAAGTGTTGTGGACGTGATTCTGAGTGAAATCGATGTGAGTATCACAGCTAACATATCCACACAGTAACCAGGTTTTCATCCCCTCTAGAACCCTGCATCCCTACAGTGAAGCACGGGGGTGGCAGCTTGATGCTGTGGATCATTGGTTAGTCACCAGCAGGGCCTAGAGAAGGAACTGAGGGACTAATGGATGGTGTTAAATAAAGGCAGATTCTCTGAGAAAACCAGTTTGAGACCTCCAGAGATCTGGATTGGACTGGGCAGGAGGTTCATATTTCACATGAAAATGACACTAAGAACTCTACAAAAACATGAATGAGGTGGTTTAAGGACAAATGTTCATCTTGGAATGTTTTAGTCAGAGCCATAGGCTCTATAAAAAGAAGAGGGCAAATCCCCCTGAGACATCAGCAATAGGATTTCTGAGTGGTTTTGAAGCCTAGCATTGGAAGCTCTGGTCAATGCAGTCTTGGCATCAGGTGACTCCGCTCAAACCCAGTTCATCCAAAAGTAGTGAATGGAGAACAAACATGTCTGGCAGTTGTTTGGAAGATTTGAACATGCTCTCCTGACCTCAGTTACTACGAGCTAGTTATGTTAGCTTAGCTTGTGTTAAGCTTTGATGTTAACTTGCAGTACTTTACATTTATTATGGTTCAATGTGTCCAACCAGCTTAGTTTCATATGTCACCACATCTCAAACAAAGACTGCAGTGGTCTAGTAAAACCCAGATTCAACCACACTGGTAGACATGGTCAGCTAGCCATTGAGTTCAGCAGTTCAACAGTGCAGCTTTCTTTCACTGCAACAGACACATTAGCTATACTGGCCTAAGGACTAAATTTCTCCTCTAATTACTGCTATTATTCCCATAACTGCTCTCATGAATCAAATTGCACTGGTACACATAAGCAACACACAGCATCACCATGGAGGACCCATCATCATCATGGTAGGGCCCAGCATCTCCATGGTAGAACCCAGGATCACCATGGTAGGACCCATCAACATCATAGTAGGGCCCAGCATCCCCATGGTAGAACCCAGGATCACCATGGTAGGACCCAGCATCACCTTGGTAGGGGCCCAGTATCACCATGGCTGGACCCACCATCATCATGGTTGGACCCAACATCCCCATGGTAGGACCTGCAGAAGGAGATGAGAGAGAGACTACAGAAGATAAACAATGTTAATGCTACATAAATGATCCAGGAGAATCTGAAACTGAGATAAGACAGACGGGGTGTAAATGCTCCGTGGACTCCCCCCAGCAGCTTAGGCTTATAGCAGCTTAACTAGGAGGTGGTCTAAGAGAGCACAGAGTTAAAGGTTTTATTAAAAAGGAAGGTCTTTGGCCTAGCCTTAAACACTAAGACATTGTAATACAGCTGTCTTTCATAAAACCACAGTTTGATTATATGCATAAATTTGTGGTTTAATAGAATTTTAACAAATGTGGGGAATAAAAATTATCAAGCTTACATATGTGATGGATATTTTAGCATGGAGGTCAGTAGAAAATTCTGGAAATTGTAGCTAGCCCCTAGTTGTTATTTGGGTAACCTCATCTCTGCACTTTCTTTAGAACAGACCTTAATGATCTCATTCATCTGTTAAAAACATAAATGTGCTTTCTTCCCACAGGCTGCTCTGGCTTCCTCTGGAGGACTTTACTGTCTCCATGGCTGCGCGGTAACTCTTCACTTTTGTTTTTACTTTAGATTAATCTGTCCAGCACTAAACATTGTTTTTGTTTTTTCTTTCTCTCTTTCTGCAGGATGTTGACCCCATGCAAGCCATTGCAGTGAGTAGCTTTAGCTTTGCGTTTTAAATTTTGTTGGCCTTCCAGAGCTGGTACTGAGAGCTGTTCCCTTTGTCCTTGCTCTCAAAAAGTCTTCGGAGAACATGAGCGTGTCCATCACATTCTTCAGACTCTTTCGGGTCATGCGTCTAGTGAAGCTTCTGAATCGCTCTGAGGGGATTCGGAATCTTCTGTGGACCTTCATCAAGTCCCTTCAGGTGAGTAAAGACCTCCAGCCCAGGCCAGCCTCTTCAATCAGGGTGTGTGATGATGATGTTCTGTTCCTGCTGCTGTGCTACAGGCTCTTCCATATGTGGCGCTGCTCATTCTCATGCTGTTCTTCATCTTCGCTGTAGTTGGAATGCAGGTAAACACCAGCCTCATATACTCTTGTATCTTTGTCGTAACTTAAGTGTTTAAAGCAGAAGTGGAAGCAGAGCTGTGTGTTCCTATATGCAGACTTTGCAGATCTGTAAGTCTTTTGTAGCCACTAGGTGGCCCTAAACCCCCAATATCCAGTAGTTGTGAAGGAATAAGACAGCCTGTCTTCATCTGTTGTGACACAAATAACAACATTACTTCATTGCAAGATATTTAAGTTATCCCTTAGATATGCACTGTATCTATTGTAATCTGAAAGGCTTTTATTGTGAATTTAATTTGTGAATTCATGAAGCTACAGTTTCTTAATTTACAATTTTTCTAGATCATAATCATATAGTCTGAAGTTTATCTCACATCTGAGTTGTTGAAGTCACAATTTCAGAATTTGTTTTTTCTTTTGTTTGTTTGTTTGCTTGTTTTTCTTTGCAAATTTGTGACTTTATAGACACCAAATTTTTAATTTCTCTCACAAATTCACAAGTTTATAAAGTCAGAAATCCTAGATTTTCTATCTCAACAACAAAACAAAACAAAAGAGTTCTGGATTTTTATCTCACAAATTTGAGCTTCCAAAGTTCATGTGTCAAACATAAGGTCCATGGGCCACATCTGGCCTGCTACTTGTGTGCAGAGACAGTCATGAGTTTGTAACCAGAACATTTCTGAAGACAGTCTGAACGTGTGACTGTCCTCTTGATTTGGTGTTGACAACACAGCCCCAGGTAACTGAAGAGAGAGCATCCAGAAGACCGTTGAACTGGTCTGCAACTGCTTTAATACATTTTTCATATTTTCAATTTTACAAGGAAAATTCATGATAAAAAAAAATCATTTACAATAAAAAGTTTTTTTTTTCTGAAACTTTAGAATTTAAAAAAAGAAAATTCAAAAAGAAATTTACTTTTAAAATTTAAGGAGAATAAGTTACAGTTTTGATAAAGTAGTTGCACTTTGACACCAAACAAAGAGCAATCACCCCTCAACCCCTCCTCCTCCCCCCAGCAGGAAGATAGTAAAGACCACTGATAAGAAAGCATTTCAGCATTTCTTCACTGGTGATCATGAACTGAATTGTAGACATGTTGTTTTCATGGGAAAAATCACCTTTGTGATCTCATTATCTTTGCAGATTTTTGGTAAAATTGCCTTGGTGGACGGAACGTTCATCAATAGAAACAACAACTTCCAGACGTTCCCTCAGGCTGTGCTGCTGTTGTTCAGGTCAGTTGACCCTCGTTTTATGTTCAGGCTGTAAAAACACATAAAACGCCATAAATGTATCTATATGAAGGAGGAGGTTCAATGTTCATAGGTCCAGAACAAATGATGAGTGCAATAGGGATATTTTTAAACAGTGAAAGGATTAAATCACAGATTATCATGGAACTCTGATTTTCACAACTAAGCTAATTCAGAGAAAGTGCAGTTCCGATAATAACCACTAGGCTCTAGACAGTCTTATTGACCTCCATGTTATAATGTCCAGCTTTACAGGAGAAACAAATATATTTACAGTCTCAAAATGTAATTACCAAAATATATTTTGGTCTTCATAGCTAGATTTCACATCCTTGCTGTACAGGGATGGATTTTTATGTACCACATTAGGTAAAATGATATGAATAAAGATATGGTTTCATATTTAGTGGTTGTCTTGATTGAAAGCTTAATTCCAGTCCGTGGTGTCAAACTAGCTTTGAAGCAGCACAATGGAATTTCAAACCCTCCCTATAAAAGTTTCTAAAATTTTTTTCTTTTTAGCAGTAGTTCAACTTAATAAACAAATTGCATCTCTGCCACAGCCTAACTAACATTACAGCCAGTTATGGCTTTGTCTTAATCAAATATCTGAGAAGGAATAACGAGGACCCAGACATGATGGTGATCCAATACCGATTTTCCAGGTTTCTTCAGATTTGCTGAATAGTTGGTTGACTAGCCACCTAGTTAAATCTCAAAGAGTCCAGGATGGAGGCAGGATTGAGGTAACTGCTGCCAGCTACTTAGCTTGAACTTTTCAGGTCAGCCTAAAATGGTTCACAGGGATCTTCCACCACAGTCAACAGGACAACAAGTATGTGACATTTTAACATGTTAAGAGTTTGCTAGCACCTAGCAGCCATTTGAGGAAGTGCACTTCGTGGTTTGATTTAAAGAAGTAACTCAGATGTTGCCTCTTATCCAGATGTTGGTAGACAGAGGTCTGGTGTCTGTCCTTGCCCCCAGCTTTAACAACTCTTAGCTTATTGTTATGAGGATGGAGGCTTACCCTTTAAACAGTGAGTTAAACCAGACTCCGGTGCAGGGTTTCCTAGGATCTTTTATTTGCTATGTCCGACTGTGAACAAGATACAGGTAATAAGTAAATGAAGATTCCTTTGTGTGTTTTGTGCAGATGTGCTACAGGGGAGGCGTGGCATGAAGTCATGTTAGCGTGCATGTACGGGAAGAAGTGCGACCCTAAATCGGATTTCCTGCCTGGAGAAGAGTACACCTGTGGTTCCAACTTTGCCATCATCTACTTCATGAGCTTCTACATGCTCTGTGCTTTTCTGGTAACTCCCTGATGAAGAAAAACTCTTCAACATGGCCCTTTACATGTTCTCAGATACTAGTCAATGATTCTGCTTGTACCCACTGTCAAGCATGGTAGAGGAGGAGTGATGATGTGTGGTTGTTTTGCAGCTACAGGACCTCCACAACCTTTTCCCATTATATATCAACTTGTATGAAGTTCCTTAATTATTCTCATGCAAACACAGTAAACACATGTTGAATTTATTGTTTTCCAGATCATAAACCTGTTTGTAGCCGTCATCATGGATAACTTTGACTATCTGACACGTGATTGGTCCATCCTCGGTCCCCAGCACCTGGATGAGTTCAAGAAAATCTGGGCAGAATATGATCCTGAGGCCACGTGGGTGTTTGCGTTGATACTGGAGACCGGAACCATTTTGGTTTGTATGAGTTGATGACTCTGTGTAAACATGATTTTTTGTGATTTATTAATCCTTACAGTGGACGCATTAAGCACCTGGATGTAGTGACACTCCTACGGAGAATACCTCCTCCTTTGGGTTTTGGCAAGTTTTGCCCTCATCGCATCGCCTGCAAGGTGAGGACAATCTCCAGACTGGTGTATCTGGTGAATGTTTCTCCAGCATGTGACGTATTTGTCTTCTTAGAGGCTGGTGTCCATGAACATGCCTCTCAACAGCGATGGAACGGTCACCTTCAATGCCACTCTGTTTGCCCTGGTCAGAACTGCCCTGAAGATAAAGACTGAAGGTTTATGTCTCTAACGCTGTACTTCTACTCAGGTTTTTAACCCTGTAAACATGCCCATGTGGTGACTTTGTATGCAAGGAGACATTAATTCACTTTCAATTAACTTTGCTTGCATAGCATCAATTCACAACAAAGGCATCTCACTTTACAAAAAAAGCAATTCTAAATTTACAAATAAATAAGTCCAAGTTCAGTTCAAGTCCAAATTGTAATTAACACATAACGTATTTCATGCAATAAACGCTCCGTCCTTAATGATTGCACCCCAGGACTTTGACAAAAAATAAATGAAGGTATCCCTAACTTTGCCCTTTACTTTTTTTTCCGTTTAATATATCATGTATACAACTCCACCTTGAATGACATCTTTACAACCTTTGCTCATCTCCCTGATTGGCTTGTTACTATTACATGGTAGCATGACTTGAAAAACACAACCATACAACCACGAAAAACATACCATAAACTTACTTACTAATGTACTGGGTTAGTCACGATGGTTATACCATGAGAATAATATCAGCATCTGCACTAGAATGTAACATAATCTAACATTAGCATTGACATTATAAGAATTAGCATTGATCTTTAATTAATTGAGTGCAGAAGGTTCATCTAACATTAGCACTAGCATTAAAACTGTCATGAAACATTAGCATTAGCATCTCTCATTAGAATTGTAATCTAACATTAGGAATAATTGTAATAAATAAAAAAATAAATAAACATGGTCATTCATCCTTAGCATAACCTCTAACATTAGCTTTAGCACAGAATTCATCTAAAGTTAGAAATAGCATCTGAGTTAATTTTAAGTTAACTTAAGCATTTGCATTAGCATTCAACATTATAATAATTTAACATTAGCTTTGGCATATGATACTAGAATTTCAACATTATTATTGTCTCTTATTAGTATCATCATAGAAAGATCATCTAACATTAGCATGGTAATTAGCAGTCAGCATTAACATAAGCGCGTATCATCAGCATTAGTCTGCTTTGTTCTGACGCTAACATCAGTATCTAACTACAACAATCAACATTTATTACAGCATCTGTTACTAGCATCTAACGTTACCGTTACTGTAAAAATTAAAAGTTCATTATAATTTTCAGCATTGAAATTATCATTCAGTATTAACACTGGCATCTATTATTAAATTTAGCATCAAACATTAGCAATAGCATAAGTCACTAATTACCCTTAGCATCAAAATTTGAATTAATCTTCAGTATTTGCATCAACACTACTCATAATATCATTAGCATAGCAAATTCATCTAACGCCATCATTTGCCTTGATATTAGCATTCAACATTAGCTTTAGCACCGAACATTACAAATCAGCATTTACAACTGTCATTAGCTTGAACATGGAGTGATCATCTGAAATAGTTAGCCTCAACATTAGCTCCTAACATTAGTACTCAATATAAGCACAAGTTCTACTGAAAAAGAAACAGTTTTGTTTGAAATAAATGGAAACGTTTACATATAACTGAACCTTTTTTCTATTATTTTTTATGGTAGCTGAAAATTTTCAGTGGCTCATGTATAATTAAATATATTCAAATAAATTCAATTCAGTTCAATTCAATTTTATCTATTTTGCATCTATTTACAACAAAGCTGTCTCTAGGAGCTTCTCAAAAACCCAAAATGTGTTTCTCTGGTTGTTTCTCTACTTGTTTCAACGTTCAGGTAATTTTGAACAAGCCAACGAGGAGCTAAGGGCAATCATCAAGAAGATCTGGAAACGCACCAGTATGAAGCTACTGGATCAAGTCATCCCTCCAATTGGAGGTTAGTGCTCATCAGGAAGTGGACTGTACCCTGTTCAGCACATTTTGTGTGTGTGAAGTAAAAGTGAGCCACACCAGCAAAACAGTTCCTGCACATGGAGAGAATACTTGTGTTTTCACAGATGATGAGGTCACTGTGGGGAAGTTCTATGCCACGTTCCTTATCCAAGATTATTTCAGAAAACTGAAGAAGAGACAGGAAGAGTACTATGGCTACCGTCCCACCAAGAAGAATGCCACCAATGAGATACAGGTATCAATGGCAATTAATCCTGACAATCATGATCAGTCAGCAGAATGCAGAGTTGTTACTGACAGATTAGTTATCCTCCTCCTAATGAGTGCCAGTTTTTGAATCATAAAAAGCAAGAAACAATATGCAAATGCAAGAACAGCAGACTGTGTGTCAGTCAGGATAAATGATCTTTCGTGTTTGTGGCTCATTTAGCCAAACTACCCTGGAGGAGCTGCGGAGCTGCTAGTGGACTTCCCATTTCAAATGTTGTTGTGGTGATGACATCAGAAATGATCGTGGCATGTAGCTGATGCCCTTTTAGTCACTTCCTGTCGACTCGTTTGTGTCCTTCAGGCTGGACTGAGGAACATTGTGGAGGAGCCTCCTGCAGAACTTCACAGAGCGATTTCTGGAGACCTGCTGGCTGAGGACGAGTCTGATGGAGCGCTAGACGGCTTACTGAGGGTAACCTGATTCATCCATGATGCTAACGCATCTGCAGTTACATGAACGCAAAGACTAAAAAGCAGATTAAAGATTAAAGAGGATGTAATAACCTTTTGACTTGACTGTAGCAGTGACGTGTTTGTGGGGTCATCAGTGTATTTTACTATAAATAGAATAAATAAATAAATAAAACTTGTGCATTCTCTGAAACAGAGACAGGGCAGCTTGTTTGGAAACCCGTCGGACCCTTTTATTGCGGACAGTGAGGAAGCTAATGCCATCCAGCGCCCTCTACAGGTAGAGGGTCTCATCAGCAGCGACGCCACTCACAGGTCTGTGGTCATGATCTTCAATCATGTGTCAGAAACTTCAGCTCTTAAATTTACCAGAATAAATGTCAGAAATGGTCACTGTTAACTCCTCGTGAATTTGTGAGAGAAAACTCGATTTTAAACTCACAAAATCCATTATAAAAAAATAGATGGTTTTGTGAATCTAAAGTTCCAATTCACATTGAGCTAGAAAAAATAAACATAGCCTGGCTGAATTTGGGGCGGAGACACATTTTAAAAAAATCATAAACTCTGACTTTATAGACTCATATTTCTAAGAAAGAAACTAACTGTGAATAAATAAGCTCAAAAACATCTAGGAGAAGACTTAAAATTTTAATAAAAAATTAATTAATTAATTAATTTTTTTGTAGGTTATCTGTAAAGTCGCAAATTAACAAGACAAAACTTAAAATTTCTGACTTTAAAAACTATTGAAATTGTGTGCAAAATCTTGAGATTTCCATTTTCTAAACTCTTATAAAATAAAATGGTCATTCCAATCAAAAAAGATACAAACTCACAAATTCTTGAGGCTAAACTCAGAAAGTGAAAAAAAGTACAAACTTAAAACTAATTTACACTTGAACAATAAATAACTACAGAACTCAGAAGCATACAAATGCATATGAGTCATAATTTGATTCATTCATGAATTACTAGATTATATAATTTTGGGATTTAATTTAATTGGATAAAAATGAAGATATAAATGCTTTTTCTCAAGATAATTGTTTTTTGTTTTTGTTTTGTTTTTTTGTCTAAATAGAAAAATTATCTAGTCAAGCATTTTTACATAATATATAATTTTAATAATTCTAGCCAAGTAGATTTTCTTACCCCAGTGGCATATTTTGTTTGCTTAATAAGATAATTTGACTAGATTTAGGAACATTAGGCTCTTTTTCAAGTAAGTACTGATATTGATGCTGTTCTCATAGCTTGAGAGGTCTCTACTGGCTGCAGGGGCCGTGTTCTTCTGTACAGTCTAAATATAGACTCTGAATACTGCTAATAATGATATTTAAACTAAAAGAGACTTGGACATCAGCTGTTTCCCGCTTTATGAGTGGCTTCAATGGAGTTGAAGAAGAAGTTTGTTTTCCTGAAACCAGACTCGTGTTTCATCCTCACAGCCCATACGAACAGACGTTTGGAAGAACGGGCCTTTGATGGACCAGACGTCACCAGAACTGAGCAGGAGTTCTGAACACATGAAAGCTGGACTCAGATGAAAGGACCCGTGAAGGTTACCAGCCCTGCCACCCTAAACAGGAGGAAACAGAGTCATGTCAGCATGTCAGAACATGTCTTTTTTTTTAACTCTATCCATGCAGATTTTAATTTATTTATTTTAATTGTTCTATTTTATTTAATTTAATCTCACCAGGTGGTATATTGCTTGTTTAACTGGCAGCTATCATGTGGCTAACAGCGCTGCATTAAACTTGAAATGCTGTGATTTGAGTACTGTGGCTAATGTGCTGCAGCTAAGCACACTCAGTTCAGATTAAACGTGCGACTTCCCACTTAGCTGCAACTGTGCCTAATTTACAGCAGCTACGTCAGCTGCATTTTTCTCAGAAGCACCTAGAGACAACTTTAAATAGACGATATATATAGATAAAATTGTATTGAATACATGCCAACTGACAGTAAGCCACATGATAGCTGTTAGCATCTAGCTTACTTAGCTGCAGTAAATCAGAAATTATACTACCTAGGATTTAACAGTTTGAGTTTAGCCCACATGCCAGCTAACAGTTAACATGTGACTAACCTGCCAAAACGATAACTGACAGTTGGCCATGTTTGCATGTTAGCAAAACACAACATGTTGCCATTTAGCAGGTAACCAACAGTTAGCAAATAGCTAAAAGCTGTGGGAATGTTGGGATTTAGGTAGTATCATGACTAAACTCATAAACTATGTCTCACGGTAACTGCCAGTAAGACTTTGGCTAAATGAGCCACAAACTTTAAGCCTACTCACATTTACTCAATTGAGTTAGAAAGCTACCACTGAAACTTGTGTTTGGACAGTATAACATGGTTGACTGTTATCATGCGGCACTGTGTGCTAACAGAAAATTTTCCCCACTTGTCCAAGTTAAACTTGACTTGTTGTGATTTAAGTAGTGTCATATCCAACTCACTGCAGTGCAGGAAAGTGCAATAAAGTCACCACTGAATTCTGAAGTCCAGGGGACATCATCAGGGTAAAAGTCTATTAGGGTTTCATAAATAATATGAAATTAGATAATCAATATAAAATCATAAACATTTTAGGAATTACATTTTGAAAATGGGCAGATAGATATCTTTCACTTGAATGAGAGGTAACAGCTGTGGGTTCTACTTGTAAATAGTTAGCGTACTGCAGCCAAGCCTAATGCTCACTGTTAGTATGTGGCTAACTGTCGTTTAAATAATCAGCAGTTGACTCTATGATTGGTAGTGCCTGACTGAAATTTACCTCTTTAAATATAAAAGAAGCTGTTATTTAGTATTGCCCTTTAGAATGTTTTTTTTTTTTTCTAATTTGTTTGTTTGTATTGTAATACCAAACAAAGAACATAATATTGTATGAGGAACTGTGTCTCTAATTATGGTGTATCTGTAATTATGGTTTACATGACTTTTATTTGCATTTAAACATCATAACGTCTAAAATTCAACCATAATGTCAGATTCTAAATTTGTCAGGATGCTTTTCTCTCAGAGTGAGAGTACAGTTCTGCTCCTGCTCTGTTCCTGTTATCTGTTCTAATAAACTGTGGGACAAGCAAGTGTTGTCTTCTTTGTTAAGTTTTATTCTAAATACATATGTTTACTGGGGAAAAAAAACATGAAACTGGACAAACATTTAAAGTGTTAAAGTTGTTACTCCAGAAATCTTGTGGTTTGTTCAGATGCAGGTTTGTGTGGACAGAAAAGGCTTCATTCACTGACCTTCTGTCTAGTGATGACAATACTGCTGATGATGATGTTGGTGATGAGCCTTCCTCTTGACCGAAAACCTAATTTCATGTTCCAAAATTAAAATATAAAAAATACATATAAAAAAGACAGATAAAATGTAAGAAAAGAAAAGCTGAGCCCTGAGTTCCTGCAAAGGAATCATTTTAGATTGGAATTTCAGTCATCATGAGAAGAAAGGGAGGATGAAAAGATGTGCGTGTGCATGCACGTGTGCGTGCACAGCGATGACGCAGATGTGATAGTGTCACACAGACGAGCAGGACGAGCTCAGTCAGAACTCACCTGCAGCACAAAGGTAAGACCTGATCTCCTGTTTCTGTGTTCTTGTTCTTGTTAACTCACTGGGACTCATTCTGGTTTAACCACTGACCTTACTGGGACCGGTAGCTCTGGCTGGGGACCTGTCCTGGTTCTGGTCCTGATAAGGTCAGAGTGTTATTTCTGGGGTCCTGGTTGGAGTTAAGAGTCGCATTAAGTGGAAATCTTGACAGAAGATCCCGGAGTCTGTCTGGTGACCCCTGTTTTACAAATTCAAGTGTGATGGGTTCAAACCCTTTAAGTGGTGGTGATTTAACCCGTTTCACATTAAGAGGAAAACAGGTTCTTTGACTCATTTTTTTTTTTTTTTGATTTACTATTGTTAATCCCCATGGGGAAATTCTTTCTCCGCAATTGACCCATCTGGGCTGCTGGACCCAGAGCGGTGGGCTGTGAATTCAAAGTGAAATTTTAGTAATGTAATATTATTAAAGCCTGATATATGCTCCTGTGTAGCAGCCAGGCACATACTCTATGGATGGCCCATACATTGTCTCTGTCGTTGATACTTCTGCATTATTGTTTACGTCACTCTGTAATTCCACCAATAACCACTAGGCGGCAGTACGGGCTTTGGGTTGTTTTTTTTTGCAGCTCTGTAGCTCACATTGCTGAGCTTTCTTTTTGTCTACTTCTTATATGTAGCTCAGACGCAGTCTAAGGCTTGGAATATACTTGGTGCTAAGAACGCATACGCAAACGCATCATGGCTGTCACGCGTATCCTACATTCATTTGACATGTTGGTGTTACGTGCAGACATTCTGCGCTTCTCTTCCAATGGCGATTTGTCACAGACAGCAGGGGAAGCCAAACTGCCTCTGAAATTCTCTGGCCAAATTGCTACATCTTCAATGTTAAATTGACGGTAAAACAGTAATTGACAAAACACGAGATATGCCCAATATTGCATTTACTCTCATGACTATCATATGTCATCCGGTAGCTTAATCAAGTGATTTCTCATGAAATCATCGCGAAATTTAAATAACTTGCTGCTATAAACTTTGTTATGGAACAATGGGTTTTGGGGGGCTATTTGAAGCAAAAACTTAAGCAACAAAGCTCAAGAGTAATTTTTATTTCAAACTCATAAATTTGTGAGAATTGTCAGAAATTGTGATTTGGAAAAAGCTGCTAGCTGCAGTCGCTGTGACCTTTACTAACTTTGTAGATGATGTTCTCCATTGACTACATTGGGGTTTGGTTTTCTTTTGGGGTTTTTTTTCCCCCTCGTTTGGACGATGTGCTGCTTGTTTACTTTTTCATTTTTTGCCACCAGTTTTGAGTAACCATAGCAACAAGATAGTAGTTTACAAGAGGGAACAGCTGATTGACATTTCAAGAAACCAAAAACTAACTAGTACCAAAATGATCTAAAGAATGACTACAGACCTGTAGCTCTAAAATCACATATTATGAAAGTCCTAAAAAGACTTATTGGTTCATCTGAGTAAGAAAACAAGCACCTTCCAGGAGCCACTGCAGCTTTATCATTATGGGGTTGGAGTTGAAGATGTCATCATACATCTGCTTCAAAGAACCCACAGCCATCTGGACAAAGCAGCACTACTGTGAATCATTCTTCTATTTTTCTTTAATCTGTACAAAAGTGATTCACAAGACTGAGGACAGAGAACTGGTGGATCACTTTGTAGAATGGTGTGGAGACAATCATCTCATTTTAATTGTGAACAGAACAAATTAGGTAATTGTGGATTTTAGGAGAACCAGGTTTATGCCAAACAGTATTTCCATCATAGAGAAGTGGAGATGGTGGAGGAGCAGGAATGTGTTCAGCTGAACAACAGGCTGGACTGGAGATGCAACACTATGCTGTTTAGAAGAAGGGACAGAGGAGTCCTTCAGTGTTTCAGCCAGATGTTAGATTTTCTATCAGTCTTGTGGAGAGTTCAATCTGATCTGCAGTCATCTGTTGGCGGAGCAGCATCAGAGCCAGAGACCTGAAGAAACTGAACAAACTGGTAAAGAAGGCTGGTTCTGTTCTGGAGCGTCTGGAGCTGATTGGTTCGGAAAATGAAAATCATCATGGACAACCTGAACATCTTCTACACAACAGAGATTCATCAACAGTGTCTTTAGTCAGAGGATTCTTCAGATCTGCTGCAACACAGACCTCTACAGGAGATCCTTCCTGAACACAGCTGGTTTCCTCTACAATTAAATCATGACGACTACTGCAACAACTCAATTTCTCATCAGGAATTAATAAAAGCATTTTTTTTTAATTGAATTTGAATTAAAATTGTGACTTTTATGAATTCTTGCAGTTTGGGAAGAAAACAGGCTAGATTTTGTTAATTTAAGTTTGAATTTCAAGTTTAGCAAACATTCAATGTAGGCTTGATAAGCTACAACATCGGTATAGGGTTATCTGATGGAAATAAAAGTGTGATGAAGAAGGTAGTAAAATTCAATGAAAAAAAAAACAACTCACTGACTTTAAACTGTTTTTAAATAAATTTGTAGGTTTCTAGAGTGACCATCTCCGGGTATGAGTTATTTATCTTCCTGCTTGGTCCATGGCTGACCAGTTGGCATCATAATGTGTAGGAGGACTTGAGCAACAGAGAGGAGCAATGATCTGTGTCCTTTCTTAATGGACTGAAGAGTAGTGCCATTCTGTTCTGATGTGTTGATCCTTTGTGTCTGCTTTCAGAGGAAACTCAGAGATCCATGGGTCTGACTCTCGTGATGCCACCACTCTTTGTTGCTGTGATGATGGCTGCTTTGTCAATGGAGGTGTATGCCAGCAGCAGCTGGAGATCCACCCCCCAGAGCCAAGGTAGAGATCCCTCTGATAACACCTGCATTGTGCAACCTTAACTCCAAAAACTGTTGGGACAGAAAACATAAATATAAAAATAAAAGAGTGCAATGATTGTCAAATCTCATAAACTCACATTTTATTCCAAAATAGAACATAAAGAACAAATCAGATGTTGAAACTGAGACATTTTACCATTTCATACAAATATGAGCTCATGTTGACATGTTGAGCAACAATAAAAGGCTGGAAAAGTAATTGATGCAGGTCAAAAAAAAAAAAATCTGATCGCTAATTAGGTTATTATCAACAGGTCAGTGATGTGTATAAAAGGAACATTTCAGAGAGGCAAAGGTTCAGCAATCTGAGAAAGCTGACAAACTGTTTCTAAAAGTAGTGGAACAATTTCAGAAATAGGTTGGTTCTAACCAAAAACAGGATGCTCAGTGTACAAAAATGCCAGAATATCAAGAAACTAGGCTGAGTGCAGGAACTACAACACAGCTGGTTGAGAAAGCAGAGAATAACCAACCTTTAATGGTAACCACGGTGATGATGTTTGATAGCTCTGAGTTACATCAACCACGACTTTTGGCTTGAATCAAGATTTTCCTATCTTTACTTGTGACTAGACTCAGGATTTGCCTGTAACTTGACTTGGGATTTGGTATATATATATATACACACACACA
>JBAMYA010000020.1:11005178-11042877 GCA_037176975.1 Arrhamphus sclerolepis | reverse complement strand
TTCCCTGTACAGAGTGGATTAAAGCCAGACATCACTCTCTCTATTCCTCTCTCTCTTCAACACACACACACACACACATATATGTCTATATATGTATATATATTCATGTAAGATTCACACGTATATTTCTGATGCATACAAATGTAACCTGAGTTACAAACAGTGCCTCAACTCACAAATGCATTTTTTTTTTTACACGGAATGATCTGCAACCAATTAGATATCTTCCTTGTTTCAGCCAATCATAAGAACGCACCCCACATGGGAAACGATTCACTCATAAGCCAATCACCTTCCAGCAACGGGAGCAGGAAGGTAACTTAAAAACATCTAGATCAACATGTTTGGCTACTTCATCCCCTTGTTATAATAAGTTGTTTAGTTATTTGTCTTCATCGGTTTAATTGTGCAACCATCAATACAAGCCAGCCAGCTAAGTGCGTGAGCTATGCTAGCACGTTACTGCACAAAGGCCCGAGCTGCTACCTGGGTCAGTCACTTTATTCACAAAAATTCCACTTTATTGAAAGATGCGAGTCTGAACCTCTTGGCATGCAGAAGCTCTGGCGTAGCTTTCTAGCGTGTTGATAGTTGCACAATTAAACCTATTACGATTAATAGCGAAACAGCTTCTCATAACAAGGGGATTAAGCAGTCAAACATGTTAAAGTAGATGTTTCCTTTATTCCTGTGCTGAGGTTGCATGATATCGCCCAGATGTGGGCCCATAATCAAAGAATGCCCTGGACTTGGACGAAAAAATAATGCACAAAGGAATCATCTGACTGCAGGGTTGGGACTGAACTCACTACTTTCTGAGTAACAGACTGTTACTCAGCCTGCTGAGTAACAGTCTGTTACTCAGCCTGCTGAGCTAAAGCTGTTCCAGCACAACTGTTGCGCTGACTTGCTGACTACGATTGAAACATCAGTCCATGCTTATATACACGTACGTGTACATCTTTGGTTATACACCAACATCTAGGCAACATCTGGCCAATGAGCAAACGCTCATCAGATCAGCGGGCTGATGTCTTATGGCCGATGTGTGCATGCTGACACTGTTCTAGATTGTAACTTTTGTGGAAATCCCCATTTTCATTAAACAATAATTTACTTTGTAAAATTGTGACATTTTGATGTAAAATTGCAACTTTAAAATTCTGATTATGAACTTGGAGAATTGGAATAAAAAACTATTCCAAATTTGTGAAAAAATAACTTTTAAATGTCAAACTTTATAATTTTGGAAAACAGAAATAAGTAAACTCTTTGTTAACAATGTTTACAAAAATATCGTAAATCAGAGTTCAGACTTTATAACATGTGTGTGTGTGTGTGTGTGTGTGGTCAGCTGGCATGAGGGAGGGCTGCAGGACAGTGTCACCTGTCTGATGTCACAGAGCTCCGGTTCCACCTGAAACCGTCTGAGGCGAGCGATTTCCTCCCACGGAGACTCCTGCCCCTCCCCCCGAACTGCTGCCTCCAGGTCCTTGATGTCGATTTCATGAGCTGTCAGCCGCCGCCGAACCTGCCAAACACGCAAACACACACATTAAATCAATGATAGTGATCAGGTACCAGGCAACTGTGATCATTTCTGACCCTTCCAGCGGCAGCATTTGCTTTAAGCACCACAGAGAAGCAGCTTTGTGCTGTTCTGCTTTCAACACCTGGCTCACATCTGTGAGACCCTGAGGCTCTGGGATCAATCATTTCAACCAGAAACTGTCACTGGTTCACCAGCTCAAACAAGGACAGTTTTTAGGTCAAAGACAGCGCCCCCTGGAGGACACAGTTCAGCGGTGCATGACTTCCAATAAATAACATCGTGCTGTAAAGCCACACATTTCTTTTTACCCAGCTCCGCATTTTATTGTAAAGCACTTTGTGATTACTGTCTGTGATAAGTGCTTTAGAAATAAAGTTGATTGATTGATTGATAAAGCCAGACACAATCGTCCACCTGGAGGCAGGAAGTTGCTTTGATTTATTTACAAATGACCACTATAACCCTTCAGATAAATGTAAATCATATTTAAACATGAAGAAAAGTCTCTTGTTCTACTTTAAAACCCTGAACACGTGCAAAGGTTTGTACCCCCTCCTGTGTTGTCTTTTTTTTGGGTAAAAACTTTTTTTAAATCATCTCATTATAGTGGTTCTTAGAACTAGACAAATACACTTTTTTCACCATGTTATTATTTATTTTGGAAAAAAACTGAAAAGAAAAATAAAGCGGGGTATGCTAAGTACCCCAATGATTTAACAGCTCTTGAGTTTTGCATTCTTGTTAATGTTGTTGTACTTATATTTTAATGTGGAAATTGCAGCACTTTCTTCTACTTTGATGGTTTATGGTTTGCAGCACCTGGCTGCAACTTACCCTCCAATGAAAACAGTAAGGTACTAAGGATAGCCAACATTATTATTATTGTTACTTTTATTATTTATCTGTTTAGGTTAGTTAAATAAATAATGGCACAGTAGAGAAATATTGTCGTCCTTATTTTAAAAGAAGCTGTACTAACTCCTGCATAGACCACAGCTTCCAGTTCTCTGGAATTTCCTCTGAAAGGTTCTGAAGGGCTCTTCCGCAGCTGAAGCATCAAACATGGTCACGTCTGACTGGACTCTTGTCGTGTACTGTCTCTTACCACTTTGTAATTGGCTGGAGACTGGCCACCAGACAGGTTGAGACTCCGTCTCTTGTCCCTCATGGAGCTGCTCTGGTTGCGGCGAATTCGCTCGTTCTGCTCCTCCACACTCATCTTGGACTTGACCTCTGCAGGAAACACGGCGCTTTTTGGACGCTCCTGTGACAAGACGTGATGCGAAGACACTGAAGGTTTCTCCACCAATGAACTCATCATTGGTCAACTTTTCAGGGACTTTTTTCGAGAGCAGTGTTAAATTATACACTTACATAAAGGAATGCACTCCAAAAAGATCATTTTACACTTCATCACATATAAAAAAATGTTTTCTAACAGCAGAAGGTCTGTCTATAATTAGACTGCAGCGTGATAAACTGACCACTAGAGGCTGCACTTCCTCTACTAACCACTAGAGGCTGCACTTCCTCTACTGACTACTAGAGACTGCAGTTCCTCTACTGACCACTAGAGGCTGCAGTTCCTCTACCGACCACTAGAGGCTGCACTTCCTCTACCGACCTACTAGAGGCTGCACTTCCTCTACCGACCTCTAGGATCTGTGTACGTCACATTTCACCAAGACAACGTCCAGTTGCACTTTTGTTTCCAGAATGCTGGTTTTGACACATATAAATGTGTGTTTGGAGACTGTTTCGGCCTTGCTAGGTCCAGTATGTAAAAGCAAACAGGTTAGAACTGGGGGCACATCTTTCTGTAAATATGACAGAATGTTAGAAGTGTGTTAAGTCTTATGTGGGTTCTCCAGTTACCTGACTTTCATATCATATAGTTTCAGGACGTTTCTGACTAATTAAACCAACAATGTCTGAAATGAGAAGTACTGGAAATCTGCAGAGATTGCTAACAATGCTAAACGGCACAAACCACTAGCCCCAACAAACATCTGTTTTTTCCAAGTTTGAGACTAGAAAGTGGTCCTCTCAGCTGTCACCTCATTCTGACTCCAACTTCTGAAGTAAATGAACTGTAAAAACCAGGAAATGTCTCAAATAAAGGAATCAGGCAGATTTTTTGTCATTTGTTGAATCACATTAGAAGTGTGGCTATTAAAAAAAATAAAATCTGAACCTCTTCAGTTTCTTGAATGTGTCTTACATGAATGTTTGTCAGTAAGTATCTTGATGGCCAGAAATGTTCCAATGGAACCCAAAATGACAGTTGGAAAACTTTAGAAAACCTATTTGTGCTCTCTGAGTTGTGTTTGAGGAAGAAAGTTTGATAAATCTTAGCAGCATTATGTAATATGGCTGTGACCTACCCTGGAGATATGTCGTAAACCTTCAGCAGGGCTCCTGGGAGATTCTTCAGCGGGGGACTTGGTTCTAGGAGGGACAATGCCAACTGGCATTTTGTCAAAAGAAGAAATTACATAAGCCATCTCCAGAAAAGGGATCTGATCTCTCAGTCAACAACTTGAGGCGTTCTGTCGGTCTTACTGGGTCTGTTTGTACAATCATCTAGAGACAGAACTCTGAACTGGACAGTCGTACCTTTGTTCATGGCAGCCTGTTTGTCCTGAACCTGGTCCTGCACATCCCTCATTCTGCTCTGCTCTCCCGTCTTCAGCTGAAATACAGAAACATGATTGGTCACATGACCAACATTAAGCCCTACAGTGGTGAAGCATTGGTGCACACATCAAAAATGGCTGAGTAACTTCAACATGGTGATGAGTTTAACTGCATCAGAAGAAGAAACTAACCACTTCTGACCACAAGGGGGCAGCTTATCAGCCTCTGGAGTAACCAGTGCTCCAGCTTGACGGCAGGCGTCATTACATACCATGAATAGCTTGCATTACACTGATCACATTCATTTTCAATGGAAAATGAGCTTTTCCTAGCATAATGCAAATGAAGGTGCCCAGCATGAGGGCGTTATCCAATCAAAGTAGACGTGGCTGTGAGTGCATACATTTTGCAAACATCCACTCCCCCCTGCACAGTGGACTATTGGATATAAACTATGTCCATGTTAATAACCTGTATTTTTTTTAAAATACAAAACCATCGCAATTCGACTTTCCAAAACAAAAGTTTAAGCTGCGGTGAACCTCATTTCAGCTTGAAAACAGTAAGCGGGGGGACTGGGGGACTCTACTATGTCAACACAATGTTACCAAGCTGCAAGAGGTAAGAAAACTCACGGTTTCTCGACTGACCACTAGGGGATGGCTTCAAAAGCAAGTCAATCTCCACTGACCTCTGTGGTAAAATATCAAACTTTACAGCATAAGTAAATAGACAGCTTACAGTCTGGTAGAAAAGTTCTTCAGTTCTTCATAGCCAGGTTTTACGTTGATGACAACTGTATAGGGGTGAAAGAAATGCATTTATATATAAATCTGTCTACGAAAAGACCCCTGAGACGGGTTTGGAGTTGAAGCAGCTATCTTTGCTCCAGTTTAGAGACAGTTTCTTATGATAAACCAGACAGCGCCAGCTGAACTGTCTCCAGCTCATCAGCAGCATCTGGATCCTGGTCACTTTCGACCTAACCAGACCACTTCCCAACGACATTCCAAAATGAGCACTGCCATCCTTGAAACGACAAGTTACGGAGGTCTGCTGAGACCCGCAGGTGACTGCGGCTGTTGTAGCCCCGAGACAACTGATGGCTGGTCCTATCAGAGCCCCCTATTTCAGCACTCGTGTCTTTGGCAACATCTGAAATGAGGATATTTGGATGATTTGATCAGAATGAATATAAAATGACATCATTAGGTCTAGGTTAGCATATGCTAAGTCAGCCTAACTAAAATGACGTATTCCAGTCCTGCTCCCTCATTTCAAACATGGTGCGATGTAGTATGAGGAAAAAGAGGCTTCAACATCACAAGGTTTGTCTAGTTCTTATACAGTGTTTCATCAGCATATTAAAAGAAAATCCATATTTCAGCCTTTGGTGTAAGACACAACAAACTGTAAGTGTAATGGGACCATGCCGTCAGTATGCACAGTACACCAGATCTGTTTGCCCCCATGTGGTCAGAATTGGCAGTGCTAGAAGGAGTGGCATTAATATGTTAAAGCTTCTGCTTTCCTCTTCTGGTTTGCAGGAATAAAAACTAACCATGGATTGGACATTAGTGGTGAGACAAACTTTAGTTGGCATCAACACAACAAGCAGCACAACACAGCAGTCATGCCTTGTTGAAATGTCTAAAATGGTGATGCCAAGCCCCGAGGAATCCTCAGAGGGCATCAGTGGTGGACATGGGTTAAATGGATGGACATGTGGTCATGGATGAATGATCTCTGGTGGCTACTGAGGTTCAGAAGTTGATGAAGTGATGAAGGGATGAACATGGACAGAAACTCCTGTATACCTGTCTGATGTTAGACTCTTCATGGTCAAGGTAACCTTCACTGATGCCCAGGTTGTGTAGCCAGGCGGTGCTGTCAAAAGGCAGGGGAGGGACGGAGGGGGGGAAGGTGGAGGAGGGCTCCAACGGGTAATAGGACTTGGGAAGGGGGGGCCTGGGGGGAGCACTTTCCTACAACCCCCATAGAGAAGGCGGGGTTTGAGAAAGGAGAGGAAGAGAGGACAGGAAGAAGAGAGTCCTGCACATGAGGAGAACAAACCAGGCAAAGCTAAGAGCAGAGAGAAGTCGTCATGATGACTATCCTCTAGCCTTGGCCAGACATCCCGACTCTTTTTAGTACAAAGAATTTGTCTGGTTCCTGTGGATTGGACTTCTGGAGAGACGTACAACCAATCAGAGAAATGCAGCATGTGACAAAGGCGGAGTGACAACCAGAATAGTATCAACGACACATCCAGAACAGCTGCAGCAGAGTACAAACGATGGTGAACTCGTTGATCCACAGTTTCATTAACAAGCCACTTTAGTCGTTGTGAACAGTGACTCCTGTATGAGGTATAAATGATGTTGTGATTGCTGCTTTACGTTCTGTACCAGTGGAAATAGCTATGTCTGGGAGACGTGTATGAGTTTTCTCTAAATGCGTACGCTTGGCTGGCCAGGCTATCAGTCCCCAACAATCAACATGTTCTGTCAATTTGTGTCGGCAGAGATTTCATGAAAGGCCCCCTAAAGACGTTACACCTCACCATAAATGTAGTGAAGCTAATAGATGTGTCAAGCGTAACAACGGTCATTCATGCGTGTACTTTGATCACGCTAAAAGACAGCATCACCTAGATCAAGGCCGAGTCCAAACAGATCAATGCAGTGATTTATTTGGGATTTTTTGTTCAGGCATCCATCTGAAACAGCAATTAGCAGGAAGAGGGACCACAAAGTGCAGAAAAGATTCAACAAGTGTTGAATAAAATGTGAACTAACAAGGCGTATTGTTGCCATTCATTTTCTAAATTGACATGCCTACATTAAAGGAGTATGTCTCAGGGGACAGAAAGTGTATTTAAATCCATTTGGTATCAAAATAAAGGTAACATGTGAGAGATTTAAATAAACATTTTACCAGTCCAGAGTAAATGAAGCATTAACATGACAAAACCACAGACACCAGTTCTCTTTGTTGTGGTGTATCGGCCACCTTGTCCTCAGTCTAGTACAGACAGATGTGTAGTGGAAAAACTAACCTCTCCAGAGATGCATTCAAGAGCATCTCACCATTTATTGTACCAAGATTGAGTTTATAGAGATGTTTTGAATGTTTAGAAGGACTTCCCAAATCGGCCACTTTGGTATTTTCAGTCATACAGTTATGTGTCACTGCAGTTTTTCAAGCACATTTACTGTATGTATATCAGTCCTTTAGGAGACTTAAATCATGACGACTACTGCAACAACTGAATTTCCCTTTGGAGATCAATAAAAGTATTTTGGAATTTGAACTGAATTGAACTGAGGCTTCCGGTGCTTATGTGTCAGCAGATGGAAACAGAAACAGTCTGAGAGATCAATAATTATTTTGATTTGTCTGAGACTCTGATTACATGAATGGAGTGGACCTTTTCACTAACACAGGATTTATGATGGTGAAACACCAGAAGTAAAACTGAATTCAGAGTTGGGCTCTAGAAAGTGAAGTTGTTTTGGACTGTTAGCTCCATTAGAGTTTCAGTCAGGTCAGGGGTCAGAGGTCATCCTGACATTGTTGGGTTTAGGTGGAAATGCTTTTTATAGGATTAAAGCTCAACTTTTTCCTACTACGTGTGGGTATTGTTGCATGCTTTGTGTGATTAAACAAAAGGCTTAAATGAGCTGTGCATCATCTTGCCGTGGTACTGGGGGCACTTGTTTGGAAGGGCTTAAAAATTGGTTTGCATGAATCCTTTCCCTGAGTGGTTTCTGGGGAAACTGGGACCTGGTTCAGTGCCAAGCTGCCCCTGACTGATGGGGTACATGACTGGCCTCGTATCTGCCCCAAAGTGGCGAAAAGACTGAGAAACCAGTGGGCTGTGATGCTGGATTTCTGGGACAGAGGCGTCGTAAAGGCCCTGACTACAGCGGAACGACAAAACATCGGTCCGAAAGGAGTCCTGTAGAAGCAGGATCTGGGGTTCAGGCAAAGACCAGCGTCTGCTGGAGGACAGTTTTCCATGCCTGTCCTGGTAGTCTGCTGAGATGTTGGCAGTGTCAGAGCAGGTCTGGGCAGATTCAGAAGAGTGACTGATATATCTGTCCCTGCATGCACCAGTGAGGAAACTGGTCTGTTCTCCTGCTCTGGCTCTGTCTGGATCTGGATTTTGGTGGTTTGAACTCAGTCTACGAATGAGGCATCTGTCACTTTCCTCCACTACAGGGACTACGAGGTCTGACCTGCCTCTGGACTCCCTGAGGGTCTGAAGTGGAAGGGTGGAGGGAGACGAGGGGCCTCCGCTGGTCTGACAACCATAATAATAATAGCTCATAAGTTCTGCATGTGGGGTCAAGTCAGGTTCCCAGTGGTTTCTGGGTCTAGGCACCAGGCAGGATTTGGGACGGGGTTTAAAGCTAGACCTTCTACACACTTCAGGAGAGGCTCTAGGTTCTGAGGAGGGGCCCGGGCCAGGTTTTGGACTGGTGGGGACCCCCGGCTGGGTGTGTCCGGTGCTTACCTCCGGGCCCAGCTGTTTGGTGGGGGAGGCCTGGCAGCCCGGCACTGGGGAGAAGGGGCTGAGCGGACTGGCTAGGCTTACAGAGCTCAGGGGACTGGCAGGACTATTGGTGCTAAAGGAGCCTGAAGCGCCGCTGGCCACTGTAGGACAGAGAGACAGAAAGACAGTCAGGACAGACTCAGACCCCAGTCCAGTAAACTCTGCTGCTTCCAGACGTCACCGTTACCTCTGTGTTTGGCTGTGTCCGTCCCTCTGGATGAGTTGTTCTTGTGCAGTCCCTCTAAGACGTCCTGGACTCTCCAGAACTCCTTCTGGATGTGTCTGCGGACCAGCTCATTCTGAGACCACATCAAAACCAGATTACAGGAAGGAACTACTTTTTAGTGGAAGAATAAAATTCCTTGAAAACTGTTGAAAGTGAGGAATATTTTACAAGGGACAGCCACATTTTAAAACATTAACATAATCGTGATTTATAAACAATTTTAATCCTGTTTTATGTAAAAATATAAAACAAAATTACCTGATGATAGTTTAACTCAGCATTAGACACATATAACCTCAGATGAACAACAACTTAGAACTTTTTCACCAAATAAATACAAATAGAAAGGGCCGTGCTGAGAACCTCCTTC
Source organism: Arrhamphus sclerolepis (assembly GCA_037176975.1). Classification (NCBI taxonomy): domain Eukaryota; kingdom Metazoa; phylum Chordata; class Actinopteri; order Beloniformes; family Hemiramphidae; genus Arrhamphus; species Arrhamphus sclerolepis. Next base: position 11,033,534 of record JBAMYA010000020.1, on the reverse strand, counting down.
TGTAGGATTAAAGAGGGTCAGTTGCATCCAAGTGATCACCTGCAGGTCTGCACACCTCTATAACAGCAGATGTTTTGGAAGCATTCACATAATGCTAAGAGGGAAGAATATCAGGAGTGGTCTCAGAGCTGTTGCTGCACAACAGCCTGGAAAATGCTTATTAAAATGGTTTCCATCAACTATCTGGAGCTCAGCGTTCCGTACTGGGAAAGATTACTCACAAGAGGAAAGCATTTGTCAGTCTTCCCCTGGAGTGGATTTGTTGGTAAATTTACCTCAAAGTCAGACCAGGTCAGAAGAAACCCCCCCCCCAAAAAAAACCCAAGACCTCCATCTCAGGCCTCACTGAGCAGGTGAAATATTTCCAGGAGAACATGGAAGCACAACTGAGGAAAGACTTCTGGAATGATGTCCTCTGGACAGATGAGACCAAAGTGGAGATCTCTGGCCTAAATGTCCAGAACCAAACACATAATTTCAGCAGAAACAACTCAGACCTGATGAAAAAGCACGGTGGTGGAGGAATGATGATCTGGATCTTGAACAACCAGGAGAACTGGTCAAGAAAATGACCCCAAAAGAAAGAAACAAGGCTTTGAAATGACCAGGTCAAAGTCAGGACCTACACCGTGTATGTGCTGATGTGGATCTTCAGCGAGCTGTGAAAACGAGAAGATACAAAAACACTGAAGAGAAGCAACGTTGTGCAGAAGAACAAACCAAAATCCCTCCACAACCATGTGAGAGACAGACAGGACACCTTTTCAAATTATTTCAGATGGAAGAGGATCTGCGATCTGCTGAAATGTTCTCGTTCAAGAAATAATGGGGCATTGAAAAAGTTGTATTTTATTGTTAATCTGAGCTTTTATTTGTCCGATATTTAGAAGATCATCTTATTCTTTAACACACACACACAAAAAAGTGTCATCAATATCCGTGGCTACCTGTCCTCCAGCGTTCAGCTGCTCCCACAGATCTCCATGGATGGCGTGGGCCTCGTCCTCTAACGCGTCAAACTCCATTCGATTCGTGGTCAAAGCCTAATAAACAAACAAATAAATAAATAAAATGTTTAAATGGTTCAAAAACATCCCTGAACATGTAAAAACAAACACGTGTCTTTTTGGTGAAGTAGAAGGTCTGGACCTTCTGGACCATCTAGGACCAGTTCAGAGTTGGTGTCCAGTGTCGTGTTTTTTTTTTTTTTTTATATGTTGTTGATGACAGGATTTCTATTTATTTATTTATTTCTGTGTTTCTGTCAACTCTTCTGAATTTTATTTTTTCAAAAATATATCAGGTTTTAAAGTCAATTTTTTTTTTCATTTCAAGATTATTTTTCAAGCTTTTGTGTTCAATTTTTAGAGATTAATGTCAAAAAGTAAAATGGTTTAAGTCTGAATCAAAAACTGTTTTAGTTTTTTTTTTTTTTTGTATAACATCAGAATTTGTTTTAAATGTTTTTGATGATAAAGTCTATTTCTAATTTTTCTTTTTTCACAACTTTTCTAGTTTTTAGTCAGAGTCAGTCATTATTTTTAATTTTTTTATGTTTATGGTCAGAGGTTTTTAATCATAGAAATAAACTCTTTACAGTCTGAATTTCTTAATTTTCTTTTTTTAAAATCTTTTTATGTTTCAAGTTTTTTTTTCAAATATAAAAGGTTTGGAATCTCTAAATTCTTTTATTTTAAAGTTTTTTCTTCTGAACTTTCTTTTCTAAGAAAATCCTTTTTTTAAAGTCAGAATTATTTTTTTACTTTTCTTTGTTTTTCATTTATTTCTAAGAGGATAAAGACAAGATAAAGTATTTCTGAGTTTCCTTTTCTTCTCTCCCATTTCAGCTGCTCAATCGTCCCATCAGGACCAGTGACACTAACGACAGTAAAAAGAAGTCCTCCCGGCAAACGTCTCGTCCCGTCCTTCACGTTGATCCTATTTTGGCACCTTACAGTAATAGTTTTGCCAACCATGTTGACGTGTCTCCGCAGCCGGAGCCGTGGAGGTCCAAATGTGCGTCCTAAAGCACGTCTCTTGGGTCCACAACACACAGCGGCGCTGCGATGTCGTACGGAGGTGCCGAACGGCAGGTGGACTCTTACGCTGGAGGCCTGGGACAGCTCCCCTCGGATGTTGATGAGCTGGTTCTGCTGGGTCTCCTTCTTGAACTGCAGCTTTTCCATGATTAAAGCCTGGTTCTGGTAGAGCTCCATCTCCTGATGAATGGCCACCAGCTCCTCCTCCAGACTGTCCTGGAACAGTCAGGACCAGAGCCAAGAGAGAAGGGCTTCCTTTTACAACTTTTTCCACTTGATGTAAAAAAACAAACGAACAAAAACACAGTTCTGCCGAAGCGCATGGGCCGATGCAGCAAAAGAACTCTGCCTACCTTTTCCATTCGCAGTCTGTGCACGACGGCCTCGTGGTCTTTCAGAATCCGGCTCTGCTCGCACAGTCGCCCCAGAAGTTTCTGTGTCCAACAAAACCACACGGGGTGAGGAACAAAAGCCAAGAACAAGCAGGACCTTCAGAACATTCCAGCCATGTGAGCGACGGCTGAGCAGCTGGCCCACATGATGGTGCGGCCACCTCTGTGCTTTACCACAGCAAACGCCTGTACGAGGAGCAGCCTAACAAGCTAAAAATCAGTTTTCAGGACATTTATGGACGCCTTCTAGAGGACACATTTCAAACTGGAGACCTGCCTGCACATTCCTGCAGAGATATCTGCAGCCTGTACTGGAAAGACAAATAAGACGGACTTTCCACAGCGTCTTCTATTCGTTGCTTGCAGTTGTGTTCCTGTTTATTAAACTTTAGTTTTTCCTGTTCCTCTGGTGTGCTGCACGCTCACATGTGTCTCCTCATGCACATATGTGGAACACAGGAATGTGAAGGTGTGTGTTTTTGAGAAACATCAAGTCTCTTACGCTGGTTTCAATCTCGTTGAGCTTCAGAGTCGGGTGTAATTCTCGGCTGTAGACGTCGTGGAAAGGAGGAACCTGAGGAAGAAAGGTTGGACGCATCATCTCAACGACCAACATGAAGTAAAACTAAAAGGAGATTAGAGGAAGGATGTGATGCATAATCCTGGTGATTGACCCCAAGATTCAGGACGGTGATGTTCTGGAAGGATACACGGTAAGGGAACGAAGACGTGAAGAGAAAACGAAAACATGAAAGAAGAAGACGGACACACAGAAGAGAAAAAGTGATACGTGGAAGAGGAAGATGGTTAAATGAAAAAGGAGGATGGACACATAGAAGACGAAAGTAGATACATGGAAAAGGGAGGAATAAAAAATAATAGAAAAGGAAAAATGGAAAAGAAAGAAGGTGGATACATGGAGGACTAATATTTTAACATGGAGAAGGAGGAAGTGGAAGATGGAAGGATCAAATAAAAAGTAGACACATGGAGAAGCTACACACATACATGGAAAAGGAAGATGGATGGGTGTAGGGGCTGATGGGAACGCCTCCTTGTGTGTCTTCCTACCTGTTGGTCCAGGTACTCCAGGTTGCGCTGGAGCTGAAGGTCTAAAATGTCATCCTGATCCAAGCAGCAGTGACAAACATGGAAAGCTCACGTCAGCTTCAGCTAACCAGAGCGGCCAGTTTCCTCTGGAGGTTCTTCTGCTGCTCCTCTGTCTAAACCAGGTTGTTATCACCTGATTTACACCTGGAACATGAACGTTCATGAACCTGAAGCTACAGTTGCGGCTGCAGTTGTTGCTGACATCAGCAGCTGTTTCAAGTCCCAAAATGTCTTCTACAACCTGAACCAGAAAAATCTGAAAATACTCCTAAAACTAAAATGAGAAACTACTTTCACTGTTATTGACAGTCATTTTTCTATCTCAGGCCTGCAACACACGCCAGATGTTTACCAACGCTGTTATGCATGCTCACGTAAACTACGGCAGTGGGGACCGACACTGGTGCTGCAGCTCCTAGCTGCCCGGATGTAGCCCCTTTGTGAGAAGACGTGTCGTGATCAGATAAACCTGAATTCTGGATCTTTTTCAAAAGAAATCTGGACTGTTTGGTCCGCACCAAGGAGGAAGAGGAGAAAAGTAACACCTGAAACATCGTTCATCTTCATCGCCTTTTAATTGTTCAGAAACAGAGTGTCAGCGTTCCCTAATTCCTTCATAAATGTGTTACAGGTCTGAAATGAAATGAAGCATCAGGTGTCCTGGCTGCATATTCTGTCTATTAAAATCAAAATTTAAGAATCACTGCATTAACTTCAGGTCGTAATTCATCTCTGAATCGTTTTTCTCTCGATAATCGTGGCCTCAGAAGCTGCTCTTCCTCAAACCGCTTCCAGTGATTATGCGAAAAACGTTCTCTGCAGCCGTTTATCCTCACATCCAATCTCTAATATACACACCGTCTATAAATGGATGACACCGTGGTAGGTTGGTAGGAGAGGAAACGAGGAAGCAGGGAGGAGGAGAGGTAGTGAGGATACAGCTGAAACCTCCAGAGGAAAAGTACGACTGAGAATCTTTTAATCCACTTTCCGTGTCTGTGCATGTGTAAAAACATTATATTTTCACACAAAATAACATAATAAAGGATTAAAAGACAGGCTAATAACTGTTTCATATGACTGCACGACCACTGGAGCAGATGATGATGTATGACAGCAGACGTACCGCTTTCATGTGGATGGAGGGGGATACGGGGTAGCTGTGCTGGTACAGGCCATGACTGAAGGACCGCCGGTCACCAGGGTACACGTACTGAGGGGAGAAGGGAAGGTGGCGAGGAGAGAAGGGAAGGTGGCGAGGAGAGAAGGGAAGGTGGCGAGGAGAGAAGGGGAGGTGGCGAGGAGAGAAGGGGAGGTGGCGAGGAGAGAAGGGGATTAAAAATGTTTCGTCATATCAAAATAAGCATCAAGCTCTGTTGTTTTATTTAAAATGCAGGTTAAATTTGTAACTGAATACTTGACCTTGTCTGAAGAAGTATTTTCAAAACATATATCTAGAAATTACTATGTTAAACAGAATGTAAAACAGAAACTTTAATGCAAATGTGCCCATATTAAGCTAGCCTCTGACAGCAGAAGTGATGATGGTGAATTATTGTTTTTATTATTAATTTTTTTTTATTATTAAATTCTTGTTTGTGCTGGTTGCAAGAATTCCTGCCTGTCAGGACATCGTCTCCATGATTTTCCTTCAAGGAAAAGCAAGGTTTTTCCAGGTCTGATGACCGATGCTGTCAAAAATGCCTTCACTGTGCAGGTTCTTAGCATTAGCTATGATGCGCCGGCGTGTCCAAATCTCAATGACCGATTACGATGACATCACAGCAAAGTCTCTGAGTCTCCATTTCAACTTGTGTTGAAAGTGCAGACTTCAAACTACCAGTTTCTAAATTATGTTAATGGACCACGTAAAACCAGACTTATGCTCAATAATTTATGCATAGTTGTCACAAGTTATTTATAACAATTTTATCTCAAAATATCGTTCATGGCACAGTTATATATTTCTGCGGTACTGAAAATCTAATTGTTTTATCATTAATGTGCACTATGCTGTATAGTGGTTTCCAACCTGCACGTTGCTTTTTAAGGTTTTTCTTTCTTTCTTTCTATTTTTAAGGTTCCTGTTTCTTTTTTTTTTTTAATTTCAAGTTTTTTTTAAAGTAGGCTATTTTTCTTAAGGTTCTGTTTTTTTTAGGCTTTATTAAGGTCTCAAGGTTTTTTTTAACTTTTCATCTTTTTATTATTTTTTTAAAGGTCTTTTGTTTTATTTAATTTTTTAAATAGCCTAATTTTTCTCAGTTTTTTTTTAACTTCTTTTAAAGTTTTTTTAATTTCTTTCTTTTTTACTTTTTAATATTTTAATTATTATTATTATTATTTTTTTTTAGATTTTATTTATTTTCTAAACAATTTTTTCTTAAGGTTTTTCCTTTCCTTTCTTTCTTTCAACTATTTAAGGTTTTATTTATTTATTTATTTTAATTGTGATAAGACTGGCATCGCTGTCTCACCTTCGGGGAGCTGATGGACCTTCTCAGGCTGAATTCAAACGGGTCGGCGTAGATGACGCTCATGCGCCCCGCAAACCTGTCGCAGTGTGACGACGGGGACCGGGCCGGCGAGGCAAAGTTGGGGGGCACTGGCGAGTAGGGTCCGCCTGACGACAGGGACGGAGACCGCGGGACGGACCGGGAGCGCGGCTGGATGGAAAGCCGCCTCATGGACTTCTCCATCCCGCCGTAGTGCTGGGGCCCCCAGGAGTCCCTGGGCACCTGGGGCCCATCCCTCAGGGAGCGGCGCTCTGCGGGCCAGTGCCGGTCGTACCCCCCCACTGCGGAGACGGAGCAGATGCTGTCCGGGCGCACCCCTGGGGGGTACAGCGGGTACTCGTCCCCATACTGGGATCCAGCAGAGTATCTGTAGAAGTCTCTGTGGACCGGGTAGTAGTGGGAGGGACTGGGGGACAGGACAGACCCAGATTAGTTCCTGGTCCCAGATGACTAAAGAGAACAAAGTAAATACAGCGGGGGCGGGGGGGCTTAAATGTTCTGACTTTAGAAAAGATAAAAGATTTATAAAATAAAATCAGAATCTGTTAAACTTGAAAATTTGCAAGAAACTAATTCAGAACTTCTGGTTATAAAACTCTGTATTAAAAACAAAACAAACTTTGTAAACGTGTTTAAAAAAATTACTTTGTTAAAAAAAAAAGTCAAAATTCAGACTTTGTAACACAAAATCTGGAAAAGAAATTATTTTGTTTAAGTGCAAATTTCTAAGAAAATTTCTAAATTTCTGGCTTTGTCAAATCAAAAAATAGCACAAAAAAAAACAACAAAAAAACAAAACAAAATCAAAAACAAAAAAACAAACAAAAGAAAAAAAAATCTAAACAAAAACCCCTAAACAGTTTTTGTGTTTTTGGACTTCCAACATTGTGAGGAAAAATCAGAGATTCTGACCTCATCACTGATTTGTGTGAAAAAAAACAACAAAAATATAGTTTTATAAGAAATAATAAAAGTAGCCTATTAAAAAAATTCACCGTAAACTCATGAATTAGAAAAAGAAAAAGGAAACATCCTAAATATAAATGTTGTAACTGCGCAAATTAAAGTGAAAAGGAAATTCACAATGTGGATGCAATTAAAACTTACAAGAAACTTAATAAGTGAAGAAAACCCCTCAGACCCAGCAGCACCCTGAGAACCCCCAGACCCCCTCAGACCCAGCAGCACTCTGAGAACCCCCAGACCCCCTCAGACCCAGCAGCACTCTGAGAACCCTCAGACCCCCTCAGACCCAGCAGCACTCTGAGAACCCCCAGACCCAGCAGCAGAGATACCAGAACCCCCCATCATCACCACTCAGCCGCTCAGGACTGGTTCCCACAGGAAGCGCTGAACGTGGGCGGAGACGGAGAATCAGAGATGCTCTGGGATGGACTGAGGACTCAGCAGTGAGCTGGGCAAAGACAGCTGATAAAGGACAGGTCCCAGGACAACTCTCCTTCACTGGAGAGTCCTGCTGGGACTGGATGCATTGGGGCATTGACATCAAAGTTATTTTAGCTTTGTTGGGTCTCAAATATTTTGTAGTCCTACCACAACCCCATCACTCCCCTCAGCAGGTCAGCAGTTGACCATTACCAGTACCAGTACGAGAACCAGAACGTACTTGCTGATGTCCTCCTGGGAGGCCATGCCCCGCCGCTGGTTGACCCACTGTTGAAGCTGGGCCATCGAGCTCTTCCTCTGGGCTACCCTCTCCGGGGTTGTCCTCGGAACGAAGCCCCTCCTCAGCACTACATTCTCCTGCTGGTCTTTGAGATCACTTGACAAGCCGACACCCACCTCTGGCTGTCCCTGGTACCTCCTGGAGGGCGGGGGTTTGCTGTTGCTGTTCTGGGTCTTGGTTTCTGGAGGTCCAGAGTTGGCCCAGTCATCTGGACGGTGGTTTGGATGAGGACCGTTGTCGGCAGGTATTCCTCCTTCATCTCTGTCAGCTCCTACAACCTCTCCTCGTCTCCTGCTGCTCCTTTTGGCTCCCTGATCGGAGCCTGGGGTGTTTGGTGGGCTCGCCTCAGGGCAGGTGACCCCGTTCATCTTGGGATTATGGGGCAGGTCACCGTCAGGTCCGTTGTGGGTTTGTGTTTGCGGGTCCGCCTTGGTCGTCGCTGTGTGCTTCAGGTTATCCGTGGTGTCTGGGTTTGCTCTGAGGAGTTGAAGGACACAGAAAACCAGGAGGTGAACAGGACGTTAGCTGTTTCAGTTTTCATTTCAGAAACCTGACTTGATGTTCCGCCTGTTTCTTATTTCATGCGATGATTGAAGGCACGTTCACAGCTAATACTTTCAGGTTTGGTACTGGAAAGTCCTTGATTGGTTGACGTTAGCAGAGGACTTTCAACATCACAAGGTCAAAAATTCAAAACAAAAAAAAATGTAGAAATGGTCAGAACCAGGGTTGAAATGAGTCTCCCAATGTGGGATTTCGTTACCTAGCTCTGCTGCACATGAACGAGCATGAAAAGCTGAAGATCCCTCAACTTTTGACAGGTGATACACTACTATCACGATGGACGGAATCGTGGGGGGGTTAGTTACCCACCACCACAAACCATCAGCAGCAGCTTTACAAGTCACATGACTTTTAGTTCCCCAGGCTTCAGAAGGAACCACGCGACATTTGTGCTTCGTCCCATCGGGAACACTTCAAAAACAGAGTGCTTGGATTCATGAGATGACAAGTTCAGTCTGCTTGTTTAAAGACGTATATCTCACCCTTCCTCTCTCTAAAACTATACACCTGAAAAGCAGTCAACTAAGATGATCTTTAATCAGAACCTTTGTACCCTGATAGATCAGAGCCACATCTGGACAGATGTAAGGTCTGAAAACAAGCCTATGATTGAAATTCCCTGCTTTTATGACAGCTAGTGACCTCTGACCAGGTTAAGAACAAAACCCACATGCTCAGACCAGCTAATCCTGAACAGCTGCAGGTCACGCCGTACTCTGACTCAGCTTCAGTTCATCTCAGAGAATGAACGCGCATTCAATCACCTCCACTTGTATCATCATTTCTTTTGATTGTCTTGCTCAATTATTAAATCAAAACATATATCTTTGGTTCAGACCTATCAGCAACCATCCCACTTTGGGGTTGAAGCCATTTCAGGAAGAATGTTTTGTTGCAGTTTCTCCACTGACCACTAGGTGCTGACTCCAAAACAGAGCAAATCTCCAGTTACCTCCATGTTAAAAGGTTCAACTATGTATTTACAGCCTGGTACAGAGGTAGTTTTTTTCATCTTTAGTTACATTTTACATCCATGACAACTGTATGTTGGGGTGGAGTGTGGGGGAGAGGGGATCTGTTCTGTTTTCTAAGGAGCAGCTGTGGTCTGAAGCTGGAACTTGTTCTAGTATCATCTGACCAGTTTCTCTTTTTTTTCTCATGTGGATGATCAATAAACACGTGACCTGGATGAAGCTGTGACTCCCAACATCACCACTAGATGGCAGCAGAATGTTAATATTTAAGTCATGTGGTGAGCAGATGGTTGCTTCTGTGTGTGTGTGTGTGTGTGTGTGTACACAACACCTGTGTGTTTGCAGGTCGGTGACCTCAGCTGCTTGGCTCATGGTTCTGATCCAGTCCTGCTGCTCCTCATGGCTGTCTGCGCTGAAGTAGTACGTTCTGGTCCCGGCGTGCTTTGCCTGCATGCAAGACACAACAGGAGCCTTCAGCTCTTCATCCTCACCTTCCTCATCCTTCTCGGACCACACCTGTAGAACCAGAGCACACAGAGACCAATGAGGGCATGTCATCGTCGTCGGCAGATCTGCATCTTCCTGACATCTGGCATAGATGGGGTCCACAAATCTGGAACCCTGACAGTTGATGGTTCTGACAGATCTGGACAAAAACCTGCTTCTGAAGCCCAGTTGAAGGAGTTCCAATCAGAGTCATCAACAACTCAAATACCAGTCTTTTTATTTGTTTTTTTGTTTCGTTTTGTTTTTAATGACAAAATGGTTAGAAAAGCTTCCGCTCCTCAAACAACCACTCCAGTCAATCTCTACTGACCTTTGTGTAAAACAGTTTTTTGGTACCAGGTTGTAAATGTTTGTTTCGGCTGTAAAGATGAACATTTTTGCATGGGGGTCAGTGGAGGCTCACTCTTGGAACCAGACCCTAATAGCCAGTAGAGGAACTGCTGGCCTCAAAAAGAAAACCCGTGCCCGGCTCTTGGAGGATTTTGGAAAAAAATCGGGTAATCTGGAAAACCTTGACTGTGTTCTGCCTGTCTGACCCGGTTCTGTCAGGGTTGCCAGAGTAACGATGTTGCTATGACAACATTCATGGACACCTCCATGAAAATGAGGCCACGGTCATGCTCCACTCATATCCATGGACTGAGTGTCGACTCCTCAGAGACGGCCCCTGACCCTGAAACGGCCCTGTGCTGAGCTGAAAGTTGGTGAGGCGGGTGACAACAGGCAACCACAGAGCATGCAGATAGCAAAGCATGCAGAGAGCAAAGCACACAGACACCTGAGCATGCAGACCTCTGAGTACACAGACAGCAGAGCATGCAGACCCCTGAGCATGTAGCCCTCGAGCATCCAGACACCTGAGCATGTAGCCCCCGGGCATCCAGACACCTGAGCATGCAGACACCTGAGCATGCAGACCCCAGAGCATGCAGACACCTGAGCATGCAGCACCAGAGCATGCAGACAGCAAAGCATGCAGACCCCAGAGCATGCAGACACCTGAGTATGCAGCATCAGAGCATGCAGACCGCAAAGCATGCAGACCCCAGAGCATGCAGACACCTGAGCATGCAGCACCAGAGCATGCAGACAGCAAAGCATGCAGCACCAGAGCATGCAGACACCAGAGCATGTAGCCCCCGGTAGCCCCCGGGCATCCAGACACCTGAGCATGCAGCACCAGAGCATGCAGACACCTGAGCATGTAGGCCCCGGGCATCCAGACACCTGAGCATGCAGACACCTGAGGATGCAGACCCCAGAGCATGTAGCCCCAGAGCATGCAGCACCAGAGCATGCAGACACCTGAGCATGCAGACAGCAAAGCATGCAGACCCCAGAGCATGCAGACACCTGAGCATGCAGCACCAGAGCATGCAGACACCTGAGCATGCAGCACCAGAGCATGCAGACACCTGAGCATGCAGCACCAGATCATGCAGACACCTGCGAATGCAGACACCAGAGCATGTAGACAGCAGAGCATGCAGACCCCTGAAAATACGACCACAGAGACGAGGCATGAACATGAGCAGTGCCTGCTGATTACGTACTGTGACAGTGACAGCCGGACGAGCCTCACAGGGTCGGAGATGTAGTGGAGGAAGGAGGGGAGAGGTTAATAAAGATAATGGCTGCTCGTTCACAGACAGATGCAACAGTCTGAACCCTCTTTTAATGTTAGTGCGTAAAAGAATAATAAAATGATCCAAACCTCTTCATATTAAAAAAAATACAACCTTGACAACATGCAACTCTTCCACTGCAGCATTTATTTAACAAAAACAAAACCAAGATGAAAAGAAATACCTCCCTAGGACTCAACCACTTCAACAGCAATAAACTGGACTAGATGTGTGGCTTCACTTCTTTGACTCTTTGGTTCTTCTCTTTGATGGGACATCCTCTCTCAGGAGGACTGACAGCTGATTCAAATGTTCACTTATGAATAATCTTTCTCCCTGTAAAACACTGAGCTCCAAATAGTTTGAAGAAGGTTTATTTTTCTATTCCGCATTGACGCTCAGCAACACTTGTTTCTCTAAAACCACTGCTGATGTCTTTCCTTCTTTGCATTGCTGATCAGCTCATCAGCACTTTTTATGTCATGTCTTTTGAAAGAAAAATTTTTTAATGTCAAGTTGTAAAAAAAATTCCATGTTTTTTGTTAATCTGAGGCTCTATTAAAAAAAAAAAAAAAAAAGAAGTTAAATGAGACCAGTTCTGATACAGTTTCAGGTCACCACAGAACCGGACCAGAACTGAAGCTGCAGGACAAGGATGAAGAGAAGACCTTCATCTGTCTGTTCCCCGTGTGTGTGAGTGTGTGTGTGGAGGAGGGGCAGTGCAGCAGTAGGAAATGATCTCACTGACAAACAGGAGTCACTTCCTTCCACGGTGGAGTTCTGTCAAGGCCCGCCTCCAGCAGCTACAAGGGGCAGTGTGATTGGCTGATAGGGCTGCAGCGAGAGGAGAGGCAGCAGTATCCTAGCAACAGAGGGTGTGTGTTTGTCCTTTCTTTGTTCAGCAGACGGAGGGATGCAGAGATGGCCACATCAACAGAACGTCCTTTATTCTGGGTCACACAAACGTTTCATTTTCTTCTCAGACCAAAATGCAAAACAAGAAAAACTCAGACAGACGCAAGAAAACAGGCTTGGATGGCGAGAAACGAGGGGTGAAAAATGGAAAGGAAGGATAAAAAAAGTGTTGTGATGTCAGAAAGATTCTCGGTCTACCACTGGAAGACCGCTGAGCAGGAACATCCCAGAAACCCTACAGAGTTGCCAGGCTGCAGGCCTTCGGGCCACATCCGGCACACCACTTCATCTTACTTCGCCCATCGTTTAAAGACGACCATGAAGTTCTACCCAGAACATTTTCGGGGAAACGTTTGATTTAGGAAACCATTGAAAAAGATTTTACAACTAAAAGATCCAATTTTTTAAATTGACTTTTTTGTTTAAAAAAAAAAAAATCATTGATTTTAGGACCAAAAGTTTAAATGATACAAATGTTTTGTTAAAAATTTACTTTTTAACAAAAGAAAAGTTAAAATTTGTGATTTTAGGGCAAAAGTTTTAATTTTATTGGCTGGGTGGGACAGTGGCAGGTTAACGGTTAAAGAAACATTTTTTTTTTATATTTAATGGCTTTTATTAGAAGTAGCATAATTTGTTATTTATAACCATTTTTATTATTTTTATTACCATTTTTCTTAGAGAAACACATGTTGCTGCATGTCAGCCTGGAGAGGGTTAAAAACTGTTTCAAAACTAGTCGTAGTTCAACATTCTACAGTGAGAAGGATTACTCACAAAGGAAAAACAGTCAAGACAGCTGTCAATCATCTTGGATGTCCCAGTTAGGCATCCTCAAGGTCAGACCATTACCAAAAGAATCAAAGCGGTCCACCTCAGAGCCTGCTGGTGTTGGTTTTAATGTCCAGAAGCATGTTTGGAGCAGAAGTACGTCACACCCACTGTCAGGCATGGTGGAGGAGGGATGATGATGAGGCCATTCTAAAGCTGCTGGACCAGGACACCTTGACTTCACTGAGTGGACCATGAACAGGAACATGACCATGTGTATTCTATGAGGTCCAGATACATCTGACAGCTATAATTTGGTTGAAACTGCATCGTGTGACATCAGATCTACATCAGAATGACTGGAGACTAAATCAAGGATCAAGGTTCTGGAAAGTTCTAGTCAGAGTCAAGACCTCGACCTGATTGAAGTGCTGTGGTGGACCTCCAGGGAGGTCATCATCACCCTGGTTTCCATTACCCTCTTATTTTCTCAACCAGCTGTGTTGTCAGATTTCCTGCTAGTTTCACTTAGTCATGAAAAAAAAGTGAAAAAGTAAAATAAACATATAATTGAGTCTTTTTTACTGAGACCACATATTTTTCTTAGATTCAATAAAGTTCATAGTGTCTATGCTTAATGGCGTGCTCTTAAATTCTTCTGTTACCTGTCATGTTTCAACGGTACTGTCAAAAATTTATATAAAAAACTAATTTTTTGCTTGTAAAATGGTGAATTTCAGATTTTTTTCATAAAAGTTCATTTTTGTTAAAATTTGTCTAAAATTGTGATCTTTATCATAAACTTAAGACTTTCGTACTAATAAATCATATATTTTTTTCTTGTAAAATCGTAAAACAAAGACCGTTTTTGTAAAAAAGATCATTTTGTTGCAGATCTAGACAAGACTTTATCGTATCATTGTAAATTCTGTCTTTTTAATTTACTACATTTTTTTGTTGGAAAATATCAACTTTTGCAACATTTTGACATAAAATTACAACAGCTGTAAAATTGCAGATTTTGTATAATTTCAACTTTTTGTCATACATACATATACATATATATATATATATATATATATATATATATATACATGTATGTATATGAAATTTCATTTTACAAAAATCACGAGTTTTTACAAAAAAATTCCAACTTTTCTTCAAATGTTTGTTCAATCATGACTTTTTGACATAAACCACCTCAGTTATTCCATTTTTTAATGTCAGAACTGAATCAAATGGGCCGTCACATTGAAATTTGCTCAGAAATGTTCTAGTTAGAAGTTTAAGATCGTCTTTGCGTGCTTTAACGGACCAGGTAAAATGAAGCGGTGGGCCACATTTGGTCCGCGGGCCTTGTCTTTGACGCGTATGTTACAGGGTAACTGAATCCTTGGCCCTGTTTGATTGTTACTTTATGATGGCCATTTATGATTAAATATCGAGACTGTGGACGGACCTGCTGTACACTGAAGTGATAAATGAGCGGCAGGACCGAGACAAAGACCAACAAAAGCTTCAGCTGAAAGCTCTGACATCTCGTCTGAACTGTCAGAGAAGGAGAGGCCGAGTTCCACACAAACACAAACACACCCACAGGTGTGACTGTTGAGTAATGATCCCTCCATTTATCCATCCAGCTCTCGGCTTCACCTGCTCCAACATGCTCGCACTCCGCACACGCTGGAAAACTGGAGTGCCTGCAGGGTGTAAATGAAGATGGGAGTCAGCTCTGATTACGACTGCAGCCCCGAGGTTTAACAGGAGAAAACCCTCGACCGGACGGACTCGAGTCTTATGATATGCGTCCTGGTGAGAGCCACTCCTTAGAGTCGGGCTGGAAGTGTGCTGGTAGAACAGGTTTCAACAATGAGCCGCTGACATCAGCTCTGAAGAGCGTTGGGTTTTTGTCCCAGATGTCTAGATTCCCACTATAAGCGTCAACCACACATGTATTACTGCTGGTTGTCGACATGGACAATCCAGTCGAACTGGATTGTATTTTATTGTATGTTTTCTGTGGGATCAGTTCACCAACTTAAACTGCACAAACTGGACACGTTTGCTGGCTGAGCTGAGGAACACATCTTCGTGTTTTCTTTAGGTCTCCATAAGGTGTGGTTGGACAGAAGAGAGCTGTGAAGGAGGCGTGTTGGGACGGGACTCCAGAGACCGTTGGGCCCCACTACTGCCTGTGGAGGGTGGGGTTAATATCATGACGATCATAGAGATACTTATCAGTCCATCCTCTCCCCCTTCCAGACCAACCCAGCCACCAACCGCCTCGGTCTGAGGGCCAGTCTTTGGCCTGGACCTTATATGGGCTAAACCAGACCAGGCTCCATGGGTTATGGGCAGGCCACCTAACACTTGCTGATGAAGCCTGGCTCCAGAGTCTCATATTTTTTTGGGGGGTTCTTCAATTTTTCCTTTTAAACGTGTCCTGAGGAACCACTCTTAGTCTGGCCAGTCCCCCAGGAACAACATGCCTCGGGACGCTCTACCAGGGGCCTTGATAGCAAAACTCCTGGTGTCAGTCGGTCATGCAAACCTCTCCATAATGAGGTTATGATTTTTTATTCAACCTGAAGCCCCTCTGACCCTTCAGTGGGTGGTCCTTCTGTTGGGACCCTCATCTTCCTTCAGTCTTGTTACTTCTAATCTGAGACGTCTATCAGATGAAGTCAAACAGGCTGCTGGAACTGGGATCCCAACTTTAGTTTCAATTTCATGGATGCTTGAGTCAAACATGTTCAGTCACATTTTTATTTTCTTAACATGAGACAACCTCTAACATCAGCTCCTTTCTTTCTGCCGCTGACACATTAAGTTCTGCCCACTCTCACCCAGGTCACTGAGATGCTCAGGCTCTGTCTCCACATTCCACCCAGTTAGATCTGCAGATAAAACCCTGCTGACATTCCTGGCTCACTGTTTGTCGCAAAATCAGACAGAAAAATCTGTATTTGCCTTCAAGTCCTCCTGAAAACCCTTTGTGACAAACTTAGGAAAAGGCAGGTATACTTCTAATATTGAAGTCACTTTGTCCCATCATCAATACTCTTAAAGTCTTCCTAACGATGCCAATTTTTGATATTCCAGCTGAACAACGTAGAGCTAATTAAAAATGGGTAAATCTTAAACTAAAGGGTGTATTTAAACAAGTCTGGTATTAAAATAAGAGGTATAAATGAGATGAAGCCAAAGAGCAAAGAATAAAGAAGAAACACAGTATTAATATGATGAACCAGTTTCCTTTGTTGTGGTATATCGGTCAGTCTGATACATTTAATCATGACTACATCAATGGGGTTTTTCAGGTACCAAAATATAAAACTGGTTTTATTGATACACATGACATTAAATCTATTAATTCCTGTGAAAAGAACTGTTTTGTGTCTGTTTGTATCAGACCTTCAGGATGAGTAACTACAAGTAACTCATGCAGCTGCCTGTTTGAATTTTACAACAAAAACGTGAAATGTCACGAAAGTCATGATTTAGTTTTACGACAGAAATTGTGAGATCTGTGAGAATCCTTAGTGATTTAGGGACAGAGGAATTGCAGTGTTGATAGCGTATCCTCGCAAAGCAGTTTTGCTTTGACACCAAACGATGAGCTAAGCAAAGTTAACGTTAGCTACCATGAAAAGCAGCATTAGGGCCAAGAACTCCAAGTTCCAAGACGCTGGAGTCTGGGGACTTGCAGTTCTTTGTTGTGTGGAATATAAATCTGTAAACCAGCGTGTTTTGAATGAACATGAGCAGGTTTGTTGTGACCATAAAACACTGTCGCGGACCGAATCCAGGAACAAGCGGGAAACCTGAAAACACAGCTGGTTGAGAAAACAAAAGGCTAACCCACCTTCCGATGGTAACCATGGTGATAATGTGGTCCTGCTTTATATGTTTCTTTGAGTCTTCTTCAACATCATTAACCCTTTCAGACATGACGTGAGACATTTGTGCGTTTACACGCGCTACATCATTTTCAGGACTTGTAGACCACTCTGAAATATTGATCAGTTACAGCAAAATCAGAAGGTTTAATGTGTAAAATCACATTATTATTTTATGTTTCTAGTTTATTTAGTGGCTGATAAAAACTTGACGTTGTCCAGAACAGGAGGATGGATGAGTTATCTGAGAATGTTGCTGGTCATGTCATTAAGTTCTTGTTATGTGGTGAAATAACGTCTTTTGGAACATTTTTATCTTTTACAGAAGTTCACAAACTTTCGAGCGTCCTTGACTTTCGTGTGTGTTTACAGAGTCCTGGTTAACGAACTGGACTTTGGACGCCTGTTTGAGCAGAAAGAGCTGATAACGACCGTGACCCCAGAAATAGAGTCGCCGTGAACTTACAGTTAAGAAAAAAAAAAAATCATCTGAATGCAGTAGTGTTACACAAACAATATATTTAACAAATATTAAGCTAAAAAGAAATAAAATCAACATTAAGTACCTCCATGAATCAGCCACCTTGAACATCAATAAGGTAAATCGCTCATTGAATGCTCAGCTAAAGTTAACAGCAGAAAGATCAGGTGATCCTTTTGACAGCCTTTAGTGAACTGAAACATCTGGATATCCAGCTCTGGGGTTTGGATCCAGCTCTAGTTTGATGATTCCTCTTTGGTTCTGGGTTTAGTGATTTGCATTTGTAAATCTGTCTGGCTGATGGAAGCTGAATAGCATCTCCTCAGAAGAGTAGTGGTGAAAGGGTTAAACCTTTTTTTAACTATAAAAATGCTGAAACATATTTCTTTTAATGCATTTAAAGGTTAACCAGCAGTATTGTACATTTTCACTTCATTCTCACAAAAATCTGTTGGGAAGTTTCCAACTCTGAAGGTTTTCCTGGAAAGCTTCAGGCCTAATCAGAAAAGCCTCTGGCTCTTAATGAGATGTTTTATGTAAAGGCTGCGTCTATCAGGCTGCTGTGTGTGAACTCTGACCAGGTCTCTGCAGCTGCTCCAGTAAACAAGCACCAGCAACCTTCTAACTAACGACTAACAACTGTAACTGGATCAGAGCGCTGTATCTGGAGTCCAGGAAGACTTATGCTGCAAACCTACATCCACTTTAAAGCAAACAGGGATGAAGGGATGTTGTCGATGCTGCAGTCTGATGAGACAACCAGATAAAAATAGATCAAATGTTTTGGCTGTTTGCTGGTCTGGAGCATTCAGGTGTTTGTTAACACACTACCAAGAGGAAAAGACATCAGTAAAAATATTAGAAAAGCAATTAATGCATCTGAACAAATTACAAAAGTATCTAGATTCATGTTTGGAGAAAACCAGACTGGGGACTTCAGCAGAAACACCTCACACCCACTGTCAAGCACGGTGGTGGGAGAGTGATGATTTGGGGACTGCTTTGCATCTTTACTACCATTAACTCTTCCGTACACCAAAATATTCTAGAGACAAATGTGAGGATGTGTGTCTGATGGCCAGCTCAAACTGGGTCATGTGACAGGACAGAGATCCCAAACTCAGCAGACCAGAGCCGCTTAAAAAAAAAAAAAAAAAAAAAAAAAAAAAGACATACTCAGATCCAGAGGTCAGGATTCTTTTTCTCTGGTTTCTTTCTGGTAAATAGATAATATCTTGATGAGAAAAGGCTATATGCCGTGTGTGAGACATGTGTGAGGATGTCCTGTCTAACATTCAGATGATTTCATTATGGATCAGGATTAAAAGAGGGCGTTCAAACTTTTGCACATGAATGGTTCTCAGCAGCAGCAGCGTTGCCTTGAAGACGTGGACGGATGTTTTTGCCAAAGTCCTGAATGTGTTGTCTCGTTGTTCAGTCTGCAGCAGCAGAAAGTCCTGGAGAACACACTTGTAAATCTTTCTCTTTGGGAGAGAAGGTCGCAGTCACGGCTGGACTGCCTGCTGTCACCAGGGCAACCGGTTCCTGTTCCAGTTCATCCGCCTGCTCTTTGTGGCCGGCCCTGTTACTGGCTGTGGTGTTTGTCCCTCAGCAGTCCTTCTATGCATCGTTTAACATCAGACAGACGGGAAGAAGGAAAACAGCGTTTCTGTGGGCACAGCTGGGACTGACAGGGGACCACCATCTGATCGACACCTCTCGAGTGTTTCCCAGTCAGAAAGGTGTGTTGGTTCTGCATCACTGGTTGGTTGGACGGCGCTAACTGACGGCCATGACGGCCTTTTTAATGCTCAGAGTCTCTCTTTGCAAACAGGTCTTTCTTGTTTAGCGTGCTGATTCTTAAAGGTCGCCTTCAGTCGTCCAACCCTTCAGTCCATGTGTCCTCGAAGACAAGCATAAGAAGAGACGAATGAGTCTTGTAGGAAGCTGGACCAGATCCCTGATAACCCAGAACTTGTAGAACTTGAACCTCTATCATAACCCACACTCTTGAGGCTCTATTATTTTGGTTTGAGAAGAACAAACTGATGTGAACAAAGTTCTCTAGTAGTCAAGGGACTACAACTAAAAGCAGTCAGGATATCTGCAGGTTTCAGTAAGTTCAATTTAAGACCTTTAAGAGTAGACCTACACGTGTTACAAAAAATAAAACAAAAACAACAAAAACTTATGTCTTCATATTTCCAAGTTCCTCTGCATTCCTTTCACTCCAGAGATGTTCTCTTGCGTGTCGTCTAAGGCCGTTGGACTTGGAAATGAGCTGATTGGGAACACTGACTGGACCAGTTCACCAATTCCATCGCTGCTGGTGTATAAATGAGGTTTTGTCAGCATGAGCAGCATCCAAAGAACCTGAATGCACCACAATTGTTACTCGATGTAGCTGCTGTGCAGTCGTACTGGAGTCTGGTGGGACCAGATCCTGATGTCATTGACCCCCAACTCAGACAACGACAGCACAGACCAGGACTGATCCATGGAATGAGTACGATGGAGACTTTTTGCAGGAGGCTGGTGCTCCTCTGCCCTCACATGAGACCCTAACTGCAGCGTCTTCTTGCAAAATATACAGCACGTTTTGTACTTACTGTCAGCAACAAGCATCAAATCGCTGTTTTCAGGCGAAGCTTCAATGTAGACACATGTTCCTGAGTATCAGAATAGCAAACTAAAGGGCTTTTAACCTGCAGTTGTCGTGGTCTTTGTAGTTTTGTTGAGAGATTTTCTAAAAACTACAATAACAAACACACTGCTGCTAGCGGGTTCTGTATAAATATAAATACATAAATTAAAAATACATAAAATTAAAAGTTGATGGAGGATGTGATGAATGACCAAAAGCACGAGTTTGAGATCTGGCAAAACAAAATAAAAGGCCGAGTATGAAAATCTGGGCATTTTAAAGCCTTTTTAAGACTGGCTGCCTCTGAAACATCCCCCTAGTGGTGGATATGAGATCAGCAACAAATGACGCTAACGCATTATTGAGACGTGTGTTAACGCACTTTAAAAAGGAAGCAAAAAAATGATTTATTTTTTAATTTTTACTTTGAAAGTCCGTCCCTCTCAGAATCTGAACACAGACACTCATGGTTCACGGAAAAGAACTGGCGGGGACTGAAACATGGACATTTTTAATTTTAAACATCTTCCACACAGTTGAGTTGATGGATGAAAAGTGTTTTTTAGACTCAGTAAAGCTGAATTTTCCTGTCACTGGAGCAGTGTTGCCAACTTGGCAACTTTCTCACTAAATCCACTCCCTGATTGTTATTGTTTCACATGACTGGAATATGACTGTCCTGAAATAATATCTGATACATTTTTTTAAACCAGTATTTCTGCTGGTCTGTATTTAAACACAGGTGGCATCAGTGTGCTTTTATTTTATTTGGGTAATTATCAAAATAGGCTAAACAGTTATGATACATGCACATTTATCTGTGTGAGAGCAACAAGCAAAAGATCAGATGAGCTAAATATCTTCTACATATGAATCCCTACGCAGGGAACTGTGAACCAGTGGCCTAGACTAGCCACCTCACAGTTCCCAGTGGTGCCCCTCAGGGAATCGTCCTGGGACCATAACTGTTCATTTACATCAATCTCTGTCAGATAAACTGAAGTTTAAAGGTGTCCAGATTACTTTGTGTGATTTAAAACTTTTTTTAAGCGCTCATCTGGCAGGTGTGCATCAAAGAAGCTTCCCCTGATACAGACGTGGACTTGAAACAGTCGTTTATACAGTGTTGGAGATGGTTTTAACACGTTTGCATCTTCACGTGGCTCATCTCCAAACTCTGGATACAAAAGTGTCTCCCATGGAAAACAAACTTCATCACACCTCTGAAAGCCTTCTGCTGCAGAGGGATGATCCGTTGTGTTCTTCTACAGGCACTTGTCACACGGCCGTGACGCTTTACCGAGGAAAGAAAAGGAACAGAAACCTGCTCTTTAATAATTCACGCAGAGCAAACAGAGCTGCATCTGCGTTCTTACATCCACCAACAGCTGAGTAGCAGCATCATCTCTTCACGCACAAACACACACTCAGCTCTGCGACGTGCTCAGAGCTTTATCAACTTTGACCCTTTCTCCAACTTCATGTTTACAGATGGCTGACTAACGCAGAGTGAAGGCACATCAGTTCCTGCTTCAGTCAAAAGTTCTTCACTTTCTACCACGACTCCATTTACTCTTATTTACAGTCAACAGATATGGATGCAAAACTCTTTTTTTTAACTCTATGTTCTAAAAATGGTTCAGTTGATGGGAAATACAACATCATGTCATTATTTATTTATCATCAATGAATAGAACTGACAGAAATAGAATCATGTGGGCAATCCTAAGCACCCCCCCCCCCGACTCACTAGTTTCCTGTATGATTTTTATCTGTCTCTTACATGGTTGCAGAGATTTTCTCCTGTCTTCTTTACAGCATTACCTTCACCACCGTGCTTCACAGTGGGCCTCAAGTGTTTCTGCTGACATGCTGTAACATGGTTCCAGAAGTCCAGAAGCTTCCATGTTCTCTTTGGACAGAACGCGTTTTCTCTTCAATCCTTCCAAACAAACCTAAGTCTTCTTCTGATTGTGCTGTCGTGAACTTTTAACCTGCTCAGTGAGGCCTGCAAACTCTGACGTGCAGCTCTTGGCTTTGTTTGAGGAAGGTCTGACCTTTGGTGGGACGTCCACTCCCTGGAACACTGACAGCTCTTTTGAATCTTTCTCACTGTAGAAAGTTGAAATGGTTTCATGACCGTTTCCAGACTGACGTCCAACAACAGCTGCGTCTCTAAGTCCATCTAAACATGTGCTTTCTAGAGGTCTGCACACCTCCTGGTGATGAATTCATCAGGGGCTGATGATCAGCTTGCACAGTTAAATTCTGTTAGGGGGTACTTGATGATTTCTATTATGAATGAACACAAAAACAAAGATGAGATTAAAGGAGGGGATGCTAAACTTTCACACTCCTCAGGCAGCTGAAGCCTCGTTGTTTCGTCCTGCAGAGAACTTCAGAGTGAGTTCATCATAACAGCTTCCTCTGAGATACCAGACTGACAGTACCCGCTGCTCTACTCACGTACAATACAATCCCCCCCCCCCTCCCCCAGCCCCCAACCCATCTTTCAATCACCTTACTGACCTTAAAGGCGAATTTCCGTGTGATGTTGTCTGAGAGGTCCACTACTCCGATCCGGAAGCTGAGCAGCGGCAGACTCCCCAACACGGCGTCCTCCTTCTCATCTGCAGGGAGGAGACGTGAGCGAGTGAAGAGGGAAGAAACTGGAATTCAGGAAAAACAACCCGTAGCATCGTCACAGCTGCTGAGAAGTGAGGAGCACGGTCTGAGCGTGCTCAGTCAACCTGCAGCTACGCTCAGTTACAACACACACAAACACACACCAGAGAGAGAGAGAGAGAGATGAGGGAGGGGGGGAAGGGGAGGGGCGTTCCGCATGTAACACACACAGCCCTGCTCTCCGTGTGTGTGAGTGAGATAACAATCAGACCATGTGACTCAGTGCCGCAGGAATTTTGGCTCCAAGCCGACTCTACCTGCTGCCTGTCTGAACCAATGAAACGCCAGCGACCCAAACAAACACACACCTGAATGATTCATCCACACACACATCAGCCTGGCAAAGCTTGTAATTCAATTCAATTAGTTTATATGGAAAAGTAAAAGAACCCGACCTCTGCTGTACGTTTTTAGAAGACCGGATCTGAAGCTCCGGTGCTGGGACCTCAGAGATGAGTCCGTCCACCCCGGTTAATCAAAAAAAAAAAACGGGAAAACGGGCAGAAACATTGTTGCACAGTTATTAGCACAGTCGTCATCATTGTTCATGCTTTGCTCACAGCTCACTGACGCTACATGATCAAAGAGATGATGAAGTATGTTTGACTCTGTAGTGGAGCTGGACCTTCTAATGTGGAACTAGAAGGAGGTCAACTCACATCTGGAGCCCCTAGTGGTCAGTCGAGGAGCTGCATGTTTTGAAAGCTGGATGTGGCCCCTTGATTTGTGTATGAATCTCAAGTAGCATCTTTATGCAGTGAAATCAGCCCAAAAGCTGATGGTTCTTTATACGGCAGACAAAAATACAGAAGGCGGCCATGGAAACAACCAGACATGTTTATTTCTGCTGTAACGTTGGACACATTCACATGGGGATGCCTTTAACACTTTTGAGAGTTCTTAGCTTGGTTTTGTTATGGGTAACTTCTCTTCACACATTAACACCAAATTCAATCTTCATGTCCACCAGAGTGCAGTTCTGGGTGGCCCAAGCCCTTTCCAGGATCTCAAAAATGGCCACCGTGCTGCGATTCATGATGTCTACCTCGCACTGACCAATAGTGAGCCCAGACAGACAGAACTTGCCTCCCAAGGTTCATGAGTTTGGCGTTAAACAAATAAAGAGAATTGAACTGAGTAGGTCTTGAAGCTGATTTATGCAGTACAGCACACCAAAGTGTGAACTGTACATCGGACCCTGACGTGCACCTCTCTCCAAATATAACTACATGTCATGTAGATTTTGACCACAGAAATGTGACTGGTCTGCTTGGTAGATTTGTTTTTTTGTCTTTGTATTTCCAGCCGATGCTACTTCTTTTGTCGTTTTAAGTTGGGTTGACCGATAGTTTGCTGCAGTGTCGTTAAAAATGACTGACAGTCGGCTTTGTTGCTAGTCATAAAGGAAGTAAAGAAATGGAAGTTCAGTGCTGCAGGCTACAGTGCTGCAGAAAAGATATCACACTGCCCTCTAGTGGCTGGTGGTGTAATTAGAGAGTAACACGAAAAATAAGACACAAGTCTAAACACCAGTGACAGCGTAGAGCACATGTGGAGCCTACAGGTTTATCTGCTACACAGAAACATTAACCAGACTTTAAGTTTGAAATGCAAAAATGGGTGTAAATTAAATGAAATTCACTTTACTAAAGACAAAAAAACATATCTTGAAAACAGAAATAAAAGACAAAGTAGATGTAAGAATCACTGATTTGGCAATTCACTCAGGACTATAAAGCCAAATGGAAGACAATAGGAATGTTTTTTTCGAACATTTCCCATTACAGGCAGCAATTACAGATGAAGGCTTAGCAGGCCAACTGAGGGGTTAATTCCTGGACAAATCCCACATTACAAGTATGGCAGAAACTGGTTAATACGTGTGAGATTAAAAATATTTAGATGGTGTGCTTAGGACACTGAATCCCAGCCTAACAGACATGATAAGCAATTCCAATCTTGGATAAAAAAATGGATTTACAACTTTTCTCTCTTTTACAAATAAGAATGCACTACAAAGTTCCCAGAACCTACAATCCAGACATCTACTAGATCGTCCAGATTTCTTCAGGTTCCTACAGATGCGCACCTATTTCAATTAGAACTGCAAAGTATCAAACTCAACACCAGTGGAAATTGATTTTTTTTATTTTTTTTATTCTAAGGCTGGCCTACAATACAACTGTAAATAAGACTGCTTCAGGCTAAAAAGGAAAACATGTTGCACATTAAAGGAAGATGGGAGCGCAAATCTGGAATAGAAATATCAGAAGATGACTGTGAGAGTATACATCGCTTTAATTGGTCCTCCACTAACTCTCTGGAGGGAGAGAGCATTGTTGGAAAAATATCACAAGACATTTCAGGACTCCCTATCAAGGCAAACATTAGGACGCAAACCCGGAGTGCTGGAGGTCATGTGGCTCCACAGAGGCATACCACTATCACACAAGTTAAACAGTTATTGGGCTGGTATCAGCAACGCGTTGAATGAAGTGTTTAAAACCCAAATTAAATGCGACTTTCAAAATTTACACTTGGGTCAGGTGACAAAGATATTATACTGCGTCCAGCCCTCTTAGCAGCTAGTAAGAAAATGATTACAAGAAGGTGGTTGAGCCCAACCGCTCCACAAATAGAAGATTGGTTCCAAGTTATCCTGGATATCTATAAAATGGAAAGAAATGACGTACTCTTTAAGAATCCAGAAAGAAAGGTTTTATGAAATTTGGAACAAATGGGTCATATATGTTTGCCCCCTCTCATGTTGCTTTATATGATTCTTCCAGGTCTACTCCTTTTATTTCAGTTTCAGGTTCTAATCTCTATGTTAACTTGACTGTCCTGCTAGTGCCTGAGCTCATGTGTAAGTGTGGTTCCTTTTTTTCCCCCCTTTTTTTCTTTTTCCTTTTCTGTTATATGTTCTTAAATCTGCAGGAAAAAAGCTCTTGAAGAACATGTTATGTGAAATATGACTGTAAAATTAAGCTCCTTTTTTGAATAAAAAACAAAACAAAAACAGAATCACTCATGTGGACTTAATTTCAGCTCCCAGGAGAATCTTGTCTTAGGTCGCAGGTTGGCGCTCGGTGGGCAACGCAACCAGGCCAGTTTGGTCCAGAGTCCAAGACTTTAAGCAACATGTTGACAGTTCATTAACCAACCGAGTACCTGGGTCAGCCAAGCATGAACAGTCAGTGATTCACATGAACAAACAAGAGAATAAGAAAAAAGATAAGAACGATGACAGTATGAGTGTCGCCAGTGATCCTGAAAGTAAAACTTTTACAGCGTTGCAGACAGCTCTGTGCAAACTTGGCCACTCAGCCCATTTTTTTTCGCAAAATCTCAAAGTCTTTGTGGCTATCTCACATTTGTCTGACCAGTATGGAAAGCCCTCAGGGTTATAACAGTTAGCTCTGATGCAATCCATAAAAAAAAGGGAAAAAAGGAATTCTAAACTACTAGAATGTGCATCTAAGTGCCATCTCATTGGATTTCACTGTGCTGAGGAATGAAAATACATTTAAATAAGTACTTTACGTGAGGCACCTTTTAGCATCCACTAGCCTGATAGATCAAAGCCACATCTGGAGAGACCTCCTCCTCATCCAAGAGGACCAACTGTTGCTTCTCAAACTGCCTCTGCAGTTGGTTAGAGTTACAACCAATCAGAGCAATGAGCAATGTGACGTATTCAGAGACATAAACCAGTCAACAGGAGGATGTTGTGGAGGACAGTTTGACAGAGAAAGATGCCAGTATAATAAAAATGGAATCTAACAATTGTTGCTGTTTATTCCAGCAGAATTTAAGAATAACTGGTATGCTCAAACACTCAACACATAAACCCTTGAATAACGCAACCGTTCATTCTGTCTGATTACTTCAATTACGTCAGTATCTTCCTTTATCATTCACGCAAGCTTACCAGATTTCTCTGACTCTTTAAATGTTGAAGACACAGCTGGTACAAACGACCACTGTTAACCATCCAGACTACGTCTCAGCTCCGTCGTCATCACGTGAAAGCTCTCTCAGAGATTCTGTACAAGGATGGACTGATCTGATTGGTTCCCCAAGACTTTAGCTCCATTGGATGGTAGCGAGATGGACCTGCTAAGCTAATTTAAACTTATTAGCAGTACGTCCAGAATTCGAAGTGTTTTATCTTGTCTCCAAGAGCATTTCATTTATGTATTTATATTAATAATAGTATTAATAGTGTTAGAGGTGGAACTGAACCATAACTACACTTCCCACATGTACAAGAAAAGAAAAGAACAGAATTTCAAGGAGGAAAAACGGATTAGAGACAGCTGCAAAGCGTGGAGTGTGGATCCAGCCCCTGGTGGTCAGTCCAGGAACTATGCTATGTCTTCAGCTTTGAAAACCAGATTCAGCCATTTGAGGTGTGAGTAATTAAGGGCATGAAGATAAAGGCACAACGGTTAACGATATAGTTGTTAACTAGATCTCTGCACACTCGTGTAGCGCCTGTGGGCTCAAACTGGTGATGCGGGTGGGAAGTGAGTGAAGCGATAGAAGCGATAACGATGGGCTGTTTGGCCCCTGAGCAACAGAATGACTCCAGCATGACCACATGATAGTTCAACACTGGAGTACAGGCCTTTAAAAAAATAACAGGTTCCTGATAAACAAAAAGCTTATGTTTGGTTCAACCCTCTTTTAACCGGTGACTCCTCCGTGTGATGCAGGAATATGACACCTCTGTTCTTACGGACCACTCATAGGGAGTCTTGAGAAAGCATGTCAGAACAACAGCTGAACAAGAAAATACTATCCTGGTCCTCAAATACCACTGCTCTGCTTGTTCCAGATGTTTTCTGCTCCAGCACACCTGGATCAAATCAAGAGATCATTGACAGAGTTGTGCACACCTTGATGCCAAGTGAATGAGATGATCCATTTATCTGAATCAGGTGTGTTGGTCTGGACAAACACCCAAAACATGCACAGCATCAGTACTTGAGGACCAGGATGGAGAAGCGGCAGCCTAGTCCAAGTCCAGACCTCTACCTGATGCTTCAGAAAGATGCGGATGTCCAAAAACCTCAAAGAACTGAAGCAGCTTCATGTTATCGCTGCTATGTTGGTAAATCATGGGCTATTTAGTGTTGCTTCATGTTTTTAAATAAATCATTGCAGAGTGAAAACCCTTACATATTCTGCTTCACAACAGTGCAGAGAGACCATACACATACACATGTTGGGTGAAAAACAACCCAGTTTGGGTAGTTTCCCAACCTAGCGCTAGTTAAATCTTGGACAAACACATTCTGGGTTAATTTAATCCAACAAATTGGGTTGGTCCCCTTAATACAACAATTGGGTTATTTATACAACTAAATTGGGTTGATCTATTATATATTTGCAACCCAACCTGCTGGGCTATTTACACCCAGCAGGTTCGGTTGCAAATATATAATTATTAATATTACAGTTACATGTATTATATTCTTGATTAAATATATTCTCACACCAATAATGTAACAATAAATATTTATTCAAATTCAAAATTTACAGAAC
>JBAMYA010000020.1:10963848-10988363 GCA_037176975.1 Arrhamphus sclerolepis | reverse complement strand
CTGCGCCTAGAAATTCTGTCCATAAAAATAATGAACAGAACCGGTGACAAAGGGCAGCCCTGCCAGAGTCCAACATGGTCGGACTTACTGCCGGCAATGCGAACCAAGCTCCTGCTCCGGTTGTACAGGGACCGCACAGCCCTTAGTAGAGGGCTGCTGACTGGAGGGTATAGAGCTGGTCCATTGTTCCACAGCCAGGACGAAAACCGCATTGTTCCTCCTGGATCTGAGGGTTGACTTTCGGCCGGACTCTCTCCAGTCCTCTCCAGTACCCTGGAATAGACTTTCCCCGGGAGGCTGAGGAGTGTGATCCCTCGATAGTTGGAACACATCCTCCGGTTACCCCCCGTCTGCCACTCCAGAGGCACTGTCACGCGATGTTGCAGAGACGTGTCAACCAAGACAGCCCCACAACATCCAGAGACTTCAGGTAATCAGGGCGGATATTGCCTGCCCCAGAGCCTCGCCGCGGGCGAGCGCCTGGTGGCTGGGTCTTTGCCCGTGGGACCTGGCTGGGATCAGCCCGAATGAGCGACATGGGGGCCTCTTCAAGTGGGCTCACCACCTGCATGAAGTCGCATAAGGGGCTGGTGGTGCAGTGTGATTCGGGTGGCAGTTGAGGGCGGGGGCCCCGATGACCCAAACTCTGGTGTTCAATCACTTTGGTGATTTAAAGAAAAAAGTCAACATTTTTTCATGTGGTTGGTCTGTGAGAGCTCTGATTCTTGGTGGCCAGTTCAGAAACAGTAGTGACACATGATTATTTAGACATTTAAAGAACAATTTAAGAGAGATAAAATTTTCTAAGGTAAGAAAGTTGTATTTTCTTAAAATGCAGCATTGATGCCATCTCATTGGTTTCCGGGATGATAATCAGTTGATGGAAGGATGGAAGTAAATGGGACATTGCATAATCTGATTGAAGCAATGCCACAGTAAATGCATGAATTAATCAAAGCTATAAAGGTGTCCAGCAAAATATTAATTGAAATATAATATTGGCCAGGCAGTGTAGTTGCAGCATCAAGGGAAGAGTCTGAAGTACCACCATAACTTTCTATTTTTTAATGTCAGATCAGGTCAATCAAATTGATCACCATTTGATCAATGGGAGATGAGACAGCATAAAAGAAGTTCTACATTAATCGCTTTTTTTAACATTTAATCCTTGATGTTAAGGTTTTTTGGGATTGAACATGTTTTTTAAAAGTGACAGTTAAATTGTCAGACTAAAAACAAACTGAAGTTGAATAAAGTAGAAATATTAATTGGCATTACATTAAATGGAAATACTCAAGTAAGTCCTAGGAGCTCAAAACTGGATTGAGGCTAGTGCTGGAGTAACTGCACTTAGGTTACCAGACTGCTGTCCTTTTAATATGATGTGATCATCATTACTATTATTATTATTATTATTATTATTATTATTATTATTATTATTATCATTATTATTATTGTTATTTTCATTATTAACTTTATTTGTTCAAGAGGGACTGTGTACATTAATGGACATTTTACAAAGGAAAATGTAAATGCACCCAATTTTAGCCAAAAGGCTAGTTTCCATTGGTAGTCTCCCTGCCAGAAGGTAAAAGGCAATGTAACCTGTATATAAAAGAATGATATTACAAGCAAAAAGTCCTGTTTGCCGTGGGTCAGAGGGACTATTTCTTTAACAAGACCTTAAATACTGTCAATACTTTACTATGAGTGTAAATGCTGAAGTAAGAAGCAGGTGAACTCACATGTTCTTCAGGCTGTTGAGTTGACTGTACAGCTGGTCGTCATTCCACTCAATGGGGATGATCTGGTTGAAGCTGTTGATGGTGGCCAGGCTGTAGATGACATGGGTGCACATGAAGGGGTCGATGTTGTCTGGGGTGAATTTGCCACTTCCGGGTCTGTACTGGGCCCAGTTGGTCATGTGACACACCAGTTTAGTGGATGAAGCTGAACACAGGGGTGGGAGAGAGATGTCCAGTTTTTATCTGGAAACACACAGCGTGTCAGGAAGAAGAGTGTGACCATAACAACAGGTACTCACCAATGTGCAGAGTGAGCAGGATGTACACAGCTGCAACAAAACAAGCCAAAGGAGTAAGAAGAAAGCGTGTAGCAAGAAAACCCAAAAGTGGTCTAATATCATAATTACAGCATAACCCTAACCTGCACTGAGTATCACTCAGTATACAATTTATTTATCTATTTTCAGTTTGGCCTTAAATAGAGAATTGCATGACATTCACAAACCAAACAAAACGTCACCCTGGCCTGTCGACGTGACAGCAACCATCGTCCAGAACTGCTCAGTTTGGCTGAACAATGTTGATTTTACAATGTCTGTGTAGTCTTTCGTAATCTGTTTGTCAGTGTTGGCACATGCAAGGCTATCGTTGTGATTAATGAGTTGCCTGCCCCAATTACCACTCGCTGTAACCGACCAGAGTTGGTTCCAGAGTACAAATGAGGTTAAAGGAGATTCTACTGGAACCTGACAGTTGTCATTTAAAACTGCTTCATGCACACATCCCACTGTGCTGCCACGAAGTTATTAAATATGCAGATGTCCCAAGAGACCCGATCGATGAGACCTGCAGACCGGCCAACAACCCCACACTGAAATCACTTCAATTCAGGAATCACTTCACGAAAATGTGAAGGTCTGTGGGTGGACAGAGGATAAGTTGGCTTCAAAAAAAGAAGAAAAAAAAACAGCAACAGAAAAATGACAG
The DNA here is from genome assembly GCA_037176975.1 of Arrhamphus sclerolepis. Lineage (NCBI taxonomy): Eukaryota > Metazoa > Chordata > Actinopteri > Beloniformes > Hemiramphidae > Arrhamphus > Arrhamphus sclerolepis. Next base: position 10,985,631 of record JBAMYA010000020.1, on the reverse strand, counting down.
CAAATTTAAAATTAGTACATCCTAGAAACTACAACATTTATTTCTGCATCCAAATAAAGGCAACACATGTGCTTACAGCAGAAATGTAGTTTATTTGTCCAGAGTCAATGAGGATTGAACACAACAAAATACGATAAAATCGTTCAGTTTAAGAGGTCACATTTCTTTGGATACATGTTGTGGAAACCTAAAATCTCTAGACATCCATTGTAGAACATCTCACTATTTACTGGACCAAGATCAGTTTTCCTGTTATGTAGCGTATCATTTATACGGGGCTTTTAGAAGGTGAATGTTTAGACGGACCATCCAGATTTAACACATTGTTAATTTAGTCTTATCTGTGTCACTGATGCTTTTAAGGTACCAAACTATAAAACAAATGCATTCATTCCTTTCAAATATGTATTTTTTAGTTTGTGTATGCCAGCTCACACCAGAACGTGCGCTACGTGCCTCCATGCATGTTTTTTGTCCAAGGTAATTTTCCAGCAACTACTTGATGAATTTTGGTGATTGATGCCTCTGGCAACAACTTTTTAATCTTTTTTTTTTCTGCAAAGGTCATTGCAGAGATGAACTCTTCCCACTCTTCCCACTGTTCCGCCTGCCAACGCCAGTCATCAGGTCTGACTGTCACCTCATGTCCTCAGTGTGCCATCTTTATCTTTGTTGCAATAAGTTATACCTAAAATTTAATAAAGTAAGTAATACAAGTGTTAAAGAATGTGCGTTCTTGTATCTAAAGCTGATGGACTGAATTTAATTTAGCTTTTAGTGACCTGATTTTGTACAGTAGAAGTACAGAGGATGAATGAATGAATGATTGGATGGATGGATGGATGGATGGATGGATGAATGAATGAAGGTGCTTACCTGTGTGAAGTTTTGCCATTTTTCCAGGAACTTCACTGCTGCAGAAGAGAAACTCTACATTGACATTAAACAACAACATGAGATTACTTTGCACAAGCATCAAAAGCAGCACATCTTAATTTGTTAGTGAGTTCTTGTCATTTAATAAAGACAAAATATGTGTGGAAGTACACAATGTCATGATCCTATTCTGAAGCCCTACTGTGAACTGACCACTCAAGCTTACGTCATTATTCAGATCATTAACTGTAAGTCAACAGGCAGTTACTAATAAAGTTACTTTTTTTTGCTAAAGACACAAATTCAGACATCTTATTACCTTTCTTCAAGGGAACAGAAGCAGAGTCTTGAGTTCAAAGCAGATGGATCACATTTATACAGAATTATATTCATTAATGACTAATGGGATGTGTCAAAGTGCAGCTGATAAGAGCTCAGAGTGTTTGTCTCACCTGTTTAACAACCCCAGTTCAAGGAATGAGCTTAAAAAGCACTGAAGTATGAGTCGGACTGCAGTGATATGAGTAATCATATCAGTATTGTAATAATTATGACAGTGGTACACAGTTGGACAGTGACATCATTTTGCCAGTGTTCTTTGGTGTACCCACAAGAGAAGTTTTCCACTTCCCATGAGGAGTCTGAATTTATCTTCCAGTAAGTTTGGAGTTCTATTTGGTGAAAACACCATGACCTGACCACAATAAAACACAATCACCTCCGACTTTTTTCACGTCCAGATCTTAGTATCCAAAATATTGCCAGGATAATACTTTTACACATTATTGATGCTGTCATGACCATGTCCCGTATTTTTTTTTTGCCAAGTATTCAGAGCATTTATTGTGGAGATATATACACATATCCTAAAAATGGACCTATCTTGCATTGATAAAGAATCCTTTAAAAAATTCCTGGGTCCAGACAGTGATCCGGATCACTTCCAAAATTTAATAATTTGTTTGCTGTCCCAATTTGGACATATTTTGGAATTTTTATGAAAATCCATCCATAACTTTTTGAGTTATGTTGCAAACAAACAAACAGACAAACCAACACACCTTGTTAAAATCTATGTGTTAATCTGCGTTACACGTTACCATGGTGATCATCCGGGAGAGGAATGTGACGGTGACAAAAATTTGATGAAGTGTGCGGATTTTTGAGGTTTAAATTGGTTTATAGGCCTTATTTTTATTTATTTGAAAGGTCCTTATGGTCTGCGATGGACTGGCGACCTGTCCAGGGTGTACTCCTGCCTTTCGCCCAAAGTAAGCTGGGATAGGCTCCAGCAGACCCCCGTGACCCTCAACTGGAAATAGCGGGTATAGATGATGGATGGATGGATGGTCCTTATGGTTCACCAGCGCTAGCATAATTAGCACTGTGGTTTTTACCGCTGATGCTAAAGTCAATCTGTGATTACAGTTTGATATGGAATAAAATTAAATGTCTGAAAGGAGTCATGATGCAGTGTAGCTTCAGTTCCCCACCTCACCATCTGCGTCGCCAGTTTCCCCAGTCTCCAAAACCGGCGTACGCTTGGGTCAGAGTTTGCGTGACGGACCGCACATTCTCACGTCAAGTTTGTTTTTTGTAGATCACAAACTTTCTGTGGAAAGTCGTGTACGCAAGTTTCAAGCCCCGTTTTGTATGTACGTAACGTTTGTAAATGTGACCCCAGGTGTTTCAGGATGTGGTGTAAAGTTATATCGCGTCGTGCACTGATCTGTTGGGGCGGTGGGCAAACTGGAGAGGGTCGATAGTGTCCGGAATCCTGTGGTTTATGTGTGAGAGGACCAGCTTTTCTAAGCACTAACTGGCCTGAAGTCATTCAGAGTGAATGTGTCTGATGTTTTAGGGACCAGTGTAAAGGTGGATGATTTAAAGACGCGAGGGACTACTGCCTGGGAGAGAGACATGTTGAATATGTCTGTTGTTCTTCACAGGCCTTCAGGACTCGAGGGGGTACACCGTCTGGTCCTGCAGCTTTGTGGGGGTTCACTTGCTTCAGTGCTTTCAGGACCTGAGTGTGTCACCTGAAAGGCAGTGTCCTCTGGGCTTCAGAAGGATTTTGTGGGCATGTCTGTATTCAGCCTGTCTAACCTAGCATAGAAGTTATTATGGCTGTCTGGAAGGGTGGCATCTTGGAGGTTGGTGGTTGTTGTGGTTTTCCTGTAATTCGTCACTGACACATGCTGCTGTGGTTATGGTAGTAGCCTTCTAGTTTTTGGGAGTGTGCCCTCTTTGCAGCCTAGATGGACTTCCATAGCTCATACTGGGCTCTCATGTACTCCACTTGATCTTCTGACTTGAAGCCCCCACTAAGAAAGTGTTTCTGATGTTGCTGTAGCAGTGGTCTAGTGTTTTATTTCCTCTGGTGGGAAAAGTTACAAACTGATGCAGTTTTGGTAGTTTTTTTTTTTTGGAGATTACAATGATCAAAATCACCCAGAATGATAAAAGCAGCATCAGCATCATCTTTAAAAAGACTTTTTCTGGCCTGGATTAAAGTGAGAATGTGTAATATTACAGGTTGTCTATTAACAAAAATGGATTGTTTCATTCAAAGGTATGACCTTATTAATTAGTAATTACTTCCTTCAACAAATCACAGTATTCTCGTGGCTTTGAATTTGCCATTTGTATATACATTGGGTTGGTGTATTTAATGATGATCGGCGTGTTGCACCGCCATGTTGAAACTATGGTCCACCGGAGGGAACATCCAGGAAAATACAGCTTCCCTGCATGAGGGAGAGCTCTGAGACAGCCGAGGAGAGCGTAGATAGAAAAAAATGGACCACAGCTATTTCAGAAAGTATGTTGAGGAAGATCCATCCCCAAGAAAATAAAAACGTGAACAGAGAGGGGAACGAAACTGAAGACACTCCAAAACGTGTGTAAACATCGGTGTTACATTTCCCAGATGGAAGGAGCTGATGAGGGAGAACAACTATTTAACAAAACTAACCTCATCAGCTGAGAGAATACTGCTAGAAATTGTGTTGGTCGACGACTTCTCTGTTTCCCGGATCAACCTCAGTGGCTACCTAAGGTGGAAATCAGTGTTGGGAAAAGGGACGGGATAAAGAATGGTCTCACAGTGTCCTTTTAATAAAGCTGCCTTCCTAAACCTTCCTTCCATTCAGACATTGAACATTGTTCGGGTCATTTAGCATTTCTACTTAGTGATGTGTCTCCTTCGTAGTCCAGTTAGAATCCAACACCACCATAGTGGTATATTGTGAGATATTTTTGATCTATGATGCTCAGAAGGACACAAAGTCAAAGTGACCAGAACATTTGTTTACTTCGCAGTTTTTTCTTTGATATGTGTATGAAAGGGCTTGACCCATCAGGTTGGCCATTTTTATTCAGATTGAGGTATTTACATGGAGCATCTTCATTCTGGTTGGACATTTAAATTGATGCTAATTAAACCACAAAGCTTTTTGTAAACTTTTCACTGTGAAAACTGCAAATGCGAACTGATTACTGTCATGGGTTTAACCCAAACAGACTGACTTACTTACTCTAACCCTAACCCACAGCAGCTCTTTGAGTAATAAGAAAGAATTTCTTGGCAAAAAATAATAAATACACAAATAAATAAAACATGAAGGCCAAATTGTTTCATTAAAAAAATAAACAGCACACACAGCAAGTGTACCAGAGGTCACACTCAGACTCGTTGTGTAACGTTGTGTAATATGTTGTGCCAGGACTCCTCATAGGATGATGTATGACCGTGTTATTCACTGTTAAATCTGATTACGTTTGCCGCCAACTCTTTAATCTCTCTCTGATTAAACTTATCAGTAGGAAAACAAGCAGCAATAAACTCAAACATTAAACACAGATTTCTACACACACCCACTGTGTAAACATTTGTTCGGACCAGTGAAGATCTGTCCTGGACAATAGACTGCTGGAAGTACAGATGAGCCACAAATTTACATTTACATTCCCAACAAAACTCATGTCAGGGCATTTTAACAGAAAGTAAACACTGATTATTATCCAACAATTAATTCCAGATCATTCATGAACCCCTTCATTGAATCCAGTTCAAATTTATAAAGTTTAGCTACAAGCTTGGCTCCAAAAAGGCATGGCTACGTCCAGATGCCTTCCTGACCCTTCCATTCAGACTGGGTCTTTTTTCCATTTTTTTAAATTAATTTTTAGTATTTTCCAATGTCAGCACATCTTGGTGACTGGTAATGTGTAACAGTAGCAACCTTACTTGATATTGGAAATTAGTTTTTATTCTTCGTTTTGGAGATTGTCAAGCCTAATCCATCATGGCTCGCTGAGATACTCAGCACCCGGACCTAAACAACGTACACAACACTAACTCGTGGTCTACTTAGACTTGAGCCTGAGCCCTGAAACTGTTCATGATGTAAAGGCCTGAACCCGACTATAAACTATTTACCCGACTTTTTCCTCGCTGTAATAACTCTCTTTGTTCTAAAAGCTATTGTCTGTGCACACTTGTGTTTTGTCACATAGGTTTGATCAGTGCTTCAGAGGGACCAGAACCAGAATCAGAATCAATAAAGCAGAATAAAATAGCAGCTATACAGAGGGAGCCTAACCCAACAGAAGCCCAAGTTATAAATTTAAAACCAATGTTGGCCTGCACCCGAGGCAGTTCTTTGGGTTCCGTTGGGCCTGGGTCAGGTTGCAGACCTCTAATGTTAACAATAACCAGCAGTGGTGAACTAAGAAGAACTGCTGGTGGCAAGCTAGCTCATGTACAGTCACTGGACAACAAGGTAGACAATCTGAGAGCCAGAGTTATTTTCCAGTGCAACATACGGGATTGAAACATTCTGTATTTCACTGGGACATGGGTGACCCCCACTGTGCTGGACCAGGCTGTTTGCCCCTCATACATTTGTTGAGAATGCTAGTTGTAAAGATATCTAAACATGCCTTGTAATGACTGAATGAATGTTTGTTAGCATTTAGTAGAAATGATTTGTGACTGTTGTAAACAGGATGTGACTATCAGCTACCAACCTGCTCATGTTCGTTGGGTTAGGGTCACACTAATTCTTGAGATCGCCATCAGATGATGTTCATGTTTCTTATTATTGAGTCTGATAGGGCTTACAGCTTAATTTTCCTTTTAAAGATTTCTTTTTGGCTCTAGTGGCCTTTATTTGCAGTCAGGAGATAGGAAGGTGGGGCAGAGAGAGAATGTCAGAGACATGCAGCAAAGGGTTGCGAGGCAGGAGTTGAACTTGCGACTGCTGTAGGGGGGCTGAGCCTCTGTACATGTGCCACTTGCTTTAACCTACAATATACAGCAACAGATGTTTCTCTAAAAGCTTTGCAGATGTCTTTCCTCTGGAAGCAATAAGGGAGCACATGATCCTTTTCTTTTTACCTTCATATTTTCTAAATAAATAATGGCACAGTGAGGAAAGAGTGGTGTAGCTGTATACCTCATGTTGCTGTTAAGAGGATGTATTGGCCTAATACTAAACCTTGTATTATTATTATTATTATTATCAAGGTAAGCTAAAGTTATTCTTCAGCTACAATTGACAGCTCAGTTGTCAGTTGTTTTTTTCTGCTGTTAAGGAGTACATTTTAACATGTGAGCACATGGAGCCATCCCCTGGTGGTCATTCAAAGAACTGCATACACATAGTATCTCAGTTTGAAAACCAGAAGCTGCCCCTTTATACTAATTTTGAACATGAACATATAAGAAGTATAGCTAGACTGTGTCTGCTGGAGCCTATCCCAGCTCTCTGCAGGCGAAAGGAAGGGGTATACCCTGGACAGGTTGCCAGTCCATCGCAGAGAACCCTTTTCCTGTTTATGTAAAACACAAAAGCTGAACATACTAGTTCTGTGATATACTGTTTATTAGTACATGTGTTTTTTTGTTGCAAAACATAAAGCAGGTACAAAGAGCATTTTTTATTGGTTTATCTTCTGTTTCTGTTCCAACAATATCAGGTAATAGTATACACACACACAGTGTGGCTGTCATAAACATTCAGGTATTTGTTGTGTTTTGTAGTTCATGCTCAGCTGGCTCAGGGCCAGTTGCAGCACTTGCAGGAGTCCCAGTAGATGAGGCCGGGCTGGCAGTGGTGTAGGTAGGTGTTTCCCTTGTAGCACTGGAAGTATGTGGTCTTATCAGCTGCGTTCTCGTACAAGCCATCAGGGCGGCTGTTGCAGAAGTCAGCGATGGGATCCCTGGTGGTGGTGGGGCGGGGAGTGGTGGTTGGCTTTGGAGCAAAACCTTCATGATCAGACATGAAAAAGATGAAATGAACAGTTTAAGTCTTGACAACAAATGATGAAATCACACAAAGTTGAATAAGAAGGAAAACCCCCTCAGACTGAGTAGAGTATGCAGATATTTTTACCCAAAGACATCCTGAGGTGGTTGATGAGAGGGTTAGCTCCTTCAGAGCAGAAGGACCCAGTAAAGTCATCCATGTCCATAGTCCACACATGAGCACCTCCCAAGTGGTTGGCAGTCAACCACTGGACCTACAAGACAGCCATACCAGTACCGAAATGATTCAGAGATTAGCAGTTCCAGGTCTGAGGAACAGAAAGACCAAGAGACAGAAATTTAACAGACAGATAGACTAGAAGTTCTCAGTTACCTTGGAAGAAAAGCTGCGCTTGTCATCATAGCCCACCCAAGCACTACCAAAGGTGGCATATGGAACCTCCTGCTCAGGGATCCACGAAACAGTTGCAGTGTTGATGAAGTCACAGATCTGTCAACACAAAAACATTCTTGACACAACACAACCCTGTCTCTTAATTTTGCTAAGTCTGACTCTGAGATAGACAAGCCATGAGCTCACTCATTTTTTTTTTTCAGAGATGGGGATTTGAAGCCTGTTTTCCAGCCACCATGTCGGTGGGATCTGACACTGCTCAAGCCTGGTTCATCCAATAGTGTGCAAATGAATACAACCAATAAGCCTGGAGATGAATTGGAATATTCACATTTTACCTCACATACCACAATCTAGCTATTTAAGCCTACCTTAGCTTATGCTAACCTGTGATGCTAACTCATGTTATCTTACTGTCATTCTGATGTTCCAGTGTCATTCCATGTTTCCAATGTCCCTAATGGAACAAAAACTGCCAAAACTGTAATGCATTGTCATTCAAAAAAGTGATGGATCCCTTCAGGAACCCTCTAAGTCAAATTCTGCTGGGACCTGCAGTCAATCAACCCTTCAGCTTATGGACCAATGGCGGTAGACTTGCCCCACTGCAAACTCTATGCCCCTGAGTGTCAGGTGACTATTGCTTTGTCAGAGCAGCTTGTACGATCACTTCTGGGACACTCCGAGGATGCTGCAACATGCCTCTGGTGCAACTACTGTCATTGACTTTAATAGCCATAATGCACAGTGGCTGCCAGGGCGCTGCTGTTTCATGGTTGTTCCACATCCTGAACTTGTCCCAGCTGGCCTCTCAGTCCTGCTTTCTGCACTTCAAAATCACATTTCAGAAAATTTATGGGTGAAGCCCTCAGGATTTTCAAGATACTGTGACTTCACGGAGTCAGCATTGAATGGAATTATCAAGCCTCCCCATCTTTTTACACAACTCAACATCACTGAGATCCTCAGAAGTCAGTTTGTGCAAAGCTGCAACTCTGATTTCAGAAGAAAGACAAATAGAGCCAAGTTGAGTATCCAACTCCACCAATAATTTACTATAAACAGTAAACACATGTGGAAAAGTGAACTGTTGCACTTCAGATCGTGTTTATGTTACTAAAACTGCTACTGACTTTCAGTGAGACTGAACAGTCCTTATTCTGTTCAAAAATAATAATTTTTAAAAAAGATCTCATGATCAGAGGACTTTTTAACATTTGGCACAAGCCAAGTTTTTCCAAATGAAGCTGTACCTCATAGTAGGCCCAGAATCCTTCAGTGCGTGTGTAGGGTCCAGCATCTGCAGGGCCTTTGGATGGTGCTCCCAGGCCGGTAGTTCCACTGGTGAGACGGAAGGTTCGTCCATAGGTGGGGAAACCCAGAAGCAGCTTCTCAGCTGGTGCTCCCCGAGATATCCAGTGGGACAGAGAAGCGTTCTAAGTAAAAGTACAAAGGAGATTGAAACAGCAAGATTTTTCACATCATTATGGTGCACCATTACTGCTTTACCCACCCCCCCACACACACACCAACACACACACAAACTGTACAATGAACATGTTGGAAGAGTGCTCTGTGGTTTTGCCTCTTACAATGTTGTGGTGAATGTGTGAATTGGAGTCCACAGAGCTCCTGTACAGTGGGCTGTTGTGTCCAGTAACTGACTCCCAGTGTCCATGGAAGTCATACGTCATGATATTGATAAAGTCGAAGTGACTGTTGAGACAAAAAAGACATGACAGCAGATCAAACTCTGTTCAAGCTCCGAACAATAAAGGGCACATGAGTCGAGAAATGTTGGTTGACGCCTGTCTGTCATTCACATGACTGCATCATTTCACATCTCTAATAATGCTGTGCCCATGTTTCAGTAGATGCTCCAAAACCACCATGTTTCAATATTATACTTAACTCATATGATAATTTTACTGACGGTTTCTGGGAAGAGCCATTTTGACAGGAGCTTACGCCACCCAACAAAAAAATTGGGCAAAGGAAGTGGAACAAACAAGTCACCTCAGTCACTAGGAGGTAGATATTTTAGCTTAGCACTATGAAGCTACCTAATATTATCACTGTCTTGCATGTCCATCTTTATTTCAGATGTTGCAACCCAAACAACATGTGGAATGAGAACTGTCAGAGCTCTGACCAAACTCCACGGGGACCCAGTGGAGGATGAACCAAAACCTGGTTTGGGTCTAAAAAGAAAGTCTGTGCTCTGCAGTAACGTTGGGTAGCCTGCATCACACCTGTAGCCTGCAGTAGCTAGCTGGCAGTGCACGTTTATCTGTTCTGGAAGAGTATTTCTGATGGAGTGGATTCTGATGAGAGTTAGAAGGAAGGCGCTGTACTTTCAACATCATGTAGTTGTTGAACATTTTCCTGGTATCAAGTATTTTGTGTGTAATACATCGCTCCACCCACCAACACGACGAAGTCTGGAGATAACAATTACACTAACTGGCATTTATCTTCATATTGGTCTTTTTGTATTTTTACATGCATAGTAATATGCCCCTAATCATTCAATGATCTTGACTTTTTGCTGTAAATGCAAACTGTGACAGTTTTAAGGCCAGTCAGCACAGCAGTGCCACCTCTGATCACATAGAGACATATTGGTAATACTGAGCTGAGTGGGAATACTCTGGTATACTGCCCCCATGTGGTCTAAAGAGAAGTAATACAGTCAAAAATTTCTAAGTGCAGAATTAAACATATTTATAGCCTGACTGAAAAAGTTTTTTTTTTCATCTGTCTTTACATATTAGATAGATAAATTTATTAATGATACCTCGATACATTCATTACATTTACTTACATTTAGATTTACCCATTTATTAATCTGCACTCAGTTCTGTTCCACAGTTATTAAAGACACATATGTCTTCAGAATCTAAATGAAAAGGTCAGACAACTGAGTGACCCAGCTAAGAGTAGAGGACCTCTGAATCTAATCATCACAGCAGACAGGAGTCTACATATGTAGGCAGCAGAGACAAGAAAGAGACAGAGAGAAGTTTACACAGTCTTCCCTGCACCCAGCAACCAAGGTCTCTGGGAAGCTCCTGGTTTATGATCACCATGAGTCTGTCTGCCACGTATCATTGTTGTGACGTACAAGAATGTAAAGATAAACAAGTATAAATGTCTCTGTCTCAGGACTGTTCAGGGGAACTCTCAGGACGTGTGTTTGACCATCTTCGACAGTTTCTCCTCATGCACAAGTGGAACAAACCTCTGTGATTCTGACCATCTCTCTGGTGCTCTTTGGTAAATACCACAACAAACCCCATGTTTCACTGGTGCTTGGGATTAGATTTATAATTATATGTCACAGAGATGTAATGGAACTGTCATTTTCTCACATGAGTTGAGATGCAAGTCAGAGCTTCAAAGTGACATCAAACTTACGGTGCAATCTTGTTGACCTCGTATGCTTTGTCAACGGTTGAAGGTAACACTCCAGCATTGACTGACAGCAGCAGCCGCGTCGCTTTGTTTTCTGTGGCATCGTTCTGGAAGGCCTTGGCCAGCTCCTGCAGACAGAACGAGGAGAATCTCTGAAGATTTGTGCTCCTTAGATAAATGTAACTTTAACTTTATGTCCTCCATCTTCTTTCAAAATGTTTTTGTTAGTCACACAGAGTAAGTTGCATTGAGTTGATAGCTCCTCTTAAAATCAGCGGATTCCTGTGTAGATGACATTAAGGTCCACGCTTACGGAGACCAGCAGAGTGAACTTCTCCTTGTCGTCCTCTGGGCTGCCGTTGTGTCCTGGATATTCCCAGGCCAGATTCAGCCCATCAAAGTTATGGGTGCGCAGGTAGCTGATGGCGGACTTGATGAAGACTGCACGAGTCTCAGGTTTGGCAACCATGGCAATGAATCTGGAGTGAACGATAGATGAGAGAATGAAACTGGGGCATTCCAGTGATAGAAGATAGTATGCCGAAAACAGGAAGATCCAGAATAAAAATGGAACTTACGGGCTCACTCCATCTATAGAACCTCCAACAGACAGCAGAGTCTTCAGTGCAGGATTGCTAAAAGCAGAGAAAAAAGACAAAAAAGTGACATAAGCCTGAAATAATTCAACACTTTTCTGTATTTCACACACAAACTAGCAAGTAAATTTAAATGTTGATTTCTGATCAACAAGGTAAGACATTCAGGACTGTTTCTGTCTCTCACCCTTTATGAACAACTACCATACTTCTGTGTCCTGTTCAGCTAGAAGATTAAACTTCTGTCATATTTGTGATCATTCCTCATCTCCTTTTGTGCACAGATAAATCTAAAAACAGTTCTCGTGCTGCATCTGAATACTGTTGCACTGATGCTACAAAAATATTTGATGGAAACCAATAATTTGTGTCAGTGTCACATATCCTGTCAATTTTAAAAACATTCTCTATTAGACATAAGTCAGAAACTTTAAAAGTGAAGTGTTATATGTAAAATGTTATGAAAGAGTGTTTGAACCTAAAATCAAAGGCAGATCATGAAGATGAACATACACTAAAGGAGGTCATTTATGTGCGATATTTACAAAGATTTCTGGAATGAGGCTTATTCAACTTATTTCTGGGACGCTAACTTAGACTCACATGTCCTTCAGGCTGCTGAGTTGTCCATACAGCTCCTCGTCATTCCACTCCACAGCGGTGACTTGGTTGAAGCTGTTGATGGTCGCCAGAGAGTAGATGATGTGGGTGCACAGGAAGGGGTCGATGTTGTCTGGGGTGAACTTGCCGGTGCTAGGTCTGTACTGGGCCCAGTTGGTCATGTGACACACCAGCTTAGTGGAAGAAGCTGAGGGCAGAGGGACAGACGGCCGCCAAGACATTTAACTTTTGACCGGAGACACAGAGCATGTCATGAAGTGAAGAGTGATATTTAATGGCAGATATTCACCGATGTGCAGAGCCAGCAGGACGCACAGAGCTGCAGCAGAACAGAAACAGTGAAGGTAAAAACACAAATGTAGTAATACTGGTAATGAAAGGAGGTTTGATAACATCTGCATATGAAAACTCAGGAATGAGTGGATGAGTCTTTACCTGTGTGAAGCTTCGCCATTTTCCCAGCCTCTTCACAGCTGCAGATATCATTAAAAAGAGATGTCAGATTATTTTAGATGTGCAAACACCAAAAGCAGCACAGGTTCTTAATTTGTCAAAACCTGGACTTTTAATAATACTGTGAACAGGAAACATCTGGGTGTGGAAATGCACTTTATTATAAATAACCACAGCATGCTGCTACAGAGCCTTTCTGGTCCAGGGGCCACTCGAGGGGCTCCACTCTGACATATAACATGATTCTGAACTGCAGCTTGACTTGCAGGTAATGATGCAGCTTTCAACCAGGACGGAGAATGTGCCATAACGAATCGGAGCAACGCTCCAGTGAAAGATGCATTAATGGAATAGTTCATGTAAGAGAGAGCAGCAGCCGATCCAAAATTCCTCTGGACTTTTTTTTCTTTGTTCTTGAAGATGTTTCACCCTCCATTCACAGGGCAGCTGATGCTGAAACTGATGCAGGAAGTTCAGATGTTGAGATTCAAGCCTTTGACAGTCACCAAGACCTGGATCTGCACTAGCACCTCTCCAAAATCCACATTCAGAAGCAGCCACCGAAGCATTTTCAGCAAGAAAACACATCTGCTGATGTTGGGCCATCTCAAGCAGCACATTGTTGCTATATTAGCTGATACTAAATCATCATCCTCAGTCCCTGACCACCTAGTTATGGCTTCAAAAGCAAATCACTCTCTTTATCTCTTTATATCTTTATCTCTTCACACACATATCCACCGGCATCCACACATCGCAGTGAATGGATGGCAACAGAATAAAGATGAGTGAATGACTCTCTGAATAGGAAGATTACCAGTAACCTCAGTGTCACCCCTGGCCAACTTCTGGGTCTCTGTGGTGTACCAGTTAGAGAACTGGGCTGGCAACTGCAGGGTTGCTGGTTCAATCCCCAGCTGGTACCAATGATGTGGGTGAGTGGAGCACTGAACAAGTGCCTCCCCATATCCATGGAGGAAGTACCCCTGAGCAACGCACCTGGAACTGCACCATGGCAGACCACCGCTCTGTGTACAGCAGCACAGATGGGTCAAAATGCCCCTTGGGGATTAAAATAGTACATAAATTTAAAAAAAAATGTATATATATATATATATCTGTGTGTTAAAATGAGCATAATAATTTTTAAGATAATATGGCTTGTTTTTGCTTTTAGCTGTTCTAACAGACCTCGGTGGCCAGTTTTTGTGTTGACCTCGAAGAGTTCAGGGGTGGACAGGTCTAACCAGAGGACACCAGCTGGACTGCCTGCAGCTCAGCAGCTTCGACCTCTTGCAGTAGCTGGGTCATGTGGTCACATGGTCCCTCAACTCGAAGATCGCGGGCTACTCTGTTAGGCTTGCTGAACCTGCAGGCTGAACGACAGCTGGTACTGCAGCTTCAGCAGCAACATTTGAAATGAGGATGTTTGGATAGATTTGATCAAAGTGACTTTTTAAAGGGCAGCTGCAGAGCGTAAGCAGTTAAAGCAGGCGGCCCATTTATGGAGGCTCAATCCTGCTGCAGCGGTCGTGAGTGTGACTTGATGTGTCTCCCCTGTTCTTCCTGTCTCTCCTGACTGTTAATAAAGGCCACTAGAGCTAAAGAAAATCTCATTTTTTTAAGTGACTTTTTAAAAATATTAATCATAATCATGAGTTAGCATAAACAAAGCCAATCAAGCAGTTCCAGGTGGCTTCTCAGTGCTGCATGTTTGACTTTTCTCAACATGGAGTCACGCTGCTATGAGGAAAACGAGGCTTCAAAAGCACTTCTGTCGGCGTCGTCAGCTCTTTTCATACGGTCTATGTGCTCGACCAGCGAGCTCCAATTACACTGAATCGTAACTCCCCTACTGAATGATGCAACAATGAATTTTGAGCCAATTAAGATTCGTGAGTTGCAAGCAAATAAAATGACGATTAGTGCCCGAGTTTGTGTTTGATGCTGGCTACTCTGAGAAGGAGGCAGGAAAATGTGAGCTTCTACACAACAGATGGCACAGTCACAGATCTGTAACATTACAGACGAGGCATGAGCCTGCTGCCTACTGAGATCACTAACTGTCTCACTCATCAAGCACACAGCCCTCACCCACATCGAAACTGCTGGTGAGAGAAAAACAATAGAACTTCTATGACAGCAGCACTGATAACAAAAACGGATAACTAAGAAGGAAAGGCAAGACATTAAATCTACTCTCACCCTAAACATGCACAGTACAAATCCAGAAATCTCAATACCTTTCTTGAAGGGAACAGAAGTGGAGTCTTGAGCTCAAAGCAGATGGATGAATATTTATACTGAATTATATTCATTAATAACTAATAGAAAGTGACAAAGTGCAGCTGATAAGGACTCCGTGTGCTAGTCTGACCTGCTTAATAACCCTCTTTAGGGAAATTCCACAAGAATAACAGATCTGCTTGGAAATCATCAACAGTATCAGTTCTACTGAAGTGATATCTGCAACCATATCAAGGCTCAATTAATCAATAACAGGGTATCAGGAGAGGTGATGGTGACAGTGATCTTGGATGTACTTCTGAGGAGAGCTCGCAGCTTCCTGTGAGGACTTTGGATTTGTCCTCAATGGCCTTGGAGTCAGGAGCATTTAATGAAACGAGCTGATGAGGGTCATTTAAACACAGAATCCCGAACACGATTACCTTCTGAAAGGCCGTGTACCTTCAGGTTGAGCTTTGCTCCCACATGTAAAAAAAATACTGACTAAGTTTGTGGTTTATCCATTTCCATATGACAGCGATCACACATTCCATACGTTCCATACTATTCCTCAAACTATGTTGCTCCTTTATAACAAATGACGGCTGCTAAGGACGGACATATGGACTCAGAAGGCTGATGAGACACAGGCAGGAACAATTAGGACAATCAGGAAAACAAGGGAAGTCAACTTAAACAGAGACCTTCAAGACAAGACAAGAGCCCGTAGCAGCAGAAAACCACGCCTTCCTTTCACCAGCCAGTTCTTCCTGGAGAGCCAAGTTGGTCCAAGGCCTTAAACTTAATCTCTCTAGTTTGCTCTGGGTTTTCCTTGTTGCCGTACACACAGCACCTCCTTAGTGAGGCATCAAACCAGGTGCCCAAAAGACCTCAGCTGACTCCTCCCGATGTGAAGGAGCAGTGGCTCGACTCTGAACGTCTCCCCCACCCAACCTGTGGAGGAAACTCATTTCAGCCGCTTGTATCCCTGATCTCATTCTTTCAGTCACCAGCTCCCGGTTCACTGAAGGACACCAAGCAACAGGGCTAACCCTCTGACCACCTCAGTACCACCTGCACGTTTATGCATATTTATGCTTTTCTCTCTATTCTTGATCTTCTATTTTTGCTTTGGCCTCTCTGTCCTGTCTCCCTCCTCTTTTCTCCCTTTACCCAGCTGGCCTTTAGCAGGAGGGCCCCACTTACAAACCTGGTCCTGCTCAAGGTTTCTTCCTTCTCATGGATTTTCCTCGCCCCTCTTCAGCTTAAAGGTTTTTCTCCTGTCGGGAGTTTTTTGCTTGCCATTGCTTCTTTTGCTACGGGCTCACGTTCTGGGTCAATTTGTATTGTAATAGACGATATGAAAATAAAACTGAAAATTGAATTTACCTTCACAGACCCGTACAGAGTTTGCATAACCACAGATGCTGCACTGCTGAGCTCTCAAGACCCCGAGACCTTCTTCACGAGACAACCACCCAGAATGGGCATTCCACTCGGTGAGAGCTGAAGATCCCAACTTGATGATGTCAGCAAGATAACATCAACTGCAAAACCCAGACCTGAAATCCCTACGCTCCTGAACTGCACCCAGAATTCCTGTACATAAAAGCTATGACTAGAATCTGTGATAAAGGTCTGACGGAGTGTGCGAAAGTCTGGCATCTCTGGTCTTCTTTTTTTCTTAATGGCATTCATATTTATTTCTTCATTTCTGATATTTATTTTAGTCTGTTTAAGATACAACCCTGGCTCTCTGAAACCTAATCAGAATGAAAGCATAGTTAATCATGTCTGCATCTGTATGGGGTTCTTTTGGGACTAGAAGTTTAAGGTTTTTGAACAGAAATGTGTTTCTGTGTATAAGAGGAACTTGGACTTGCCAATAGGTCAATCGCTTATCTAAGACTATTGATTATGTCTTTCCTTCTTGGAATTATGTCGTCCCAAACCCGAGTGGTACAGACTAGGAAACTGCCAAACACTATGATCAGATGATTTTTATTATGTTTTTACACAAAAAACCAAAAGAAAAACATAGGATTATAAGAGTTTTGCACATGACTGTACATCAGGCCATTAGACTCAGTCTGACCTTTAATTAGACCGTGTAACCTGCAAATATCAACAACTGTGTCGGGGAAAACCAGAGCAGCTCTGAGGCAGCAAATACAATAAATACATAAATAAATAAAACATTAAGGCAAAAATGTAAAAGTGATGTTGTAAGCACTTGACGTCTGACTTTGACCAATGATACAGTAGATACGAGCACACGCAGTGAACGTACCAAAGATTACAATCAGTTGAGTAACAGCTGATTACTGGAAGGATGGCGTTTGGCATTGTTAACTGATAACTTTGGCGAGCAGCTCTTTCATCTCTCCATGCGATTCCGCTTATCAGCAGGAAAGCAGCTGCAATAAACCCAACCAACACTAAGCATTTTTAAGTCTCTGACAGACAAGCTCAAAGTGTAAACATTCATTAGGACCAGTGAAGACCTGTCATGGACTGCAAACTACAGAAATTACAGATGGGTTGGAAACACAACTGAGCTCACTGACACTGGTCCGAGGTCCCGATGGCAGGTTCCCCATCTGTGTTCCAGTCGACAAGTGCCAGAACAAGTTATGACAACAGCTGGGTAGTCTGCAGACGGTACTGTACGTGACGGTGTCCATGAAGGTTTTAGTTTCTTCTAATGTCTCACAAACATTCATCACGTCACATTAAAAAGCCCCTAGAGATGACTTGTAAATAGGAGCTTTATAAATAAAGTGAACCAGATTTAATTGAATTAAAATGCCAAAAGTCAACTATATGGCAGTCAGACCAACATATGTCTTCATGTCTTCATGTCATGTATTTTCCTGTTTTTCCTGACTGGTCACTTCAGTCCATCTTAAAGCAGCTCAGGTCAGATGAGGCAGTGCTGTTTCTGGATTATTTTCTTTGCATTAAAGAGTTTTAAGTTGTACTGAAGTTTCAGCTTTATTTTCTGTCCTTAAAAGGAGCATTTCCAGTCTTATCGTCCTGTTCCAACTTGCTTGACATCTGCTGTAAAATCAGAAGGAGCAAATATATTTGAACAAAACAGAAGAAGTTGGGACAACATGGGGAAAAAAAGTGCAAAATTAAAAGCCATTATGAGTTCAAGATAGTCTAAGATCCTTTTTCTCATCAACTTCATTTCGTCCGTAAACATACATCTGCTGTTGCATTTCAGATTTGCAACAGATTCCAAAAAATGTCAATACAGTGAGATTTAGTACAAGTAAGGAGGTGAAAGGAACAAAAAGTGTTAGTTCATGATCATTTAATACAAAAGCAGTATCCACAAAAGGCAGAGTCTTTGAGGATCAAAGGTGGACAGTAGATTTCCCTTTGTCAACAAAAAAGACCCAGAAAATTATTGTAATGTTTACAAAACAATGAAAAAACTGAGTGATTTACATATTTCATCTTTTACAGTGAATAAAATAATTAAACCCTTCAAGGAGCCTGAAGGACTTTCAGTGTATAAAGGACAAGGGAGCAAATCTAAACTGGACACCTTTGATCTGTGATCCCTCAGCAGACACGACACCAAGAACAGCTGACCACGATGGACAAAGATTAATGTGGAAACTTTAGTCAAGAACTATGATGCACAGCTACATTCACAAACAAAACTTTGATGTGATGTTAACCTTGTCCAGAGTTGGTGACGATATCTCTGAGGGCATCTGGAGTACCACAGGGCTCTGTATGAGGACCGCTGCTCCTTGAATTTTACTTCTTCACAGTCAGTGATCTTGTGTTAATTAATATAAATGTCAGATGCAGATGACACTGATTTATATTCCCAATCAGTATTCATTTTTAAAGAAATGGACACTGTGCTCTGGACCTGTGGAGTAAAAGGAGCATTTATCAACAGTCCAAAATCCGGGCTCTTTGATGGTTTGGAGCTGTATCAGGGTCATTGACAAAGCTCATTTCCACTTCTGTGATGGCAGCGTTAATCCAGAAAAGTACACTGAGACTTTAGAGCACCATATGCTTCCTTGACATCCATGAATTTTTCAACAAGACGATGTAAAACCACATTACAAGACTGAAGAAGATGAGGGTACTGGACTGGCCTGCTTCCAGTAGGGAATGTTGAAGAATCCTGAACCCAAAAGTGACCTCTATACATCAGAAAGGGACAAAATAACACCTAAAACTCTTCAGCGTTTGGTACAATGCCAATGACATCGCCGATGACATTTCAGTGCTGTGAAAAGGAGTGTCAGAGTATAAAGTAGTAAAACATTTACCACCGTGTTTTTGGAATGTGTTGCAGGTCTGAAATGTAAAAATGGATGTATATGAACAGATAAAAGAGTGAGAAATACACTGGTTGTAGGTGTCTGTAAAGAGATTCACTGTTGTTTTGTTTTTGTTTTGTTTTTTTCCACATTGCGCTAACTTTTTCTGATTTTAGGCCGAACGTCCTTCACAACAAGAGATTAACTTAAACTGTCGAAGATTTAACTTTATGATGATAGTTGGGGATACAGCGCAGACGCCAGCCAAAGTTGCTCAGACTCATCGGTGCAGTTGAACACACAGACACCGCCCCCCCCCACCCCCCCATATGTACACTGGTAATAAACAACTCCCCCCAGAAGTCTCGCAGCTACAGTTTGGAGGATGATGTGTGAGATCCCACGAGGTCTGGTCCCCATAAGGCATGGTTCCCCTTCAGCCCACTCACGTTAAACAACCATGAGTGTTTCTTATTATTATAAAAAAAAACATCAGAAGTGCCCCCTCCCTCCCCCAGATCACCTCAACTCCACCCAGAATTCTGGCTGAGACCCGGGTCGGCCTCGGCTTCTGCAACAGTAACGAGTCCACAGTGAGTCTTTAGCTCACATGTCCGGCAGCAACGCCAGTGTGAGGAGGAGCACACTGGCAAGGAGGCGGGGTGGAGGCGGGGACAGCGTGGAGGCGGAGTCCTTCTGGACCATCATTCCTGTTCCTGAGAGACAAATGGGATTTCATTACCACAAACGACAAGGCAATAAAAGACCGCACATGAAAACACCAAGAAATGTTTGAATAAAAAGATAAAACACTGCAGCTCATCGTAAATAATCTGCCTGCCAAACAAAAGCAAACATGATAGCTGGATCCGAGCTCCTTCCTTTATCTCGTACAATTTCCAAGTTTATGAAGTTAATTTTTTTTTTAAATAAATTAACGGGATCATAAAATCCATAGCCAAGCCATATTTTTCGTATTCTCATAAACATTCAAGGTAATAAAGTCTTTAAATTTTATATTTTTTCTCTACACAATTCATGAAACCATTGAAAATTTGTGCATCTGTAAAGTCAGAATTCTGTTTTCTTGTGAAATTACAAAACTGTGAAAGAACAAAACTGTAAGTTCATTCAGTCAAAAATGTTTTTAAGTCACTTTTTAAATTCTTTTTGCAAAACCACTATTCAAGTTTTTTCTTGCAAATTTAGAAAGTGAAGAGTTTTTTTCTTACAAAACCGTAAGTTTAAAAAGTCATATCATTACCGTTATTTATTTTATTTAGTTTATTATGTTTATTATTATATATTTTAGCCAGATTTCAACCACATTTCTTTCACATCTATTTATTTTTTTAACTCCAAGGTGTATTGACTGAAAATTCTTTGCGATTATTGAGATGACAGCAGAAAAATTTAATTGATTTTCTTTTTTGATTGAATTTAATTGAAAAAAACCATGATATATGTCATGATGTTTGATAAAAATGGCCTGAATGATCAGAATGACAGCTGTATTTTTAAGCATGCCTACCTGAGTCCCGGGACACGATGATCTCGTGTGCTGGCCCGTCTCCGCCCTCGCCCCAGGACCGGATCTCCAGCACGACGTAACCGCTGTCCTTCGGCAGCGACATGCTCATGGAGGTTTTTGTCTTGTCCAGGAGCTTCAGCTGCGTCTGGTCCTCATGCTTGTACAGAACCTAAGACATAAAACACAGCGTGTCCGTGGTGTAGACTGAACATCGCAACGCTGGAAGCCTTTTCACTCAGGTTTTTCTAAACCAGGAGGCAACGTACAGTTTTTAAAGCTGAACTTGATGCAGAAAAACAAAAAAAACCAAAACAAAATGATCACTAGGGGGCTGGCTCCAAAAGTGAGTTATGGTGCATTCAAACATGCGCATCGCAGCAGTCTAACACATCAGGTTGATTGTGTCGTCATCACGAAAAAAAAAATTGCTGCTGAATTATCAAGAAAGAGGAGAATTAGTTGTTTCCAGGTAACTATGTTTATGGAAAAGTAGCCAGTGAGCTGAAAGAACCGGTTCTCACCGGCTCATCAGCTAAACTTTAAGAGTCAGCTTGTTAGTGAGCGACACGTCACGGCTGTCCACAGACCACAAACTTTGACCAGAAAAACAGGACGACCGAACACCACAAGCTAACACTTGCTGTCTAGTCACAACTTGATTGGCTGATGCTTCCAATAATATGTCAAACTTTTAACAGAAGCATCAAATCTGTCACAACACACACAACCAACAGTTAATTTCAGCAACAGATGATGTCATCCACCCCTGCCTTTCTCCCAAAGTGAGCTGGAATAGGCTCCAGCAGACTCCCGTGACCCTGCACAGGAAATAGCGGGTATAGATAATGGATGGATGGATGGATGGATGGATGGATGATGTCATCCCATTCAAAGTCTGTGGAGACTGAGACAGATGACGAAAGTAGCATGTTTTTGCGAATGCAGCTTTTATCTCCTTTGATCCACACGTTTGCCCAACTTAATCACTAACTCAGACCTAAATCTGGAAAAACACATTAAGGTAATAATAAAGTCAGCCTACTATCACCTTAAGAATATATCAAGGATCAAAGATCTGATGTCACAACAGGACCTGGAGAAACTAG
>JBAMYA010000020.1:10948845-10963748 GCA_037176975.1 Arrhamphus sclerolepis | reverse complement strand
CCACAATAGAAGTGGAGAACATGGTCCACTCAGACTCAATATCTCCAGCTTCCCTCAGGATCTGGTCAAAGCTCTCCTGGAGGTGAGAGTTGAAGACGTCCCTGACAGGGGATTCCGCCAGGCGTTGAGGAGTTCAGCCTTTGTCAAGGATTTGGGTTCCAGAGTCCAGACTGCGTGGAGGTGACCCCAACTATTTCTAGTCGGTACCACTCCACCTCCCGCACAAGCTCAGGCTCCTTCCACCCCAGTGAGGTGACATTCAGTGTCCACATAGCCAGAGTTATTGTCCTGGGATTAGGTCGTCGTGGCCCCTGCCCACAACTACCACCCAAATCACACTGCACCGGCCACTTATGGCCCTTCATGCAGGTGGTGAGCCCACTTGAAGAGGCGCCCACGTCGCTTGTTTGGGCTGAGCCCGGCCAGGTCCCACGGGCAAAGATCCGGCCACCAGGCGCTCGCCTGCGAGCCCCAACCCCAGGCCTGGCTCTAGGGTGGAGCCCCAGTAACGCCAATCCGGGCAACGTACACAACTTTCTTGTTGTGTTTCTCATAAGGGGATTTTTTAACTGCTTTTAGACTGATCTGTCACCTAGGACCTGTTTGCCTTGGGAGAACCTACCAGGGGCATTAAACCCCTGACAACATAGCTCCTAGGATCATTCCGATACTCAAACCCCTCCACCACGATAAGGTGGCGGTTCAAGGAGGAACCACCAATTCACATTACATACAACATTGGCTTTCCATCATTCACAAGTTTTTAAGGAACAATAGCATATTACTGTCTTCCTCTTAAGTCTGTTCCGTTTTTTGCTCAGAACCTCTCCTGCCTTTGAAAAGAATCTCTCTGCCAGTACAGAAGTGGCAGTAATTCCCAGATATCCCACTGCAAGTTTGTTTAGGGCTGGAAAAGTTGCAGTGCATCCAGTGCATCCCTGCCTCTGGCAATCACTTGCAGTTGTCACTTGTACCAACATACTTCAATGAGCACATCACTGGTAGCTGACCAGTGATGTTGTCAGGGCTTAAAAGTTCATCCAGAGAATGCCAAGAGTGCGCAAAGCAGTAATCAAAATAAAGGGTGGCTATTTTGAAGAATCTAAAATATGAAACATGTTTTGAGTTTTTTCACACTATTTTGTTTACTGCATGATTCCATGTGTAGAAAAATCAACTTTCTCAAAGTAAGTCCCTTGTTCATGATGCCCAGGCTGTGGCGGAGGTGTGATATTTCTTGTTATAAGGTGAACTACCGTTAAAATAATTTTAGAAACTTTTCTGGGGAGGATTTCAAGTTCCATTGTGTTGCTCTAAACAGGCTACAGACAAGTGTCGGCTGTTATGTAGAAAATTAGTTTTTATCCCATGGCAGCCACACGTTGGCATAAGCATTGTTAGAATTAACATCAGCCAACGTAGCTGTAACGATGTATACCTCACTATGTTGAAAACCACAGGACATGTTCCATATTATTACATATAGAAATGCAAACTAGGCATAACTCCATGTTTCCAAGTTATAAATTTTCAACATGTGGCAAAATTAAGTAAATCAATAAATGCGCCTAAAAAAATCACTGGAGTAATTTTTAAAGGGCTATTGCAAGATAATTTCAGTTTAAAAAAAAAAAAAAAAAAGGTCCACTAATTTGAAAGGAAGAGAGCCAGCTTGAGGGTCAGGGCAAAATGAGTAAGAATGTTGTCGTGCTGGACCTCACAAGAAATTCCAGACGATTTTTTTCCATCATTTCTGGGAAAAGATCATCACAGACACCAGACCAGTAGTGATCCTGTCTATTTTGTCTGGAATAACCTACAGAAAGACACTAGCCCAAAGAGGCCCATGTTCACAAAGCCCTGGAAGAATGTGAGTTCTGCCACCCTTGCATCGTATTCTGGGGTAGCAGTTATGTCAGAGATGACGGAGGTTCCCATAGGAAGGAATGGACTTCTGAACTTATAGGACTGCATGAATAACCAGCGTTCATGAATAGCTGCTAACCCCTTAAACAAGGACTTACTGTGGAAACCTTTGTTAAGCACTGGTACAGAGCTACATTCACAAATGATATTAAAACATTACTGTAGGAAGAAAAAGGCTTATGTGACCATTGTCCAAAGGAGGTTTCAATATCTCTGGGCTCAGAGGAATCTGAGATGGACAATCACAGTGCAAACATTATTTGTGGTCCATCCATCCATCCATTATCTATACCTGCTATTTCGCCAGTCCATCGCAGGGCATTTTTTGTCGTCAAGAAAATCTAATTTCCAGAAGGTTGTTTTTTTTTCTTTTCTTGGTCCGGAGAAAATGTTCACCTGGAGCGTTTCCAGACAAAGATTGTCATCTTGGTCTAAGAGAAAATGGTTAAGTAACACCTGGTATGTTCTATCCCAGACCACCTTTTAAGTGTAGTGAGAAAGAAAGGCAGCACCACTAAAGGTTAAATTGATGGTTAGCTTGATCCATCAAAATTTTGTGATCAAAATTGTAGAATTGTTTTTCTATTCTTTTTTTTAATTCAATCTGGAACGGTCCTGATGCAATCTGAGGTGAAAGTCGCTCAACCAGAGGACCCAGCATCTGCAAAAGGTAGAAACTGATGAACCAGAAAAAGTCTGGCTGGTGTCCTCTGGTCAGCCTGCAAATAGGAACCAAATACAGCTTCTGGCTACTTTACCCTTTCCTTCCAAGCAAACCCACATCTGGTCACAGTGGTTTCCTAGAACAATTAACAGTACAACAAGCCATACAACAAGAAACATGCCACTTTAAAACAAAAATGACGGCTTTTATTTACAGTTTAGAAGTCAAGACAGTGCTAAGTAGCAAAAAAGATGACAGCTGACCGTTGGGTTCACCGGGTATCAATCACAATACGATAGCCTTAATTATCAATACATCTGTAACTTTATATAATTTAATCTGATGTGGACCAAAAAAAAAAAACATTCAATCCAAGTAAAGTTGTTGTGGATGTTAAATCTAACTTTAAAGACCAGAACTGCTTTTTGAACTAGGCTGTAAATTTGTTTATTTCTGGCTCCCTTTTGGAGTCAGCTCATAGTAGTCGAGGAACAGCTACTTTCTGGATTAAACCTGGATGCTGGAATGTTGGTGCTTGATGTTCACATGGGGTCAGTGCAAATAATCGGTTTCTTAATTTTGTTGCACTTGTGCAATGTCTATAAAGTGATTCTGATTCTGCAGAGCCAGCTCCTGGTGGTCTTTCAAGAGACTGGACGGTTCACATATAAATCACCCTTTAATGCACAACAAGGACAATAGCACCACTGGACACTGTTAAAGCTTGATTTCTGGCCTGTAAGTTTCAATACAAGTTCCAGTTCCTGCTGTGACACGTTCACTTGCTCTGTGCCGGCCGGTTCCAGGCAGCCCTTTCTCTGGTGTGCAGCCTGAAGTGGGTGTTGAGGTGTGCTGACTGGTTGAAGCATTTCCCGCAGACGTGGCAGCGGAAGGGCTTCTCTCCAGTGTGAATGCGGTGGTGCCTCTTCAGCATGCTAACGGTGGTGAAGCTCTTCCTGCACACTGCACAGCTGTACGGCTTCTCCTTGGTGTGCCAGCGCATGTGCACCTCCAACTGGCAGGCGAAGCTAAAGCCCTTGCCGCACTCTTTGCAGCTGTGCCATCTTTGAATGCTCTGGGTCGTGTGAGAGGAACGAGACAGAGGCAGCTTCAAGGGTCTCACATTCTTGATCTGTAGTACGTGTGGGCTTGGTTTTCCGTTGGAGCGCAGCGGCCCTTTCACCTGCTGCTCAGGTTTTGGAGGTTTGGGGATCTTTGTGGGGGTACTAGAATCCATCCCAGCTTCTTCACAGTCTGAATGAACGGCATTTGTCTCTCTGCAGCTCTCAGTCTTCACCTCCACGGATGTGGGTGGAGATGGGGACGCATTTGTGGCTGATAAATGATTTGGCATCTGCTGTTCAGCATGACTGCAGTTTCCTCTCGAGTCTCCTGCTCCTTGTGACACATCAGGAAGGTTCCTTTGCTTTGGTTCCTCTTTGATGTTTGGTAGAAGCTCCACTTGGCTTCTCCACTCGGACTCACACAGATGAGCGTCTTCTTCGGCATGAGCAGGCGGGGGCTCTGAAAGATCAAAAATATCATATAATGATGGACTGATTTCAAAAGAAATAATACAGTACCTTCACTGGGAGGTCAAGAACTTAACTGGGCCCTGAGCTACAAACCCCGAACCATGTCAGCACCCAAAATTAGTATCAGAGATATATACTGATCCAATGATTTTTTTCTAATAGTAATCTGATTCTGATGCTGTGCCAAGAAAGTTTGTGAAATCCTTGGAATTAACTAGTTTTCTGAATTCATTTGTCCCAGGATGTGATATGATCTTCATCTCATCTCAAACAAACAAAAAGTGCTGGCAACACAATTATAATTTCTTGTATCTTTCATGAGCTGACCCACTGACAATCAGGAAGTAAGCAAAAGTACAGACTTCATCCAACAAAAACTGGAGCTAACTGGATTCTGGAGTCTGGTGAAGGAAAAAAGGTACACAATAAGATACGTCCAACCGGGAGAAGAACTTGACGCCCACTGAGGACACTGAGGAGTTCAGGGAGAGGGGGAGAGGGAGGAACTCAACAGAGCTGCACCAGACATCCTACAAATACATCTGAGCTGAAGCAGTGGTGGAAAGAGGAAGAGTCCAGAATTCCTCCTGAATGTTATTCAGCTCTGATCCAGAGTTCCTGAAAGCCAAAGGAGGAATGGCTTCACTTACCTTTTCCTCCAGCATTGTGAATGTCTGATGACTAATAAATAAAGAAAATAAATGAAAAATGACAAATCATAGTTTGTCATTGGCTTATGTCCAATGGGCCAGTTGGCAAGTGGCCACCTCAGCTGTGGTCTTGGTAGCACTCAGACGGCATCAGCTGGATTTGTCCTGCCGCTGCTTTCCAAGGTGAACATGATGGCAGTGATGCAGCCAATAATTCATCAAGGATACGCCACAACGTCGACGTTAACCCTGTGGAGTAACCGCGTGCAGCCTACATGAAATAATGTTTTATGTACAAAACTGATTTCACATCCACCAAAGTGAAAGTATATTCACTGTAATAAATAAAACAACAACATGACCATCCACCACTCCGCCAAGCTTTCAGCACTGGCTCAGGGAACTGGTGTCAGTCATACAACTGGAACGTATTCGTTTGGACAAGCTGGATAATCATCACAAACGTGAAAAAAATATGGGGACCCTTTCTGGTTCATTGCTAAATCAATATATAACTTGGTCAATTGTGATAACATAAGCTCATATATTACATTGTTATCCCATTTAATAAGTGTATGACATCAAAGTTCAGTTGCACATTTTCTTTTGTTTGTTTTTGTTTTGTCTGGCAGTATTGTGATGTTTTGTTTCAGTTCTCTGTTCTTTTGTACTTTAAAATGAAAAGTCAATAAATATAATATTTAAAAAAATAAATAAATAAAACTAATCTGTTGCATTAGTGTTTGAAAGGGAGCTGATGAAATGATTTTTATATCAACCATCTAACCGAGCACTTATGGATGCTGCATAACTCAATTACTGACACTTTATGGGCCATCCTGTCACATTCAGCCTTTTATCTCAAATCAACATTTTGAAACAGTAATCCATGCCTTTGTAACTGCTCGGCTGGATTACTGTATATTCTATTTCGCTTGTTGATTTTATGATTGATCATATTTGTTTTATGTGACTGTGTACAGCACGTTGATCCTGTGGGTGGTCTGGTATTCCATTAATGTTTCGCTAACACACCATGACTTATTAGCACCTCGCTGAAGTTGACATTCCCAAGGCTGACATTCTACACGTAATACATGCGTTTGTGTTTCCGCAATGTTTAGTGATCTTTCTGAATAAATTATGGACTATTTAGAGGCAGCACCCTGCGTAAACTTCCATGAGAGCAGATATTCACTAATAAAGGCTGACATACGTGGAGATGTCGCATTTCAGAATAGAAATGTTTTAAATTTTACCTGTATTAGGTTTAAACTCACCTGCCTTCCAGTAGTGAACTCAGATCAGTTTGAAAACAGGTTCAGTTCAGCCAGTGACAGTGAAACTGACTCTTTGTTTTCCTAATATTGTGATTTAGATGAAAGTCTTAACATATTTTATGGCAAAATAATGCAGGGAAACTGTAAACTCCAAAATGTTTGCTTTCTTTCTCCTAATTGGTTAAACTGTTTGTTTTATTTTCTTGAGTGTTCCTGCAGTTTGTATGATGATTAAGGTTTAGATGTAAGGTTTAAAACAATGAGCTCATCGTCCACTCAAGAACTGGAAGGTGTCCAACAAAAAAAACGCTGAAAGTCAGCAGTTGTGAGGTGTTTCTCCTGTTGGTTTGGTTTTCTCTTAACATTTTTCTGCGCATGAAGGACAAACAACTCCACATCTGTCTCATCTGTCCAGAAGACATGGTTCCTGAAGTCTTGTGATTTGTTCAGATGCAGTTTTTTTTTTTTTTAACCCCAGTTGTGTTTCCATCTCTTTTTTCAGGCAGAGGAGGTTTTGTTCTGGAAACTCTTCTACTAAAATGTACTTGTTCAGTCTTCTTCTAGAAGCGCTGTCATGGGCTTTATCAGTTTACATACTCTGTGAGGTCTGGTGAGTATTGGTTGACGTCAGTTTATATTTTGATGTCCACTCCTGGGAAGACTGACAGCTGTCTTGAATGTTGCAAAAACTCTTTGTTACTGTAGAACGCTGAACTCAAACGCTCTGGAGAGGTTTTATAACCTTTTCTAGACCGTTGTATGTCTTTTCCTTGTGGCACTTGTTAACACACGCCCGAATGCTCCAAACCATCAAAACACACCTGCTGATGATCAGTCAGGGAGTACTTAGTGATGATCAAATGAGTATTGTTTTCTTTCTGGTTTAATTTACTACGCAACTTAATTTGTGAATGTAACTGACCTATGCAGACACTCAAAACAATTTAATCATTACCCTTTTCTATCCTAGCACCAGGGTTTTATTATTTCAAGCAATACATGAATAAATAAATGAGCAGCGTCTGAATTCCCAGATTTATCATTGACAGGGTGTGAATATGGGACACATTTATTGCAGTTTTGATGTCCTTGTTATATGGATATTGCACATTTACACTGCGATTTCAGTAAATATACAATATATTGTGCAGCTCTAGTATTGACTAAATGTGACTGTAATCCCAAATATTCTTCTCTGAGAGTGGAGGCTACTTTCAGGCCTTTTCCTTCTCTCCGTGGTACATCTGCCACCTTATAACATTTCATAAACATTAAAAAGCATCCTCTCTAAAACCCACCAGCCCACTAGCATTTGTTAGAAAAGGACCAGCCGGACCAGGCTGCACCTGCAGGGTTCGTGGCTGGACTACAGTACCTAGAAGCACGGCTGGAGCCTGGCAGTGACCTACAGAAGCTCCATCCTCACCTGCACCGGTCCGCAGCTGCTCCTCACCTGCCTGCAGGAGGAGCCGCTGCACGGCCGCGTTCAGGAGCCGCCGGAGCCGCTCGTTCTCCTCCTTGGAGCGCAGGATCTCGGTCTGGTACTCCACCACCGCGTCCTTCACGGCGCCGAAGATGTCCCGCGCGGCGGCCGTCAGCCTGTCGTTGAGGAAGACGTGCAGCAGCTCCAGCTTGGTCATGTTTTCTACAGCGACCTTCTGTTTACATCCACCGAGCCGGAGGAAGCTGCGTGGAGCCGACGGTCCTGCGACGCTGCGACGGCGGCGCCTCCTGCGGGCCGGGAGGCTCCCTTTGGAGGATCATGCAGTTCTGCGACTGGCCGCCAGGGGCTGGGACTCCAGATTTCATATCCATCCATCCATCCATCCATCCATTATCTATACCCGCTGTTTCCTGTGCAGGGTCACGGGGGTCTCCTGGAGCCTATCCCAGCTCACTTGGGGCGAAAGGCAGGGGTCCACCCTGGACAGGTCACCAGTCCATCGCAGGGCCACTCCAGAGTTCATATAGTGAACGAAAACTAAGGCTCAAACTGAAACTAACTGTGAAAAAAAAAATCCTGTAAACGGAAATGAAATAAAAACAAGTTCTTTTATAAAACGAAATGAAACAATGCAAAAGTAACGAAAACGAAACAGAATGATGGTTAAAACGTTTTTCATCTCTTGGAAGTGAGCACGTCAGGACATGATGTGCTGAATTCTTCATCAGTGAAATAACTGAATCCATGGATGAAGTCCAGCAGGGAATCATCTATGACACACTGGATTTCTGGAAGTAAAGGAAGATATTTATCCTAAAATAATGTCCCAGTAGCTTCAGATGTATAAAGTGCTCCTGCCTCCCAGGATTTAGTTGAATGCATTTTCTCCGTGTCCTGTCATCAGGTCTGAGAAATCAGGAAACAACTTCTCGAGAAAACCATCAGATGCTGGGTCCTACTGTGATGATGCTGGGTTCTTCCATGGTGATGTGGGGTCCTACTATGACAGCTGAAAATAAATAAGAAATTACTTGACTGAAGTTATGTAGTGGTACAGGTGCTTTAGTGTGTTTGTGTTCTTGTGTGTTTGTTAAATCCACAACAGAGACTCACATTTATGTCCCCTTAATTCCTTTTTAATTTTGACTTTAATTATTTTTGCAAGATACAAAAATATCTCTTCAAGCAAAGACTGTTTAAAAAAAATAAATAAATAGAAATGTTGCATTACTTTTGATGTTAGATAACATTCATTATTTTTGCACTGCATTCTGGGTACCAGTGCTTTTTAACCTTTGATACTACATTTTTTGAATTACTAGAAGTAAATGAAAAAGGATTTTTGTCCTGTATGGTATTGTTGATAGTATGTGGCAACTTTCTTTCATCCTTGATGGTTTTTTTTTCTAAATATTTGTAAGTCAACACCTCAGAAACTAAAATTAAGATGAAACTAAAACAAACAAAAAAAAACCTAATCAATTTTCAAAACTAGAACTACAGACACATTTGTTAAACTAACTAAAACTAAACTGAAATAATCAAACAAAAATGAAATTACAATGAAAACTATTTTAAAAAATTCTAAACTATTATAAACCTCTTTTCTCCATGTTAAAATGTCCAACATTTGCAAATACCACTTAAAACCTGACTCTGCAAAATAAGAAGGCTTATGTGACCCTTGTCCAGAGGTGGTGTCAACATCTCTGGGCTCAGAACATCATCAGACTACATTTCAGAAATGGTCACAGTGTGTTCTGGACCCAAGAGAAAAAGAACTACTGAGACTGTTATCAGCATCCAGTTCAAAAGTCAGACTTTATAATGGCGCATGATTCTATCAGTCTCCGTGACAAAGTTCATCTTTACATCTGTGATTTATTTATATATTTGACTGGGATGATGCACAGTACATATGTTCCATCATATAAAAGTAACATATTGTGACTTCAAGACATCTTTTCCTGGAACTAAGTATTTTTCAATAGGATAATGAAAAAACACAATCTGTACACACTGTGAAGACATGGCTGAGCAAGACCAGCATACTGATACTGAACCAGCTTAGCTGCAGTCCTGATGCCTTTAGCTGTCAGCCTCCTCTATGTGAGGTCATACCATGGTGATGCTGAGTCCTACCGTGGTGATCCTGGGTCCTACCATTATGATGCTTGGTTCTACCATGGTGATGTTGGGTCCTACCATGGTGATGCTGAGTCCTACCATGATGATGTTGGGTCCTATCATGGTGATGCTGGGTCCTACCATGATGATGCTGGGTCCTACCATGGTGATGTTGGGTCCTACCATGATGATGCTGGGTCCTACCGTGGTGATGCTGGGTCCTACCATGATGATGCTGGGTCCTCCCGTGGTGATGCTGGGTCCTCCCGTGGTGATGCTGGGTCCTACCATGGTGATGATGGGTCCTACCATAATGATGCTGGGTCCTACCATGATGATGCTGGGTCCTACCATGGTGATGATGGGTCCTACCATAATGATGCTGGATCCTACTGTGGTGATGATGGGTCCTACCATAATGATGCTGGATCCTACTGTGGTGATGCTGGGTCCTACCATTATGATAGAGACGAAGCTACCCCCGGCAGCCAATGCTGGCAGACCAGTGCCTTCATTCAAGCATGTAAGGATTGGAGACACATACATCAGAGGCTCAACAGCCATGAAAACACACATATTCATCTGGAATGTGTGAATGCTTACCTTTCATGGATAAGTAAGGCAGACATCCCAAATCTGCTGGATTCAAATATGATGTCAGCTCACTGAGAATATGTGCTCGAGAGGTGGCAAGTCCTAGAGTGTGTTAATGATGTAGTAAAACTGATTGGAAAATGTGCACTCAGTTACCGCGGAAGTAAAAATGAGGCAGCTCACTCATTAGCGGACATGTCTGTGGATCATGGGAACTTTCTTGAAATTCTTCTGCTTCTTAGCAAATATGACAGCTGTTTGCAGCATGTTCATGACTGCATCCAAAAAAGTGGTTATGTTTCTTTGTTGATTGCAGATGACCTGAGAAGACAAATGTGGTCTAGTCTGTGGTGCCAGTCTGCCACTGGTCCCATCATAAACACAGTTAAGAAGAGTCATAAAATGATCTGAGATCCTTCTACCTTGACTCCGCCTTAAGCCTCGCTTGGCTGCTCATCAGTCAAGCCAGGTGCCAAGTGGCCTGGATTGACCCAGTTAAGCACTAGAAGTGGCAATGGGAAACCACTGATGCGTAGCTCAGCATCAATGAGCTCATATCTCACTCAGCAGTGAGAAAACAGCTAATGAAGAGCAGCTCCAGTGGTAAAAAAGTGGTATTACACATCATGCTTGTGTCCATCATTGACTCTAATTACTGGACCAACTGTCAGGTCACATGACCCATACATTTTTACAGAGCCTTCCTCATAATTTCAGTCAGATATTGATGCAGCCAGTCATTAAAAGCATTTTTATTTACATCACAATTTTTACAAGTCACTTTGAACAGTAACATCATGAAAACATACATTAAGACCAGAAAACAAGTTCTCAGGCCACACTGAAAGACCAAAATTAACAACAGACAGAATTTGTGAAAATAAAAAGTGTTGGTTTCTTTTTTGTTTTTCCATACAAACATCAGAAAAAGTCCCTGAGGTGTTTCTCCCAGAATGGCTGTTTTGTTTAAACCTGGTTCAGAAGAAAAATAAAATACATACA
The DNA here is from genome assembly GCA_037176975.1 of Arrhamphus sclerolepis. Taxonomy (NCBI): domain Eukaryota; kingdom Metazoa; phylum Chordata; class Actinopteri; order Beloniformes; family Hemiramphidae; genus Arrhamphus; species Arrhamphus sclerolepis. Next base: position 10,952,526 of record JBAMYA010000020.1, on the reverse strand, counting down.
TCTGAAAAATAAAAGCACCTTAAAGATCGAGTCAGGTGGAAGTGTGAGCATCACACCTGACAGACTTCTGCAGTCACATCACCTCGTCAGTTTGTGGCTTTGCTGACAGGGACCTCAGGAAAATAAAAGTGGTACGTTTCACCATCATACTACAAACAGAGAAGCAGCACTCTCATCTACTCACAAAAACCAACACTTGGGACAGATAGGACTTTAAGTGCAGTAGTATTCACTTTTTTCTGGATTCAGCATCTCTTCCCTTTGCATACACAGTACACAGATTCAACTTTGCCCTGAAACAAAGCATCCCTGCTCTTTATATTCTCCAAAAGTTCCTGACAAACTGAAAACAGCACCCCCCAAGAACATACAGTCGAGTCTTTCTTTCCAACTTTACATTCCAGGTAATGGTTTTAAAAAACAGACATGGAAAAGAAGAGCAGATTTCTACAAAACAAGTCCTTGGCCAGCAAACGATGATATTGAGTGGGAAATAATAAACTCCACATGAGGCAAGATGTTTAAAATGTAAATAAACATGAATTTAAAACTCTATATTTGCCCAGATTATTCAAATATCTGAAGCAGTCCACAATCCATGTCAGATGTAAGAAAGAAAAAAAAAACAACAAAAAAACAAAACAAAAAACAACAGCCAAGATTTTGTGTGAGAGGTGGGACCTCTCAGCTGTCAATCATCTCTGACAGCTCCTGCAGCAGATCGTCCTCTCCGATGTCAGGATCCACACCTTCAACAGGCTGGTCACCAGAGAACTGGTTGATCAGCTCCTCAAAGTCATCCACTGCAGAACTGAAAACATCAGTGCCAGAGGTGGAGGAAGAACGGGTTGCCACAAGACTGGTTCGACGGGGTCTGGACTGGGAGGGACTTTTGAGGACAGGGCTGAAATGGACGAACATGTTAGTGGGCAATCATTAACAGAAAAATGAAATAAGGCTTAACTATAAAACCAGGGTTCAGCTTCAAACTGAAGTTCAAGCCTCCTTACCTTTGGCGGACCACACAGGCCTCTCTGACAGCAGGACCAGATTCCTGGACTGGACTCTGAATGAAGGTGGGGACAGTCTGAAGCTTCTCACTGGGGGGGCTGGAGCTGGAGTCCTGCAGGGTGGTGGGACTACGAGGTACAGCAGAGCTCAGCTGAGTCTCTACAGTGGAGGACGGGAACACCTGCTGATGGAGAATTAAGGAGCACTGGTCATGAGCTGCGCAAGACTGGATTTCCCATCATTCATCTGTCTTCATTTAAAACTACTTTCCCCCATTCTTCGTTTGCATCAAAACGCTTTAGTCCAGAATATAAATTTACATGTGAAGATAAAACTTTAGGAGATAAGACAGCGCATCTACTGAGCTGAGCACCTGAGTGTCTCTGCATGGTGGCTCCTGCAATGGCTCCTCCTGGACTGTGGGAGCGCTGTTCAGAGGTTTAACAGCAGCAACAGCGGAGTGCTCCACTCTCCTCTTCTTTTGGCCAGGCTTCACCTGCACCGCAGGTCTGACCACAGATGGTTTAACGTTCAGTTTCGGCCTCTCTGTGAAGACAGGTTTAAAGTGTGAACATGTATCTCAGTTTGAGGTCCACTCAGACGAGGATGTATTTTCCTCCTCTGCATTAATGGAAATACTGGGAGTACCTTTACAGTTTGTAGTGTGTTCAGGGGATCCTGTCTGGTTATTGCCTGGTGATATACTGACAGCAAGAGTCTGAGCAGCACCAGTGGTTCTCGTGCTCTGGTCTGGGACCAAGGCAGCGCCATCAGCATCTGCTGGTCTGTGCAGAGCAGCTTTGGTTTTAAGGGAAATTTTACGAGCAGGGACTTTGGTGGGTGCTGGGGAGGAAGGTTCGGCTGACATCAGCTTCCTCTTCAGGGTTCCTCTGGCAGGCTGATTCTGACTGGGTTCTGCTTCAACTGAGCTTTTGGCCTGCTCCTCCAACTCCTGTTTCCGGAGGCGTTTCTCCCGCATGATCTCCTCAAACGTCTTGACCTTGACAGGGTTTCTGGTCTGGAGAGACAGCAGAGTTTCATCAGTGACAGCAGCGAAGGAGCCAACCACCACAGGTGCCAAAGCATAGTCAAGAGCATACCTCAGATGCAGCAGGCGGGGTCTTCAGAACCTCGTCTGTCACGTCAGAACTCTTTTCTGGTGGGAGGTTTCCTGCTGCAACCAACAGATCATAATTAATTTCTCAAAAACATGACAAGGAGAAAGATTCATTCAATCTGAAAGACATTTATCAGCATGTTTCTTGTACTGACCCACAGAATGAAAGTGACAAAACTAAACTGTATCTTACTTTGGGCGGTTGCTCCATTCTGGGGCAGCAGACGATGCTTCATGGCATCACTGCTCCTCTCTTCACTCTGCTGAGCCTGCAACCTCTCTGCCTTCTCCCTGCGGATCTCTTCAAGGGTCTTCACTCTTACCTTCCCCACATTTATGCCCTCAGGACTGGGTTTGGCAGAGTCTGATTCCTCTTGGTTCTTCTCTGGAGCTTTCCCCACAGAGTCCCCAGCCCTCTTTGGGCTGCGGTTCTTCTCCTGTTCCTCCTCCTGCCTTTTCTTTTTTGCCCTAATGAGCTCTGAAAAGGTTTTGACGTGGCCGATGGAGGAGTCTTTCATGGTGATGGCTCGCTTGTTGCCCTTGATGGCTTTGGCTGGGATGGTTTTAGTCATTTCTACATTGACGACCACAGGGGTCTCCTTCTGGCTCTGAGACTTTGCTGCCTTCTCTTGTCTGATCTCCTCTAGGGTTTTGATGCGGATCTCCTCTGGAGCTTTAACAGCCACCACGCTGGTCTCAGCTGTAGAACATGAATAAATGAGTTAATGATGAGCATCATTTGGAAACTAATCCAGTCTTCTTCAAGCTACTTACATGAGTGAGTGGCTAAACCGGGAACAGAAATAATTCCAAGTCTTTCTTTAACAGGTTTCCCACCTGAAGAAGGAATTAAGAGTGAAAATGGACTCTATAACAATGATCAAGACTCACATCTGCATCAACTGGAGTACAAAACTCAAGTTCTTCAGCTATTCTTCATGAGTTCAATACTCACTTTCCTGAGGAGGCACTGATGGCTGCTCTCGATCCACAACTCTGCCCAGACGCTTGGCCAGACTCCTCCTCAGCTGGATGCCTTCTCCTCCTTTATAATCTACAGCAGAAAGTCATGAGCTCTTGACCTCATCACTCTTATGAATGTGAAGTCTGGAATCTGCAGCATGAGCGCCATTTTACCCGTGTTGGGAACCTTTCTCCCGAGCCTCTCAACCACACTGCCTCGCGATCTGCCAGCTTCTTCCAGAATGAGTGGGACTAATTTTAAAGATGGAAAACACCATGGTGAGGTCACGTATGAACGTTTGGTTAACAAGCTGTGTGATTATTAGAACTTCACAGTTAAACTGGATATTTTCTAATGATCAAGTTCAGAGTTCCAAGACCTCCACTTCATTGATTATTCTATAGCTGTTTCAATATCTTCCAAAGTTATTTCCTATAACATTTGATGTGTCAGACTGTGTCAGATAACTTTTTTTTCTCTTTATTTATAATTTACTGTTTTACACACACTTACAGCATAAATGCATCAACAAAGTTGACTTTGAAGTATATCATATAGTAGACAGAACAAATTGTGCCAACCAGTGGCA
>JBAMYA010000020.1:10934995-10948745 GCA_037176975.1 Arrhamphus sclerolepis | reverse complement strand
AAGGTCCTGCCACCTTTTCTAGACCTACAGACTCTTGGAACAGCAGGTAGACCTGCATTCAGGGAGCAGTGTTCTACTTGGACACTAAAGGACTATGAGATTTTTCACATAGGTTGGAGACCTATTTTTTAAGGCTTTGTATATAAGAAACTTTATATATAAGAAGACTTTCTTCAATGGTCAAGTAACTTGTTGCAAAGTGTCAAGAATAACTTCCCCCTTGTGCACTTTTATGAAGAACAAAGATTGATTTTGCATGGTCCTTTGCACTTATATATGATGGTAAATGTCACTTCTTTTTACTCACCATATCAATACCTAACCTATACACTTGACATCAAACAAGGCTTGAAGCAGCAAAAGTTTAACTTCAAGGTTTTGGACAAATCTTTTGATGAGATTCTGGAATAAATTAGAAATTAACCATCAGTGTGAAAAAAAATGTATCTTATTTTCTGCTAATCGTCATATATGATCTTAAGTATATATAAATATGGGACACTGCAGCAAGATGCAACTCTTGTTTATTGTAGGTTAACTCATTTTATATAAGCCACATTTTGCACTGAATGATAGCAGTTTTCGCAGCAGATAATTTATCTGTTTACCAAATACACAAACAGATTTGTCAGTGAATTACAAATACATTCACTAACAAAGTGTATCTCAATACAACCGCTTCCTGCAGGATGCTTATCAATGTACTATTTTGTAAGTACATGATTAAAAGCAGTGTATCATGCACAATCATTGTGTACCAAAAGATAAACACTTCTCTTATTCCACATTGAAATCCAGGAATTTGTCACCTTCATGGTGAAAAAGCTGAATGGTGTTTGTAGAGCTGCCCTGAATAGCTGTGAGTATTAACCACTTACGGGGATTAGGATTGAGGATGGTGTGCTCACCTGCGTGGGCTGGTGACTTCTGACCACTACTTAACATGCTCTCCAAGTAAACATTTTTTATACTCTGAAACAAGACTGCTGGTTATACAGGTCATAAATGGTTTTCTTGTCAGATTGTTGGGTTTAGACTTCACATACACTCACATGCAACTGAATCAAAGACAACTGGACTCATTTTCCTCAATTCTCACTTGTTTCACCTCATATTGAGAAAGAGCTGATGTAGCATGAATGAAAGGTGAAAATCCTCCAAAAAAAATAAAATAAATAAAATAAAGTCCCACTGTCCCAAGCCTTTGAGAATTACTATGAGTTGGATGACTGTCAATCTAAACCAGCACTCTTTCTGGCATCAAATCAAGCCAACACATTTCCTGAATAGGACTTAACCACACATGAGAATGCATCACAGTTCAGAGTCAGAGGGCATCTGTGTGGGCTGTAATTTGTTTGTCACAAGGGACTTTTAATTTCATATCAAGGAAAATTTGCTTACTTTTACAAAGTGTCTCAAACGCTGCGGCAATCTTTCATCCCTGCAATCAGCTAAAACCAGTTCAAGGAACTTCAAGCTCATTTTTGCAGGTTTGTAGTGCCGCGTCACATATCAGCAACGATGAAGCTAGCTCATAGAGGTATGTGTCCATCTTGGCAGAAGTTAAAGACAAGAAAAAAAAAAAAAGAAAAATTAAAGAGTGACTGTGTAAAAGAATAAATCTTGTGCTGCATTTGCTGGACTAGTATTACCTGAGGACCTGGGGTAATATGTAATAGAGGCTACCCAAGCACCATGAAATGATCAGATTCTTATTTGCTAGGCGGCAGTAATGCATTGCATTACTTCAGTTCCTTCAAATAACTGTGGTACTTAGAGTGATACTACCGAGTATAAAATCAGATCGAGAGCAGGGGTGTCAAACTGATCCGGCCCTTTCACGGATCATTTGTAGAAAAATATACTATACATGTATACTATGTATACAAATATACTAATAAAAAAAACTGGTCATCTTCTTGTACTTTTTTTGTAGTTCTGTGGTAAATGTCCTTCACAGTTAAACCTGTTGAAGTTTAAATTTATTCTGAGAAACCAGGTCTCATGAAAATTTTACAAACTGAAAAAAACAAACAAACAAAAACCTTTTAATGGAGAAGACTGTATGCTGTTTTTAAATGTGTAATACTTTTACTAATAATTAGTATTCCATTTCAGTTAACCAGGTTTACTCAGCAGACTGGATCTCAGGCGTTTGTTATGCATGAACTGAGTATGTAGTTGTGCTGGTGGCCTAGGGCACTCACGCCTAGGGCACCAAAGTGGCTAGAACCGGCCCTGTCAGGTGTACGACGGTAAAGACATCTGAAGTACGCCCTGTCGTCTCAGCATCTCAAACCTTCTTGGAACGCGCACGCAGGAAGTTCCTATCCTGACGAGAACGCGATCTATGACGTAAGTTGCCTGCCGCGCAGTGATGATGGCGGTGCGTGAACGCGCAGCTAAAGTAATGGCTGCTCTGGATCGGCGGGTGCCTAGCCTCGATGATTTCGTGGGTCAAAGCTGGACCGCCTGGGCGGACTGGGCCGGTGTGACCGCGGCGGATGGTGAGGGAGTATGTTGGCGCAAACATTGGCCACTGCGAGGCGGTTTAAGCAGATGAGCGAGGTTAATTTGTGTGGAAACGGAGGACAGAGCTAACCGTGTTACCCAAACAAAGACCCTGCCGGGTCCTAGCGCTGGGTGGATAACATGTTGCTCTCGCAGGTCCCCCCCGCATAAGCTGCCTTCAACAAATATAAGCGTTTATACATTAAACGTGGCGAATATTGTGTGTGTTTCGCGGCTGTAGCCGGGAGACCGGCTGCCAGCGGCGGTGGGAGGGGGGTGCGATCGGTGTGCGTGAGACCGGCCGGGCAGCGGCGACATCAGAGCGGAAGGAGGCTCATGAGGATGGTCGGGCGAGGAACTTCTCACCGCGGAAGGCTAGGCTAGCACACCGGCCAGGCGAGCCCGGGCGGGGAGCGCTAGCGTGCTCACGGTAGCGGGAGGAGGACCGGGGCAGACACCGGTGGCGGAGGAGGAGTCTGCCGCCGCCACCATGTAGACGTTGGCCCAGCCTTTCACATGAGCCAGCGGGACTCTGCTTCTGTCGCCGCCGCTCGCTGCTCCCTCCTGGCCGCCGACGCCACTTCCCTTTTGCGGATGTAAACATTTCTGTGTTCGACAGGGAACCTCATGTTAGACAACACCTAAAAGTCCCTCTGCCTTGGCCACTTTCAAATTTGTGCCTTCACTTTATTGTCTGGAGGCAGCCCCCCACCCACCCAGGTGCTACTGTTTCCATCAGAGCAGTGAAGTGCTGCTCCACCACAGATCATACTGTTCTCCAGCTCTGATTTAAACAGGGGTGAATCAGTTGACCTGCATGCCAGTCCTTTATGTAACACAGCTGTGAATATGTATAATCTGTAATTTGGTCTTGGACCTTTTGACATATCACCTTTGAATCTGTCTGTCTTGTGATGTTTCAGGCCCTGATGTGGACGACTGCAGCAAGAATGGCAAAAAGGCTGCAGAGGCAATGTCGCTCAGTAAAGAGGGTAAGTCACCGTTGTCCACAACACATGAGCCCTCTGCCTTGGATGAGTCAGATGAAGCTGTCAGATGTTGGTCACTTTCCCGTAAACATTCACACATCCCCACAACAGTGATGGGAAACTCCTCCCGGGGTTCCACTACTACTGTTTTAAAATGGCATGTAGGTTTTTGTGGAGGGACTGTGTCTGTTTTACACAACCATGTCACACATGAGTGGACATCAAGGAGACCAAGAGACTTTGCAAAAACTACAAAGATGTTTAAAAGACTAGCACATCCTCTGACGTGCAAACTATATAGCCAGAGGTTTTAAGTGACAACTTTAAGGTTAGGGACCCTGTGTTGGGGTTACTAGTACAAGACAACAACTGGATTCCTGTCAGTAATCAAGAGCAGCACAATTCTCCTGTTGGTTACTGACATAGTTTGCAAGAGACTAGACTTAAGACTTGAGATAATTTAAAACATGTTTGATTTTTGCCGTAACACCAGGACACAGAGAACACTGCCTCTGATTTGCTCCAATTTCTACTTTACACCTGACGATTGAAAATACAGAGTGTTCCCAGCACAAGGAAACTGAAATGAGAGAGCAAGAGACCACACAATCGTGAATCTTAAGCTGAAGTCCCATAGGATGTGGAACTGCTGTGAAACTGAAGCTTAAATCAGACTAAACACAGCAGATTGAGCTGGCAGGAAGTCAGCAACAACAATGGCATAGAGTCTGGTGGATTTCCAAAATAAAACACTCGAACATCGACATTATGTTAACCTGTGGACGCTGTGTAAAGAATTCAAAGGGATTTAGAAGAGATTTCAACCACTTATAAGGAAAAAGTTCAGTTTTGAAGTTGAGAAGCTCATTTTGTTTGACTCTACTGATCCTTTTCTAGATCCTGATTCTAGAAAAAACCTGATGTCTTCAAATGAGCAGACTATTACGAAATTCTAATGTGATCTTAAAACCTTCAGGTAAACTCAAAAAAATCAGATGAGGAGACAGCACTTGCAATCACATGCTAAAGTACCAGTGACCCTAAAGCAAGCGGCAACCATCCCACTTCTAGGTTGAAACTCATCCAGAAAGTATGTCTTGTTGCAGTTTCTCCACTGACCACTAGGTTATAAAACTCCATTGACCTCGATGTTAAAAGTGCCAATTATAGCAGAATTAAACATGGTACAAAAGTTTTGGTCTCCATAGTTAATTTTACATCCATGACAACTGTACAGAAGGTGAATTTTTTTGGACCACTTCAGATAAATATTTATTAAGCAATAAAACAGAACAATGCCTGGATTCACTTGACGTGCTTGAATGACAGCTAGCCATTGGTTCTGTCGTCGGCTTTGACAGCTTTGTCCCGCCTCTTTGCAACATGGCACCTCGTGTTTTGAGGAAAAATGTGCTTCAAAGGCTCTCTGTAGAAACCTATGGGACTCGTTTGTCCAATTATTTACGGTCAGTGCTTGAAAGTTAGTCGTAGCTTGTTGGCGTGCTTTAGAAATAATATAAAAAAAACTAGAAACAGAAGTGTCTTTCTTCTTTGAGTTTCACATTTTTCTTCCAGATACAATGAGGAAACAGGTTGTAGCTAGGTTACTGTACCTTATTTCATTGTGCGTTCCTATTGATTGGTTAGCTGACGGAGATCGTAGAGACAGTGACAGACCTTCACACTCTGAGACAATCACTGTTCGTATGTCGCAACTGTCTTTCATCTTTCATCTTTACTCCTGTCTCCTTGTCGGCTATCACCTGCTACCATAGTTGCACATCTTTTGTCTGAGACAATTGAAATTGTACAGGATGAAACCGACATGATGACAACCAGCTGGTGTCAGATAACAGCAATGCTGCAGCTTCAATAAATTAGCAACAATTTCCTCTACCTCCATGTGTTTCTTCAAGTTGGTTGGGGAGATTCTGAATGCTGATATTTTATTTAACTTTGAGTAGGAATTAGAATCACATCAAACGATAAATCCTTCACTTCAGCGTACAAAAACATTTCTTGTAAACATGGCCACAGGTGTGCAACATTATCTTCTTCAGCGCCGCCATGGTTAGTGAGCCCACCACTGCTGCCGTTGGCGTGGATAGTCGGTGGCTGCTTCAATATAACATTCCTGATTATGCATGGTGACTCTTCTTTAGTTTTAGAACATAACATTTAATAATAAATAGTCATTAACAAGTGGTTTGGAGAATTTCTGCTTTGCTATGTTACGATACTGGTGTCCAGTTTAACACGGGTGAAATGCTTGGGTCTGTTCTTGAACCACCCATTTGAATGTGCAGCATTTAGGGATGGATGGAGGCTTGAACACTGAAATATTTGTTCACTCGGAGTGTTTGTGGCTGAAGTAGCACAGAGTCAGCTGTTATCTGCTGTCGCATTTTCTTTGTCTCAGGTCACTTTGAAAAATCTTTGGTTCTAGGTTTCCTCGTTGATGGTGTTGCTGTTGGGTGTTTTTAATTTATGGCATTTATCCACTGTAGACATGTTTTTATTTTATTTCGGTACTATCACATTCAAAAATCTTGACCGTTTAGCCTTTAACTCATAGTCAGTGTCTGCATTTTGTCCGCAACTTGGTGTTTATTTAACCAGTTTATGAAATCCTTACCCCCCCACATGTGTTATTGGGCACTGAGATTGGATGGTACATCATCAGCGGTATAACAAAAATAATATTTGTGATGAGTTGTAATATAGGTTTCTGTTGGCATTGGGGTCCAAATCACTTAAAACAAAATAAATAGATTAGATTAAAAGAATTTAAAAAGAAAAATTAAGAAGACAACCTAATAACTAACTTGAAAAGAGGCTTGCTTTTGCTGTTTCATGTAAAGAAGAAGCCACATATGAACATATCACCATCTTCAGTCCGTAGGTTTTCCATCCAAAATACTGTGGGGGTGTATTGATGCCTGAGGAATGGGCAGCTCGGATCAGATGTCTTTTTGGGACAAGGTCTTGAAGCACCATCACAAAAACATGACCTCATAGTGGAAGAGTTTGGGTGCTGAGCTGAGTGAAAGCAGACCTTTCACTTAAGGAAAACATTTTTTGGCGTCATGAAATGAAAAAGGCAACAAATAAAAACACAAGCCCCAGAACAGAATGGACCGACGTTCCTGTCTCAGAACTCCATCCACTGGTCTCCTGGGCGTTTCAATATAAGTGCTGCTGTTAAAAGAACAAAGTGGTAAACATCACCCTGAATCAACCTCTGAGATATGTTGCTGCTCATCAAGTTCAAAATGAGCTACTTTTCATTTCTTAAGCTGGTACAGTCTCTCACTTTGATCTCATTTAACCCCCATTTGATGTGTTTATGTGTAGACAAATAATTGGACAATTTCCCAATTTTCTGGAGTTGTTTTAGTCCCAGTTTTTTATAACATGATTCTGCATGTGCGTGCTCTCCTCCAGACATGTCCATCTTTGGCCTCTACCCTGGTCATGATGACTTCTTCCTGGTGGTGTGCAGCCACTGTGGACAGGTAGTGAAGCCGCAGGCGTTTGAAAAGCACTGCGAGCGCAGGCACGGTCCTGTGTCCAAACTGTACGGCCGACTGCGCTCCCCGACGCCTGCACCGCCGCCCCTGAGACCCCACCAGGGCCACTCGCCTTCCCAAGGGACCAACGCTGCTTCTGCTTCATCATGGGAGGGTCGAGGACAGGGGGTCGGGCAGCTGCGGGCGGCCCCACCTTCTCCATCCACCCCACCACAGTATAGGCACTCTAAGAGCTCCAAAGATGGAGTACGGTGAGTCAGAGTAAAGGTATTAAAACAATAAGCATAAGCACTATGACTGGAAAGAGGGAAATGTGATTTCACTCATCTGTTAAAGGTGTTTTTAGCTTTTCGGGGAGTAAGGAATGCCACAAAGGTTTCAAGTTTTTGTTTTCTTTTTTTCCTCTTCCCCAGACATTCCCCACTGGAGAAGGCGTCCCACAGCAGCCACACAGAGACATCGGTGTTCAAGCAGCCGCCGCCTCTGGAGCCTCCCATCATGTCCCCACCTCCATCACTCAGAGATCCCCCCTGGCCGCATGGAGGCCCCCCTACAGGCAGGCCCTCCCCCGGTGACCGACTCCCCACGCAGAAGAAGGAGTCAGGCCAGACCCCCGCGGTGACAGCCCACCGTGCCCCCCGACCCTACAACAAAGTGGCCTCAAGTGAGTTCAGCGGGCAGGTTTTGGGGGTGAGGGGTAGGGGATGAGCAGTCGTAGCATGGATACAAATTATACTAAATAATTTACTAGTAATCAAATAATAATCAGTCTTTATTTATATTTAAAGTGCTTCAGCAATTAAAAACAAAGAAAACCAAACATGGACTATCAAAACAGTAATCAAACACCTGACGACAAAAATGAAAAATCTTTCAATAAAAGAAAATTAAAGTGATAAAAATGATGTAGTGCTATTATGTATCCTAGAAGTAAGAGTAAGTAATATTGCATTGATTGGAATTCAGTTTATATGCTGAACTCTGTATTGTGTCATTGCTCTTCAGTATTCCCCCCAAATTTTCAAAAAAAAAACAAAAAAGACACTAGGTTGTACATTTTCTTTTAAGTTTCAGTTATAATCTTAATCCTCTATAGTAGCTTTACACCCAGCATAACTCCAGACACCTGTAATTATCTCAGAACTACAAGCATCACGAGTCACAAAAGCCACTTTCACACAGCCATCACGCTGTAAAGATCTTCATTCCGCCTCCATTCTCCAGCTGTGCATTCACAAAGGAGTGGTACTCCTTCCCCTGGCCTGCACTTTTCACAGTGTTACAAAGTTCTGCAGTCTGAGGATGGTCCCTTTCCATCATTTTGTCGTCCACAGTCAACAACCATGTCTCTGGCTGCTGCTTTATTCATTCAACCCTGAATGAAAAAAATGGCGCTGAAAAAACTGGCTACATGGACATTGGCAGCTAGCATGCACCCATCAGCTATTGATCACAACTGACATTTATTTCTCAGGCCACTTTCAGTTCAGACTAACCAGTTTAAACAGTTGGAACAGCATCGACTGTCAGCTTTAATGTTCTTGTAAATCCAGCTGCGTGTTCGTTAAGAGTTGTAAGAATATAAACGTGTTTGCTCTGCTGCTGGGCCAGAAACAACATTCACTGAGACACGTTAGCCAAAAACACCTTTTTGGAGACATCTTGTTCACAAAAGTAAAATTCTTAGAAGTATTAGCAGATCAACTGCAATGGAAAACATCCCCATTGGATCTGCTAATCCTTAACTTCCGCTTTTAAAATGACCAGTGAACGATGCAGTTACTCACAGCTGCTCTGAACAGATGCTGTCTTATTGCCACTGAGACAGAAGCATAGATGATCTGTTTGTTATTTAAAAAAAACAAAATAAAAGGTCCTGAAACTTGAAGATGCTGTATTTACTGGTGGTGAAACCTGCCAGCATCTGGATCTATAGTTGAACTTGTGTTCAGGCTCACGTCCAATGACTGCAGCAGTTCAGTTATTAATGAGCTTCAGCTCCGATTGGCATTGACACCTGGAGGTTAACATCTGGATGCACAAACTCAATTTCAGTGAGGGACCTGCTAGATGAGGAACGGCTCACTGTTTCTTTTATTTACCCACATCTGTTGATTATAGTTTCACATGTGAAGGCTCTGAAACTGACAAAAGGAGATAAGATTGATGGATGTTGGCCATCTGAAGGACAGCTGCAGTTGTTTCTTAGTCTCACTGTGAGGGACCTTAAAACAGATGTCCGTAGTATTTAATGCACTAGTTATCTCTGGCTCCGTGCAGAAACACATTTAGCACAACAGATGGAGAGAAAGACAGGAGAGATCACACAGTTGAGAACAACAAAAGGTAAAGTATCAGCAGACAGAGGGTTAGCTGCTGCGGTGCATCAGAAAGAAAGAAGCATAATTATGTCAGAAAGTTCTGATTTAGTTGCAGCGCAGCCTGCAGGAAACATTATGCTGTTTTAGCTTGCAAACTAAAACATACCATGCAATGGGAGTTACAGAATATAACTCCAGTTCAGGGCAAAGGGCAAAACATGATGATATTGGTAGTTTTTGATGAATGTTACTTTTGTCTCTGGCTGTGTTGAAACCTGTAGTGGTGTTTTCATTGACCTGATGGTGCTGTGGCTCTGTCCTCAGAGAGGGAGTGTGATTTGGACAAACACTGCGGCGTTCTGGACCCTGAAAGGAAGAAGGTCTGCACTCGACTCTTGACATGCAATGTAAGTAGCCCAGACGCTGAGCTCCACTTTGTCTTGTTTCAGAATCCAAAAGCTCGTCAGATTTCTGGGGTTCATGTGTGTCTGCTTTTTCACTGTCAAAGTGGTTCTTCAGACATCTGACCGCATCAGCTTTAGCTTTTTGTTTTTACATCACATCAGAGCAGGAACACAGGTATGGTCTAATCAGTGAGACCATACCCGTTTTATTTATGTAAAATTTATTGTGGGTCTTGTTGGGTATAGCCTCAGATGAATAACAAAATCTAAAAATTTTTCACTGTGCTGTGATTTGTTCATTACAAATGAAGCTAAAAACATCATAATGGATGAAAAAAGAAAATGTAAATATTCAAAACCTTCAATGAACTGAGACATTTACAAGAACTGGGGACACCACATCAGACCAGGTATTGGGTGCAGGAGAGCCACCCAGGTATTCCCATGGCAACCCTCCCCACCACAGAAAAGCTGCCCCCTGTAGAACCAGATCCACCTGGTCCTGGGTTTCCGGTTTTCATGTAAAGTAGCATATTCCTGGTGTAACGTTCTCAGTATCTCACTGAAGCTTGTACAAAAGGAGTCTGACCTGCCAAAGGCCAAAAAGAAAGAAATGGCTTTTAAGTGGGAGTCAATGGCTTCAGATGAAAGTTCTGTTCCAGATGGTCGTTACTGATTGGCTCAGACTCAAACGGTGCCTCAACAATATCTCCAGAAGTGGAAAAAAAAAGACCTTTAATATGGCCGCTGTCCTAGACACAGAATCTGAGTCCAGCCACGCAGAGATGGGAGGAACAAACAAGACATGCAGGAAAAACAGGCTGCAGGAGCGAAATGTGATGTTACAAATCTGCTGCTGCCATCGTTGGACGTTCTAGATGGATGAGGTGTTTATTATTAATATTATTGTTGTTGTGATGATGCTGTCTGTCTGGTTGATTTTGGTAATCCCTCTGTCTTTCCTCCATTCTACCTGCAGGTCACACAGAATTATTGTATTGGTATTATTGATCTCCAGCAGCTTCTCAGGATGTTTGCTGCTGGTATTTAGCATCTCTGGTACAGTCTATCCTTTCATTTTCAGTCTTTCTTTCTCCATGTCTTCCCAAAGAAGCTGCTCTGCGTCATAAAATGAAACCAATAAAGCCCCATAGAACATGGAAAGCGCTGTGGTCTGGATTTGCAGCGGCTTTGCTTCGTCCTCATGGCGACCCAAGTCCCTCAGGCAGCGAATCAGAGCAGAGCGCCACCTGCTCAGCTGGAGTTGTGAGAGGTTCTGACTTTAGCTGTACGTTTAGAGATCACGTGACAGTCTGCTCATTTAAAGACATATATCTGGTCATGTCTTGTTCTCTCCAGAATTATATATTTAAAAAAGGATAAGTGGTGTCATATAAAACACTCTCCGTCTTATAAGCTGATCTTTTCCTCATTCGTGGTGCAAATCTCTTCTAAAACCCTCTGAATTGTTTACTCGCAGCCTCCACGGGCTAACGTAATGTCAAGACCTGAGGGACTTGAGCTTAAGATGCATGCTCTCTCTTTTGCTGTCTCGCTGTCAAAATCACCATGGCAACAGCTGGTGTGTCCTTCCACTAAGGCGAGGCTTTACTGAAATGCAACAGAGAATGAAAACATTTTGATGTTCATTCATGAATGCTGAACGTTGGACATGTGGCCCTTTAATTACTGTGGAGAAAAAAATCAGTCAGTGAAAGAGAAGTATTTCTCATCCATCTGTTCAGCGATGACCTTGAACTGACAGTTGAGCAACAGCGTTGTACTGAAAGTGTTTTTTCTTGTTCTGACTACTCAAGTTCAGCTCACCTGTTTCTTCTATACTACAATATTGACACATCCAGTTGTGGAAGTGATAAAAATGTTGATGAAAACTTTTCTAGTTTCCTAGTTCGGGCTTCAGTGCCTCTGAATTGGCAGACTGGGGTGGTGATTCCCCCAACCCCCCAGTTAGGTTCATCCATGCAGGATGATAGAGTGTCTGATTGATGGTCAGAGCTCAGATTCTGTCCTGGATAATCTCTTCGCCCTCGCTAGGATCCTGGAGAGGGCATGGGAGTTGATGAAACCACTTCACATACGTTTAGTAGACTTTGCGTATTGCAGCATTTGACCGTATCTTTTGAGGTCCTTTGTGGTTGGTGCTCTGATAGGACGGGGTGCTGGGTCTGTAACTATGGGATATCCAGTCCCTATATAGATCGAGATCTTTCTTGGACAGAATTTGTAGGTGGTGACTGCCGACTGGCAGTGCAGGTCTGGTTTGGTGGATGACGGGGAGAAGTTGAGTCATCTGGGAGAGACTGAGTAGAGTGAATGCTGAGATCGTTTGGATATCATCTGGACGTCTCCCTGGGGATCATATCTCAATCTTGTTCCATCCACATTAAATTGTATTTTGCTTCTTTTCTCTTTGTGTCCTCTTCTGCAGATCCACTCCATCCACCAGCGCAGGAAGGTGGTGGGCCGCAGCAAGAACTTCGATCAGCTGGTGGCAGAACTCAAAACTAAGGTTCGAGAGAAAGGTGCTCCAACCCTGGAGGGAGGCTCCTTCACAGGACAGTCCCCTAGCCCCGAGGCACCGCGGGAGCAGGCCGGGGTCCCCCACTGCAGGAGACTTCTGGCCAGTCTTCCAGCGTTCAGGTTCTGAGGATTGCTGTGTTTCTACATGCTTCACTGTCCAGTTTGACACAGAGTTACATAACACGTTAACCCACCACAGCTTCACCACACAAGACTGAGCCCACTTGTATGACAAAGTTAAAGAAGGTTATTTGTGCTGTTTGTTGGACTTGACAATGAATCTGCTGATTGATTTAACTGATGGTTACTTTGATTTGGGTAACGATGGTTTCTGAAGGTACTCGACTGGAAAATGACAATCTACAGTCCAGAATAATCTGATTAGTGGGTATAAATCAGACGAACTTTTTACACTCTGGCCGTATTTATTTAAAAAGTCAATATCGTTCAGGCGTGTTAGCACAGTGCCAAGAGGGAAAGACATCAGCAGTGGTCAGCATTTCTTCTTTTGGCCTCATTTCTGCTAGATAAATAATGGCATGCTACTGCTGTTGTTATAAAGTTGTATTTTGCTAAAACTTAACACCTATGATCAGATCAGCTTCATTTTTTTTTCACAAAAATGCGGGGTGAAGAGAGAGAGGTTTGGAGAATAGGAGGTCAAAGTAATGCAGATGATCTAATCGGCTCACGATCTGCATGTGTTTAATTTTGTTTTGCAGTCGGTCAACGGCCGCGTCAGAGTTCACGCCGGAGGAGGAGAAGCAGCGGCTGGATGAGGCCGGGCTCCGAGCGCCCTCACCTCTCATCCACGGACACATCTCCAGTGATGAAAGCGAGACAGAAGGGCCAGAGGAGTTCTCAGAGTTCCCATCTTCAACTGCACATCCAAGACCTGCATCGGTGAGCTGTCTTTACTGGCTGCAGAGCGTCAACCAGGCAGTTCCTGCTAAAACATGTGGTCTCTTTACTGAACAGTCTTTTCAGGGTATTTATGAATATATGAGCGGTTGTGAAAGCGGCTTAATTATTGACATAAAAGCTTTTTGTGTCGTTTAAAGATCTGAAAATCAGGCTCACCTTGATGCATCACAGCTATAAAAAGTTTTTCCTGCAGGGTTTTACAGAGTTTGTAGCGTATTGCATGAAAGCAGAGAGCCATGACATCAGTCTGGTGCTCAGTTGTCAGCTTTCTGTCTCCCTCGGCAGGTCTGTTCATTCGGCAGTCACTGGTTAGGTCACGGCATCTTCACGTTTGACCGAAGACTTCACCACCTGAGGTCAGCGCTCAGCAGCATGCTGGAGCAGCACATCAGCGCCCATCTCTGGAAGTAAGGCTCCTGACTGGGTTTCTGTGATGTTACTTCTACTAAACCAGTGTTTTTCAACCCTGGTCCTCAAGGCACACTGTCCTGCATGTTTTTGATGTTTCCCTGCTCAAACACACCTGG
>JBAMYA010000020.1:10890778-10926731 GCA_037176975.1 Arrhamphus sclerolepis | reverse complement strand
AGAAACGATTCCAGGTCACCACAGAGCTTCAATCTATACACCTAGAAACCACCAACCAGGCCAGAAATCTGGGTGTAATGTTGGACTCAGACCTAAATCTGGAAAAACAGATAAAGGTAATAACAAAGTCAGCCTACTATCACCTTAAGAATATCAAAGATCAAGGATCAAAGATCTGATGTCTCAACAGGACCTGGAAAAGCTAGTCCATACGTTCATCTTTAGTAGGCTTGATTATTGTAACAGCATCTTTGCAGGTCTACCAAAAAATCAGATAGACAACTGCAGCTCATTCACAACTTTGCTGCTCAAGTCCTCACATCTGGACCACATCAGTCCAGTTCTGAGGTCTTTGCACTGGCTGCCTGTCCATTTGAGGATATAGTTTAAAGTTCTGATGCTGGTCTATAAAGCTCTGAATGGTTTAGGAACAAGACAGACAAATTCCCAGAAAGCTTCAGATCAGCTGCAACACTCAGTTTATTTAAATCCAGGTTAAACACCCAAAGGTTAAAGAGCTATTTTTTTTTCTCTTCTACTTTGTTTTAAAATTTTAAACTATGTTTTGTTTTTTTTGTTTTTTATTCTGCACTCTTCATTTTTTATTCAATCAATTAATGATTATTTTTATCTTTTATGGGATGATTTTATTTGCGTTTTGTGATTTTATGCAGCTGTAAAGCACAAATAAACTTGCCTTGCCCATAAATGACAATTATTTCCGACAGTCGACTCAATAGAGAGCAACAGGATTAAGAAAGCCTGGTTGTGAGGAGAATGCATCTCCATGGTAACTTATGCATCCGACCCGAGCCTAAATTCAGTCAGGGTAATTGACATATCCTGGCTTAATCCCTTATCTTGTGCAGTAGCCTTCTGTTCCATGCTGGGTGTTTTTCTGTACCAACGCCAGCACCCGTTTGTCAGCTGCGTCTTATCTCTGCTTATCCTCTGCTGTCGGTCACGCTCCGCCAGAACGTAGGCTGGTTCTTTCTGTCAAGGATGGAATAAACATGAAAAGGTGGTTTCTTATATCTTTATTTCAGCCTCACCACTGTTTTCCCATAAATGCCTGATCCCACCTTGTGTGCATTTAGCAGCAAACTGCCAAAGCATCTGCTTTTATAGATCACCAGTTCATCAAGAGCCGATGACTTTAATTATGTTACATGTTTACAGCAGATGATGTTTGATTTAAAGATGGGGTACCAATGTTTGCATGTCTGTGTGTAAGCTGCCAGTCTCACATCAGACTGGAGACTTGTGGTCTGTATTTATTATTTAAACATCAAGCACTGATAGCTGGAGAGGAAAAAAAATGTGTACATGTGAACACTTTGCAAAATGACTAAGAAATCTACAATTTTTTTTAAATCTAATCCACAACCACAAGTAGGACTAAAATAAAAAGCAGTGATCATTTTATTTTCATCTCAGTGGCTCGAGGAGGATTTGGTGAGGCAGCAATAACTTGGCTGCACAAGAACTACTTGAGGAAATAATGAGAAGAAAAGAAAAAAACTGTAGTGGGTACATTTCTAAAAATAAGCAATGTGACACAGAAATCCACGGCCCGACTTGCCTCGGCTATTTCAATTATTCTGTGCTGAGGAGCTTTCTGTGGCTGCATCTCCTGTAGCTCTGATGAGCTCTTCTCCATGATCTAATGTCAAGGTTGAGGATCACAGAGGTGCCTTGAATGCAACTTGGTGAGGCTTCATAATGCATTTTATAGCTGCTTTGATATTTGAAAGAATAATTATTGAAATACTATAAAATCACAATGTATTACATGTAACAAATCAGGACTTTTTATCGAGAATAAAAATATTTTCATGAAATAAGAAATTTTAGGAAAAAAAATAAACACTTTTTATTGTAATTTTTTTTAACCATGAATTTTCCAAAAACACAAACATTTATAAAAAAGCAACTTTTGTTTTAAAATAGCTAATTTAGCTAAATCTCAACTTTTTGTTCTAAAAACCAAGACTTTCATTATAGAATCATGACTTTTTGTCATGAAATCACAATTTTCACATATCATAAAAACGTTTGTTTTTTAAATAACATTCATTTATGGAATTTGTAAAACATCTGCTTTTGTAATTTTTTGTCATAAAATTACAAGATTCTTGAAAAAAAATTGTTTAATCATGAATTTTTGTTGATTTAAGAAAAGGAATTTTATTTCCCTTTTTCTTTTTTTGTAAAATGTCAAATGTAAAACTTCCCCATTAAAACTGTGAAGTGAGCATGTAGGTGAATGAGCAGGTGTGTATGTCTGTGTATATGTGTGTGTGCAATGCCTATACAAGGCTGTATAGATTTGCTTTTAAAAGCCATTAATATGCCCATTCCCTCTGCCTTACAGCGTAGAACAATTCCTAATACTAATACTAGAGTAATGGAAAAGAGATGCTATTTGGAGTGTGGCCTGATCACAAGAACCAACAGTGAAAGACTCTCTGGCCTCTGTGTTTCAGCAGCCCAAGCTTTCACTTTAACAGACACACTCAGATCAAAGAGACAATATCGCCCAAATTCAATCCCAAAATCCTTTAAGTCAACTCTGCTGTCTGCTCCTCCTGCACTGTGATAGCCGTTACCTGGGAGGTGGAAGGCATCATCAGTGAGGCTCAGCAGACACATGATTACAACAGGATCTCCGTCTGTCTTTCTTGAAGCTCCCTAGCAACAAGCAGGCACAGTTGTACCCTCAGTTCATTTCATCCTATGTGGTGCTCTCATCAACACATCTGTGGACGTGCAGCAGCTGGGAATTCAGATCCACAGAACTGAACGCATCCATCTTTATAGCAACTTTTCTCTTTTGTGATTTTGCTTCTGATGGTTTTATATTCTGTAAAATGTCTCAGTTTCTTCCCCGTTGCCTCTTTAATGTGCAAGATGCTCAGTAGAGGCATGTAGATGATCTGCACGCACAACCACAGGTTGAAACAGACGCTCTTCCTTTCATAGACGTATCCGAACTGAAGTCAAGATAGAAGGAGATGCTGCACACTGTCCCATCTTTTTAAAGATGTACTGTTGTTGTCAAATTCAAAATTTACCTTCTTTTCTTTTGCATTTCCTCAGTTTAAACATACTTCTATGTTCTACTGTAAAAAACAAAACAAAATATTGGCTTATGAGATTTTCAAATCATTGCACTCTGTTGGTATTTACATTTTACATAGCATCTCAGCTTTTTTTGGTTTTGTGCTGCAGATAAATGTAGCTCTAGCTGCTGCTCTGTGGACATCAATACATGCATGCATTTAAGAACTACATAGTATAGAAAATAAGGAAAAATGGCAACATGCCAGGGCTCTTTATTTTTTGTAGATGCAGTAGCAGCAGCTGAATGATTAATTACATGTCTTTTTAAAAAGACTGGTAGATTGTAGCAACATCAGCAGATCATGAAGTATTGTTGCTAATTTTTAGCCACGGATTATAAAGCATTTCTTAAGTTGTTTTTTTTTTTCCTCCCCATTTCTTTCTAAGAGGATATTTTTGTACTTAGATATTAAAGTTTGTCTCTGTGTTTCACCAGCTGGACAACCCAGATGAACAGGCAGCTCAGATCAGGAGAGAACTAGACGGACGGCTGCAGATGGCAGATCAGATTGCTCGGGTAAGAGATGAAGATGGATGCAACAGAAGACAGAATGGGCTTTCATTAACCATAAAAACTCACTGTTTTAAGATGTGTTGCTTTTTGACATGCTTTTAAAAGTGTATTAGTTTTAACATGATTTAAATCTATGATTGCTACTGTTACATATAACACTTATTAAATTAGTCATTCTAAAGTGCTTGATTGCTCATGCATGTATTTTCATTGTGGCCAGCAGATTTTGTTTGTGATGGCGGCTCCAATATCTCTAAGTTGGTATGTTTACATGACTCTTGAAACTGCATGAGTTGGAACAAATGAAAAAAACTCCATAAATCACACACACAAAAATATTTACACTTACATGAGTTGGTTTATTTTGTGAGATGAAAAAGGAATACTGCAGTGGACACAAATTTTGACACATCTGCGGGTCACATCATATCAAAAGGAGTCACATTATCTCTTCTGTAGGAACCGTCTAACCTTGTCATGATGACAACAGGACAATTAGAGGAGCTATTGCCTCATAGGTGTGGAGGAGGTGTTGCCATCCATAAAGTGGTTGCAGAAATGTAAAATAACATAAAACGTGGCAGGACTTACCAGAAGTGGAGAAAGCAGAACTTATGCCAGTCATGCAGTCATGCCAAACCACTAGATAACTCCAAAAGAAACTGTCCAATGATTTTTAAAGGACTTATTTGAATCTAAATCTTGATTTATGGCTCTGCAAAACAGCTATGCATGTTGACTACACACAGCCCCTACTCCGTCTCTGGCATTCATACTTCTGCGTTTTGTGTTGTTCTGTCATTACACCACCAACCACTAGGTGGCAGTATGGGTTCTTTTTCTACAGCGTTGCAGCTCGCAGTGCAGGCTTTTTTTTTTACTTATATTTTGTTTCTTGTAGCAATGGAGCAAGTAACATATATTTTACGTGAGTTGGAGCTGATAAATGTTGAACACCTGTTGTTTTTACAGACATTGCAGCCAGCTACTGTTCTACCCACATCTACATTGTAGCTGCAGCACACTGAAGCATAAATCAGCCTTTAAGATTACAAAGCCAGAGTCTTACGTTGCAAACATAAGATTGCAGATGTTGTGGTGTTGCTATCAATATGACTACAACCAGATTTTCTTCTTGAATCAAAAGACAACACTGCCAAGTTGTTTACACAAACTGTTTCATGGAACCAGACTTTCAATAATATTAACCATGTTCAGTTTTCTCAGAATGCCAGGACATAGAAAAGATTGCTTCCAATTTTCTCCCACCTTGCACCTAACAACTAACATCATAGGGGCATGCCCACACTCAAGCAATAACCTTCATGAATCTTTTCAGACTGTTTTAATTTCTGCTGGATCTTAAAATCTCTTGGAAAAATCACTAAGTATAAGGTCAGCATTAGTTATTTAACAAGAATGTTAATGGAAACAGTCATTTTGCAAAACGTTTCCTGACATTTTGAAAATTTGTTTAAGGTTTTGTGGAAAAACTGTAAAGGGAAGATGGTTTTAGTTGTCCCTAAGCTATTTTGTAAAGATATGATGCCTGAGTACTCCAGTGCTCAATCCACCTGGATTACTGACTACCTGGCGAACAGACCACAGTTTGAGACTGAATGGTTGTGTGTCTGAGCAGGTGGTCAGCAGCACAGGAGCACCACACGGGACTGTACTCTCTCCATTCCTCTTCACTCTGTTGAAGAGACTCAAATCATGGCAACTACTGCAACAATTAATTTCCCTTTGGGGATTAAAAGACCATTTTTGAAACGAATTGAACTGAGTACTGCCTGTATTTGTGTATTATTATTTGGACACATGAACACTGGATCTTCAGGCATCTGGAAATTGTCTCCAAGGAAAAAACAGACTCATGAAGATCCACAGTTCTTTTCCTGATGTATTCGTTTTCTTTCCTCTTTTCATTAGAAAATCACAAGTTGTGTTTTGAAGGTGTGCTTTAAAATGCTTCCACTCCAGTAAACACACAGTGTCAGTTAGCCAATCAAAATCTTTTTAAAAAGAAAAACATCATTTGGAATTCTTAAAGGAATTTTCAACACTGAAATTTGTGTATGCAAATGTCTCAAAAAATTTTCTTTCATCATTCAGAAATCAGGAATTGTAACTTAACTAAAATAGGAAAGGTTTCCTCAACTTTCCTGTCAGGCATGTGTTTTCTTTAACTGCATGCTACCTTCTATTTGCATTTGATTTGGTGAAGATATGGATCACATTTGTTGAAATGACACTATCCAGCTCGGTGTTAGTGGAGGATGTATATTCATGGCTCTTAACAAAGTGAACGTTTGTTCTGTTTGTTAAGCTTGGAGGAAGGTTCCCGCGGTTTGCCTCCAGAGAGATGGAGGCCATGTACATTGAGGAGCTGCGGTCCTCTGTTAATCTGCTGATGGCAAACCTGGAGAGCATGCCAGTGTCCAAGGGAGGAGAATTCAAGCTGCAGAAGCTGAAACGCGGCCACAACACCTCCATCATGGACATGGGACAGGAGGACGAGAACACACTGTCCAAGTCTGATGTTGTGTTGTCATTTACCCTTGAAGTAAGCAAATAGCTATCATGGGGCTCGAGTCTTTGCTTCTGTTATTTTGACGGTAGACCACAGCCGCAGGGGCCACAGACAGATATTGGACATAAATATACAGTGATCATGGATGTGAAATTAGCTGTGGGGACCAAAACAGGTTTCTGTACTAGGCTGTTTATTTCCACATGGTGGTCAGTGGAAAATGAGTCACTTTTGCTGCCAGCCCCTAGTGGTCCCTTGAAGAACTACACTTTGCATTGGCTTCAAAAAATGAAATTGGAGAATAGCCCATAAATGCAGAAAAATAAATACATAAATAAAACTAAACATGGTAATTGCTCAAAATTGCCTTTATGTGTCATAAAATATAGTAAAAATATATCAAACATCACAACTGTGGTTTCCTGCAACAGAAAATCCTGTTATTTTGATTTAGCAAACGTACTTCCATAAAATGTCCAATGTGAAAGGTTTCTCAAGAAATTTTCATGAGTGTAGTTTCCAGTTTGAAGTAATACTTGCCTCATAGCTGACAGACGTTTTGAACATCACCTTAATTGGTTGACAGCGATAGTACAGTATTTCCTTTACCACTCAGATTTTTAATTACCTGTCCAACAACTGTCTAAAGTCTCTGTGGAACTACTTTCATAAAAAAGATCCATTAAGTTTAAAAGTTCTACCATAATTATATTATCTTCTTTGTGTCAATATTTTCCGGTGTCTTGGAGAACAGTGGCACTGTTCCATCTTGTTTTCAATTTAACAAGTAACAACGTGGGTGAGAAATTCTCAAATATAAATTTTGCAGTGTTTAGTTGTTTTTGCTGTAAACAGGGCGTTTAACTTGAACTTCTAGTATTTTATCATCTGTAATTAGGTTGTTAAATGTAAGATCATTTGCTCTTAATTTTAACCCCATTGTGAGATAGCTGATCAGGAAAGCTACTGGACCTAAATTAATCACAAAGAAATGACTTTAGTCACTTTTGTGACAGAAAATCTCCAGTCAGAGATCTCATGTCCAAAGCTGATTCAGAAAAAACTCATTCATGCCTTCATCTCTAGCGGACTAGAGACTAGCAGACTAGCACATTACTCCTGTTCTGAGGTCCTTACACTGGCTACCAGTTACCTACAGAATAGACTTTAAAGGGATGCTGTTAGTTTACAAATCACTTAATAATCTGGGGCCAGAATGCATTACTGATCTTCTAGTAAAATATAAACCAAGTAGATCTCTGAGATCTTTAGGTAGCAGTCAGCTGGTAGAACCTCCAGTTCGGACCAAACAGGGTGAAAATGCATTTCGCTACTATGGTCAGCAGCCAATGAGGTAATTAGCATCACCCTCCAGTGTACTGTTGTCACAGAGCCCACGGAAATGCAGAGGGATGTAACATGTACATAGATGGAATAAATTTCCTGTTGATAATGTGCCTCAACTCACATTTAAAGTTAAATTGAAAACTCCATTGTTTTCCTGTGCCTTTCTTTAGTTGAATTTAACTGCACTGTTTTTCCTGTTCTTTTTTTAAAAAAATCCCTTTTCTGTCCAATTACACATTTAGATTGTTTTTATTTTTTTTATTTAATTTATTTAATCTTAATGTCTTTGTAAAGCACTTTGAGTTCCCTTTGTGTATGAAACGCTGTACACATAAACTTGCCTTGTCCTTCTGGAACTCAGTGTAACTGGTGTAAAATGCAATCAAGACAATCAAATATAGTTTCTGACTCAGTTATGAACAAAGAAAATAAGTTTCATGTTATCTAAAGACTTTTTATTTCACACATATGCAATCACGTGAAAAACAAAGTACGCCCTCTGAAAATATCAGGACCCAAACTTAGTACAACCCATGAATCAACAGCTTGGAGAATTAATACTTGAAATAACTGTTCCGTGTAGTACTTGATGACAGCCTACAGATGTTAAATCAGCTGTGAAGACTCACTTTTGGATTCATAATCCAGGTTTCTGTTCAAACTTAAAATTTTATACAATTACGTAAGTGTTGCATGTTTTGTCTCAATTCTGCCTGCGTTTCAGGTGGTGATAATGGAGGTCCAGGGTCTGAAGTCCTTGGCTCCAAACAGGATAGTTTACTGCACCATGGAGGTCGAGGGAGGACATAAACTGCAAACGGACCAGGCTGAAGCCTCTAAACCAACGTATGTGCAATAGCTTTACATACATGCTGTTAAAATAAGTGCAGTGAAACATAGTAATCAGTAAAAACAGTAATGAAGCAGTAATGAGAATAAAGAATAAAGATATATTACTGTATGTTGCTCCATGAGCAGTTTAAGTGAAGTCATTCCAGAAGACAGAAGTTTACACCATTACACTGTTGTTGAACGTGTTTTTAGTTCAATTCTTGGCAATTATTAGCTACTTTTGGTTTAGGAAAACGGGCTATAGGAATATGTTAAAGGAATATTCTGGAGTTCAAGCCCAAGTCTTTTGCTAAATTGGGAGGGGCAAACTCTATTTCATCCTTGGCCACATCATCGCTATGGTTACCGTTAAAGGGCCAGTATTAATTTTTTACTTTCTCAAACAGCTGTGTTGTCACATTTCCTGCTAGTTCCTGGCTAGTTTGAGAGAGGAAAAAACCTGACCTTTTCTTAAAAAGGCAAATTACTCAATATCACATTTGCAAAAATTAGACTTTTTTTCCCCCAACAGACAAGACTTTTTTGTCGTACAGTCGGAAATGTCACTTTCATTAAGGGTACGGTGGTGCAGCCTCACAGCTAGAAGGTCCTGAGTTGAATTCCCACTGGGGATGGTGTGGGTGCTGGAGGTGTGTTTGCCTCTCTGCGTCATCAGCACCCAAAACCTGTGTGGAGTTTGCATGTTCACCCTGTGTTCCCCCCAGCTAATATGAGGTACCCTCACAAAAAAAGCAGTCGTCCTTGGCCTTCACATTGCCTCCCTTGGATGGCCGGGCGCCCGAGGGAGTGGGGAGGATCCGGCTGGAATAACGTGATCCTTCCACGCGGCATATTTTCAGCTGGGGAAATCCCTACGATCGGGTGAAAAAAAGGGCGTACTCCAGTTAAGAAGGAGACTTGAACTCAGTGCTGGGCCCTCCCATGGTTGGCAGAAGGAGTGCAATGGACTTCAGGACTACAATAGGTAGTGAGGACAGGGTGAGAAAAAAAAAGAAATGTCACATAACTGTGACTTTATAACTTGAGATTAAAGTTTTTTGTTTGGGAAATATCAAGGTTTTGCAAGATTTGACGTAACATTGCAAGTTGTACAATTGAAAATTTTGTCTAAATTCAACTTTTTAATCCTAAAATCATGAATTTTTTTCTCTAGAAAAGTTAATTTTACAATAACAATTTTTGAGAAAAATTAGCAAGTTTTTGTGGTAAAGATCGTTTCCTAAATCTTGACTTCTTGACATCAACCAGCTGCTCTCCACTGCAGTTATTCTACTTTCTGATGTCAGTACTGAATCAAAGAGGCTGAAATTTCCTCAGAAATTTTTTTGTTCAAATTTTTTGTACACTCTCGCGGGCTGGATAAAATGAGACAGCAGGCTAAACGTGACCCACAGGTCCTGAGTTTGAAAAATTTGGTTGCATGTCCATTAGTCTGGACTGTTGGTTGTAGTTTCACCTGCAAACATCTGTTGGGAGAGCAGTATCAGCACCAGTGACATAAAGAAACCAAACTAACTGGTAAAGAAGGCTGACTCTGTCCTGGAGCCTCTATAGCTGACTGTGCAAGGAAGAACTTTGCATAAAATGACAGAACATAATGGAGAACACTGCACATCCTCTACACTGCACAGCGATTAAATACCAGCAGTAGCCTTACCTGATAATTCCTAATGACTCTATGTTCTTCTTCTTTTTTTATTCTAAATTATATACTTGTTTATACAGTACCAGCATTTTGTCTGGGACTAATAAAGTATTAGCATTTAATTCTAGTCAACACACAAGCTATTTTGTTGCTAACTTGATGCTAACTTACACCCAGAGTCAACGTCATCTGTAAAGAAGTGTTACTTTTTTTGTGCTGGTGTGTAGTTGGGGTACCCAGGGGGACTTCACCACCACCCAGCCTTTACCTGCTGTCAAGGTGAAGTTGTTCACCGAGAGCACAGGTGTGCTGGCTCTGGAAGATAAGGAGCTCGGAAGGGTAGGTGGCCCATTAATCCAGACAATGCCACTTTTGTGGGCAGTAAATTATTGCTAGAGAATTATAGTGAATTATAGCTAATACGTGATATTGATGTGGGTTTTTTCCAAGGTTGTACTTCACCCAACTCCCAACAGCACCAAACAGTGTGAGCTCCACAAGATGACCGTTTCTAAAGGCTGTCCAGACAATGACCTGAAAATAAAACTTGCCATTCGCATGGACAAACCACAGAATATGAAGCATTGTGGGTAAGTCACACAAAGATTTTTTTGATTACAACAGTTTTATTATTATTTATCAGACTTTCAGTTGAGGGAATTAGAGTAGTTTATGTATGTCATGTATGTGATTTGTGTACACTATGCTGAACAAAGAAAGGTAAATATCAGGAGAATTTGGAACGATACAGAAATCTAATCTAATCTAAAAAGAAAAAAAAAACAGATTATTCCATTTACTTTTATGTTATAAGACAGGAGTTGAGTGATTTACAAAAATACATACATATATATATATATATATATATATATATAAGTACACACACAACTCAACAAGACTCTACAAGCAAAAGCCAGTTTGGATTATGATATTCCTCAGACCCAAATATAGATTTCAACTGACCTGTACAGATGTTTAACAGGTTTAACAGAGTCTGGTTCCTGGGTTTTCAGTTTTAATCTCAAGTGTTACTGCAAAGTAATTATAAATGAAATATAAACCAACAATATATATATACCAGCAATATGAGAGTGCGTAAGACTTTAATCAGTACTTGAAAGAACCGCATGATTTATTCTATAGAACATCCATTGATCCTAAAATATCACAACATCCACTGGACCATCATGTTTTCATTCCATTGATCTTCGAAACATAAATTCAAAAAAGTTAATAACCCATTTAATATTTTCTGCTTGTCCGCTATTCACTGAGTTGGTGACTGCAGGTGTTTTCTCTAAAGTTAATGTCATGCTTCCCTCTCGTGGTCACTAGTTGTAATGACAGCACCACTGAAAACTCTTCTACGTCTCGTGAGAGCAAGTACAAAATAAACAAGGATGGGCGAAAATACATCAAAATAAATTCAAGAATGAAATGCAAAATGCATTTATTGTAAGGTTATCAAAATAAACTACTAAATACAGTCGTATGTACATGTATCAAAAACAAAATACAGTATTTTTGGATTAACAAAATGCTCTAAATACTTTCCCAGGGAAGCTTTTGTGCTGATCAACTCTGTTGCCCCACAGTCCCAGTTTTACCTGTGGAAAATGCGTTGAGACGACTTTTGTTATGAGTTGTTACAAATTCACGTTATTCAAATAAAGTGAATCAAATCTGCATGCTCTTCCTCTGCTTAGAAATTATGTGGTTAAGTGGACCAGCGATGGCCTGCTGACCCTGTGCCCCATCTAGAAAAAGTTCCTGTAACATACAGCCAAAGCCACTGGTGTCTGTTGAGACACTGCCTTCTTAAATGTTCTTAAATGTTCTTTCAGAACAGCATTATCAGTCTTACAGTCATCTAGGATACGTCACCTGTCTTCTTTGTGTTCAGCACGTTAAACACACTGCCTTGGCTTCTATAAAAACCCTTGACTGCATAACTATGGACAAAGCCTCTGGTCACATGACTCATAGATTTCTACAGAGAGCCTTTGAAAATCATTTTTCCTCGAACCATGTGGTGCCATATTGCAAAGAGGTGGGACAAAGCTGTCAAAGCAGTAGCACAGCCAATGGCTAGCTGTCAGACGAGTGTGTCAAATGGCATCAAGGCTTCTGATTGGTCAGATTTCTTGCTTAATATAAATCTGTCTAATGTGGTACAAAAAAATCACCCCCCCCATACAATTGTCATGGATTTTTCATGGAAGTTTTTTATACAGGCTGTAAATACATTTATTTCTGATTAAAGTAAAATTGAACTGTCCCAGCTATGAGGTCAGCTAGAGTGGCGAGAACAAAAGAAGTTTATAAACCCTTGATAATACTGTTTATTTTTTTTATTTTGCATTTCTTTGTAAAACCCATAGTATAATTACTTCAACAAAAGCTAACTGGAGTCAGCAATTTAAACTCCTAAGTCCAGTTAATGAAATTAATTTAGAGGTTTGGCTCACAACATAGGATATTTACAGTTTTATAAGAGTCACACTGCATGATGTGAAATGGTAGATAATTAATTTACAGCATGTTACACTGTATGATTGAACATACATGTACGTTGAATCGTTGCTATGACAGAAATAAATCAGAGGGTATTTCAGGTTCTGCAGCGTCATCATGTCATTAGCAGGTTGTTGCTAATGTGTTAATGTATCGATAACTCTAAAGTTAGCTTTGTCGTATTGGTGTTTGTCTGGTCTGAAAATAAAAGAAATAAAATCAATAAAAAAAGAGTATTTCTTATTTATTTGAGTTGCACATTTCTCTTCCCGTTTCTCCGTTTTATCTGACGCTGTTGTTGTTAGGCTACTGTGCTGTGGAGACAAACTGATGTTTACCTCATTTCATGGTATGTTCCTATTGGTTGGTAGGCTGACAGAGATCGTACAGGCAGCGACAGGCCGACACACTCGGAGACGATTCCTCTAAATTTCTGACACTGCTGAGTCACAGCCTTTCTTTGGTCGCAGGATGGTTCTACCTTTCATCTTTGCTACTGTCACATTGCAAAGTCTAACCCTACCATTTTTGAGCTACGATGGATGATTTTACTCACAATTGTGCGTCTTTCTTCTGAGAAGGTTGGCATCATACAGTGTGAACCCGGCATAAGACAAACTGTATACTGTGGCTTATCTTCTTACAATTAGACATTCAGTCAACACAACTATGATGAGGCGTTATTAGAACTGGAAACGTGTTCATCAATCTATCACACGTAAGTCATTAAATAGTGTGTTCTTTAGAGTACAAAAATATTTCTCACATAATTTTGCCATATTAGGCAGGAGGGGAAATGTGTATTATCCTGGACAATGGAAGGAACAAAGTGTTGTGTCTCCATCCAAATGTTTGACAGGTCAGGAGATCTGATGTTGCTGCCTTGCCTCAGCTCAATTTGGATGTGCTGCACCTTTAGTGGAGATAAAGAACTTTTCGGGATTCCTCTTCCTCCTGGTCTACTGTATTTGGGTCTTTGCCTAGAAAACATAACAAAATGGACCAGCCAAAAATAAACCCAACAGGTGCAATGATCTCCCGTTGGGGATATTTCTGCTGGGAGGAAGAGGTGAACATGCAGCGCTTTGATGACCTGTCAGAGGTGACATTTTTGAGCACTTGACTGGTGCTCAGGGGGCCCCAAGGGTCTCTAAAGTGGGGGCATATACTCAGCCATTTGGATGACTTGCCTCCTAAGAGAGGTCTCCTTAGGTACTATACCAGCCTGTTCCAAGGGTTCTATCCAGAACCAGCTTCAACTGCTGACAACCCAGCCTCAGCTCAGGTCCCAGCTTGTCTAGGCAGGTTCCCCTCATCCCTACAGGGCCCTGGATTCAGTTCCTGGTCCAGCCTCCTCTATTCTTGCTTCTTTGACCGAGGTACCTCAACCTCTGCTCCAGTCCCTTTGGGTTCCTGGTGCCTCAGCTAACCCCAGATCCTCTCACCCTCTGGCCATTGAACTGGTTTTTCTTTTGCTTTCTTTGTTTTGATTCTGGTTCACGTTTCTGGCTCCTTACACCCACCCCCTCTGTTTTGTGCTGTGATTTTTGGACAATGTAAAAGGGATACTCCTACGATTTGGTTTTGTTTTTTGAGTTCTCCACTCATCATATGATCTGCAAAGAAAGGCAGAGCTTATCATCATCAAACTATATAGTTGGTGGTGGGAAGATCACCGCCAGTAGCTGAGACTTAGTAGAAGTTGGGTGACCCTAAACACGGAAATAAATCCAAGTTCAGACCTGAACACCACAGAGGCTGTTCATACCAGACATCCTGCAAATGATTCTCAGCTGAAACAGTTTTGGAAGAAAGATTGGTCAAACAGTCCTTCTGCACAGCTCTTACTTAGAGATACTGAAGGTGTCTGCTTACACATTGAACAAAGGAGGTTCATCTAGCTCTCCTCATAAGGGTTCACTTATTTTTTCCACTATCACTGTGAATATTCGATTATTTCAATAAAGACAAGAAAAATTCCAATTAATCATATTGTATTTGTCTTAGTGTGGCTTCCAATCTGTTTACATTTTTTTGACATATGAGTGCAGAAATCCAGTGAATTCCAATATTTCTTTTTTTTTCCTTTTTTTTTTTTTTTTCAAATGTGATTCTGCAGTAATAGTCAATAACCAGAAGAGGTCAGTAGATGTGCATCAGATGTGCTTCAGACCTCAGTCCTATCACCTCTACTGTCAGTTCAGACATAAGACATAAGAGTTGCATAACAGTAACACAGAGATTTGTGTCCCTTTTTTAAAAAAAAAATGACCTTCATTTCATCCTACAGGTACCTCTGGGCCGTGGGCAAGAACGTGTGGAAAAGATGGAAGAGGAGATTCTTTGTGTTGGTCCAGGTATGCACAGTAATGTTCACAAACTCATGTACTCACATTTTTTGAAATCATGGAAAATAATGAAATGGGTGTTTGAAGGAGCACACAAAAATAGAATGTATTTCTAATGAACCTGGAGCCGCAGTTTCTGGTCCCAACCGGGAGCCATCTTTCACGTGGCTCTGGATCTCCTGATGACATGATCAAGTGCACATCCAGGTACAGGCCAGGCGTGAATGAGTTAAAGCATGTGTGGCAAACTTGAGGCCCTCTACTTCATTTCATCTGAAATTTCAGTGGGACTGTCTGTTTAAGTCAGAACTGACTCCAGAAAGTGGAATAACTGAGGTGGAGAGCAGCTGGTTTAGGTCAAAAAGTCAGGATTTAGCAAACATTTGCACAAGATTTTATAACAAAAAGTTCCAAATTTTTTTCAAAACCTGGAATTTTAGTTAAAATTACTTATGTTACTTATATATATTACTTCTATATCAAGAATTTGTGATTTCCGGACAAAAAATTTGTATCAGTAGTTGATAAAAAGAAAAAAAGATAAACGATGGTTGTTGGAAAAAAAAGAGAGATTTTGAGATTTGATGACCTTTTTTTGCCAGGAACTAGAAGGAATTCTGACAACATAACTGGTTGAGAAGGTTAAGAATAACCGCATCTTTTACGGTAACCATGGCGATGATGTGGCCCAGGATGAAATAGAGTTTGACGCCTCTAAAGGACGATTGTTAAAAGATGATTTTCCAATTCATTTTGTGGGCGATTTTTCAGTAACTGAAAAATTTTCAAATCTCTTTACTTTGACAGCGCATTTTTCTCTAATGACTAATGTTTATAATTGTATGATTGTCACAATTACACATCCATGAAACATTACATTAAAACAAACCTTCATTTTTTTTTATTTAATTTTTTTTTTAAGATATACTGTTTTTTTTTCCCTCCAAATACAATTATTGACTTCTAAGGACAGATGTGAATTTTCTTGCCCCTTTCCTTTCATATTCATGTTTTTCAGCAGGTTACTGACGTGTCCACTCCTGTGGAACATCCAACTATCATCATAAATCAGTCACGACAAGCTCAAACTAGATTTCTCCCCCTCAAGTGTATTTGGTCTTATCTTGACAGAATGAACAGGTTTAACAATTATGCAGTATGTTCATGATGGATTTAAGTTTTCAACTGCAAAAAAATATTTATATTTATCACTTTTACTGAGTACCGTGTATGTGGTTGTGGGATGATTGATGTTTGCTGGCGTGGTTAAAGTGCACCTAAAGCATCTGCACTCCTGCAGATACAAGAAATGGCTTCACAATGACTGTGACCACTATATATGAAAGAAATGTTATTATTAAAATTATTATTATTGTTAGTAGTAATAGTAGTAGTGGCATCATTCTCAGAGCTAGTTTTAGTATTTAGACAGTAAAGTGTACATATTCGTGCATTTTTACATATATGCAAATTATAAAATGTCCATAATTTATGTACCACTTTTAGTTGCAGCCCTGCTGAAGTTTAACATTTAAATTAATATGTTATTACCGGTTGAACAAACACCTTAATTTATCTTGTGTGCCTAAAAATCTGAGTGGCTGATTTTTGCCCTCAGACATCCTGAATCCTTTCTAGGCTGTCTAACAGAGGTATTTCTACTTCTGCTGACGTATTGACAGCATCTGAAAACTGACACTATTGTGTCTCTTACAGATTATCCAGTAAGACCTGCAAAATAACGTCAGAGAAAGTTCCCTCATTCATGAACGTCCATCATTCTGGCCCTTATTTCTTGGCATTATGTCAGAAGACTGCAGAAAGGAATGTTTTCTAAAATGAAATTACACATCTGGGTCTCAGGAAATGCAGCATGAGCTCAGTAACATCATCTACATGCTGCCGTGAAGCCTGAGCGTCCTTCAGCGTGCAGCTCCACTGCACAGCTAGAATATATTTACCAACCACATGTTGTGCGCACACTGAGAACGAGAGATTCAGTCAAGCTGTCTTCCCTCGGCTGTCAGGCCACTGACGGAGAGCCCAAGCAGGCTTTTGTCAGGAAATAGTTGGGGGGGTGGGAGCGTCGGAGAGGGGAGGGGGTGGCCATGGTAGCAGCCATTTCCTGGTGGCTCCGTACTGGGAGGTGGGCAGCAGGCAGGGGGTGGAGGGGTGGGGGCAGGCCTGTCTCTTGTGCGTTAGAGAGGATATGTCTCAGAGCTACAAGTTGACAGCGGATTGACAAAGTGGAGTGAACACTGGCTGGTCTAACACTCGCAGCTACAAAAGCCTGAGCGCCGCCAACTTCAAGCCTCTCACCCGCTTGCAGCTAAATATATAGCAAGTGACAAATACTGGTCAATAGACTGCGCACTGGTGTGTGTGTGTGTGTGTGTGTGTGTTTGTTTTTGTGTCTGTCTTTGAACAGCCGTGGATATTTGTCTGCAGGAACAGAGGCGCTCGCTCTCTGAGTGAGTCCTGGTTTCTACACAGTGTGCAGGATGTTTGTTTTGTTTTTTTTCTATTGGCTTGTTCATTGAGTGTTTTGTAACTAAGTACTGGCTGGTGCCATTTTTTAGCAGCCTGTTTCATCTCTACACACTTAGGTCTGGATAGATTCCCTATACACTTTTAACAATCCATTTTGGCTCATAGTTATACTGTCCATTTATAGGCTGAATATGGCGAATCGAATGAGTAAAATGTTAATATTTGTGCAAAGGAACCAAAAAGAAAGAAGAAAACCCACAATGTGTAGAAACTGTCCATATTTTGCTCATTTTCAGCCACCTCATTTTCATCTCTGTTGCTTTGTAGTGCTGCTTTGCACCCATCTTAACTCCCATTAAAATTAAAATTATTTCTGGACAAAGACCAAAAGTCACAAGGATGGGTTCTTCCTTGAAACAAGCAGTTTTCACTAGTTTTTTCTTTTTTCCCCATTATTTCTTTTTTTTTTTAATCCATCATCATGGTATTAACAGAGAGTACTACCATCCTGGTACACTTGGTACACCAATGGCGTTCTTGAAATCGAAGCCTGTGTTATTGACAGAAAAAGACAAATAAAGTCAGTCGAGCTAATGCAGTGCAGGAAATGCAGTGTTACAGAGAAGGACAAAGTGGAAGGAGAAAGATATGATGTGAAGATTGGTATTGTTAAGGATCAGGATCCGTACAAGGTAGAGTCGTAGACGTCAGTCTGTTTCCAAACCCAACATAAGTGGACATCATGAACTACAAGTCATCAGTCCAGAGAATAAAAGAGGAAATGAGATTTTACAAAGGTTGATAGTACAAGTATCAAAGTCACTATTTTTTGATCCTGTTCAAATAGGGAAGTATAAAACCTGAATCTTCTCATTTCCACACACCCACAAGCTTGTGTTCTGGAGGACTTATGCATCTTCTGATGATGTCATTTTTACCATGAAAAGTGATTTGAATAGCCCGTAACGTGAGTATTTTTTTTTTGTTTGCATCGTTTACAATAGTCTGAAAATGAAAGATACATTAAAAAATAAAAATAAAAATATGAACACTCTAAAAATTATCATATGTGCTATAAATTAAAGCCAAAAACATAAAAATGTACTTGGGTGCATCAAAGTGTTGAGATCTGCTCAACCGATGTTAGGGGGGCATTTGTCTCGCCGATCCTGTAACTGCCGTATTGTTCTCTTGCTTTGGTGTTTTAAAAAAAAAAATCACTTTTGGCAGTCTGTTATACGATCTCTCTTTCTCTGTCAAGTCTATTTGAACATCCAAATATCTCAAAAAAATGATGACACCACAAAAATAACATATTCACTCTAGTGAAGATGAAAAAAAAACTCGGAAATGCCTTTAAACTTTGAATGCAATTTGTTTGTTTTGTCTGCCATTGTGACTTCACAGGATGCCTGGCGTCAAACGAGTTCACTCTATGCTACTTTTTAAAAAACATCTTCTATAAATTATCTTTATGGCTGAGATCCTTCCACATGTGTTTGAGCCAGAGTCCGATTCAGAATATGAACACGGAGAACGAGATGAACCGCATCTCTGTTCGCTCAGCACTACACACCTTTTCTGCTGTTGTGTAGCAGAGCAGACAAATGCCTCTTCTAGTCACTAACTTTCTACATGTGTTTCATCATACACCTGTGGTAAAAGGTGCAGTTATTGGCAAAGCAGTAAAATGTTGAATGAGTCAGAAAACATCTGCAGCCAAGAAGCTAATGATGCTAGCCCCAAACTATTTTTAACTTCATAGGTACCAACTACTGGTGTTGAGGCTGTGATAATCAGTCTTTTTCATAATGAATCATAATAAATGTGGACAAGTGAAAAACATGAAAGAAAGTTATTTTGTATTATCCTCAGCTCTACCGCTCAGTTTTTGTCCAGAATAATGAGGTTGTTTCTCGTCCAGCATGGGGAGTGTCACATTAACACTATTATAAATACGTCTCAATAATCTTTCATTAGAAACTTCTCAGCAACTCTGAAACTCTGATATCAGCCTTTGCTGTGACTGCACTCTTTAACAACACTTAACAGTACTCCTTCTTTTTGTTCCAGTTTAAGTCTCGCACTGTGGGGACTGGTGGAAAGACTTGTTAGTTATCAGAATAACTGTAAATACACCTTAATGTTTCCAGACATGCTGTTAATTCTAAATGTACCACTTAGTGAACCAAAAAGCTTATTCTTCATCCATGATTGTTCACTCAACCTTTTTCAGACAATAAAATAGTCTTTATCTTCTGTACATACACACATATACATATTCCTATCCATATATGTATAGATAGACATGCATATCCACAAACATATATACACACATACACAACCACAAAAGCCCAATCCGTCCCACCAGCCCCCACCCAGCACCCCCTCTGACAGAGCGACAGAAATAGATCAGTCTTTTGTCCCAAATGGATGGCACAGGACACCACACCAGCACCAGTACCCAGACCCCCAGCAGCAACACCCAAGAGCCAGCTCAGGCACTCCAAGGCCCCACCCCACAACAGGAACTCCCCTGTGACCCCTTGAGCAGGTTGAGGGTGCCCACCCAACCGGCCCCAGCACAGGCAGACCCCACTAGGTAGCAGAGACAGGAACGACGAGAAGCACCTGAGCCAATCCCCAGACATCACCACCAAGAGTCTGGACACCCATGCTAGTGTGATGCCCCCTGCAAACCTCCCAAGAACCACACAGACTCCCAGAATCCTGACCCCATCCCGCCACCAAGAGGAACCGAATGTGGACCACTGTGGGGACGTATATAGACCCATAATTTGTACATACACACATATTAATACATACATACGTACACACACACACGCATAGACATATACATAGGCTATACGTGCATGAACCTGCAAAAAACTGACAAGTGCTGCTTCTGACAAATAGATATTTGATATTAGATATCTGTTTTTGCAATGAACTCCCCACATACACATATGTATACCTAAATATATACGTACATCCACCTATATACACACATTATATAAGCAAACTTAAGTCTACATATACACATTTGTATTTTCACTCACCCGTATTTCTGTATCTTGTGAAAAAGACCTCCTTATATTTCCTTTTAAATTGTTTTAAATTTTGGCTTTGTTTTAGCTCCTCGTTTACTTTGTTCCATAGATTTACACCATGAATTGAAATAAAAACGCTCTTTCTTGTTGTACGTATGTTATGAATCTTTAAGTTTAAATGACCCCTTAAATTATATCCCCCTTCTCTTTCAAAAAAACATTTTCTGTATGCGCTCAGGTAATAATTTTTTAAATGCTTTAAACATAATTTGAGCAATTTTAAATTCCCCCAGATCTTAAAATTGAAGAATTTTAGATTTTAAGAATGGTATGTTTGTGTGTTCATAAAAACTGACATTATGGGTGATTCTGATGGCTCATTTCTGTAGGATACTCAACGGTTGCAAACGGCATCTGTAATTAAATCCCCAAACCTCTGAACAGTATGAATATGGCAGAATCAGTGATTTATAGAGAATATGAAGTGATTTATTGTTCACAATATGTTTAGCTGTGGGCAGGACTGAGATGCTTCTAGATTGTTTGTTCTGTAAATATTTAATGGAGGTTTCCAACTAATTTTGTCATCAACTATTACACAAAAGAATTTAGAGAGTTACACCCTCTGTCTGTACTTGAATTTGAATTTAGATAAAGTGCAATAAACAAGCAACTATTAGAATAATATACATATATAGTCACAAATACAAGTGAAAAACAAACAAAAAAATTGGTAATGTAAATAATTCAACAGAAGAATGTAAACTTTGGCACTGCGAGAAAGAACATGTTAATGTGTGCAGGTGTGATTATCTGTCACATCAAGTAGAATTATTGTTAAGTGTTGTGGAGAATGAGCGTGTGGATAATGTGTAATCACTTAGCTTATTCCTATCACTTAGTTTGTATTAGAACAGTAATATTTCTCAGCAGTCATGAATTCATGGACAAGTTTAGCTTGAATGTTGAGGTTTTTCTGCAAACATGCATGCCACAGCCAGTAAGTCATTCCTTGTGCTCAAGTCCATGTGTTTTCTGTAATGATGTGAGCATAAATGACTGCTGCAATCACTTTCACTCTCCCTTCCTTTCTAATTTTTCATCACTGCTGCTGCATCCCTCCCTCACTTGCTGATTGACAGCTAACCGAGCGAGAAAGAGGGGGCAGAAAGACAGCAACCTGGGTGTTGGGGTGTGCATGTAGGGGGGGTGAGTACTTTAGACCATGATTTGCCTTTGTGGTGTCCTGGAGGCCAGGGAGCTGCTGGAGAGGCGGTCCAGCTCCCACCATCCTTCACTTGGCCTCAGGTCTCATCAGTTCTGTCTTGGGGAATCTCATTTGTCACACACACACGCACATCTGTGGGAAATCCATCACACACACACAGAATGCAGCTGCAGCTAGAGTGAGAGCTGCCACTTGCAGCGGCAGAAGTGGCGACAGCGGCGAATTGGCCAGGTCTGGTGATTTGCGACGACAGGCTGGTATGACTGGCAGCTACAGTAACTGCAGACCAGCCACAGCCAACAACACCGTGTCCCTCCTCCTCCTGTTAGCTCCACAGAGCGACAGCAATTGTATCCAGAGTTCCACTCATGCAGGTGTGGATGACTGGCGTGTCACTGGACAGAAACGCGAAGACCTTTCTTTCCTGCTCAGATTACATTTCCTGCCCAACATGTAAATGGTGGGTGGAGCTAACAGCTGGTGGCTCGTGCCGTGTGGGTGGAAAGGTAAAGAAGTCAAATGAGTTCAGCTGTCTTCATCAATAAACACCAACAAAGAAGTAGACTTCCAACAAAGTGCACTAACATTTAGTGACAGTTGTTTTAATGCAGTGTGTTGGACATGTCAGGATTAAAAATAACATGCCTCTTCAAACAGTATGATATAGGGTCACTGTAGCATTATTGTATGACATGATTGGTCGCCCTAACATCATCCTCCTCCAGCTCATAGTGTTCTTACCAAATTTTCTAGATCAGATTATACGAGTATCTCGGATTTGATCACTTGCAATCTGTAATGTACAGTCACTCAGCCAGTTTGGATTATGATCGGAAAGGAATAACTAAAAAAAAACCCAAAAAAAAAGACTTTTTCATTAAAAAAAAACAAAAAAAACAAATAAACAAACAAACAAACAGAAAAGTCTCACAAAAGATCACAATTTTTGATAAATTTGTCATTTTATGACAATTATTTACTAAAAAAGTCCATTTTTTTCTTCTAGAATTACAAATTTAAGAATTTTTGACTTCTTTGAAAAGAAGAAAATATTGTGGTAAAATTGCTAATTTTGAAAGAGAGACTTAGAATCACAAATGTAACAAAATCTTAACTTTTAAAGTAAAATTGCAGTTTCTTTGTTGGAAAGAAAGTTTTTGCAGCATTTTGACATAAAATTACGTAAAATAGCAAATCTTTCTATATTGTCAACTTTTTGGCCCAAAATCACAAATCTTTGTTATACATCTGTAAATTTTACAAAACAAATATGACTTTTGACAAAAACACATTGAAATCTCCTCAGAAATGTTCTAGTTAGAAGTTGATGATTCATCTTTGCACGCTCTCACAGGTCAGATAAAGTGAAGTAGCAGGCCAGTTTCTGCCTGCAGGCCTTGAGTTTGGCATTTATTATTTATGCCATACATAAGAGAAGGGATATTAAGAATTTAAATGTTTGCATTTGAGGTACACTACTCACAAAAACTTAGGGATATTTGACTGATGGGTGGCATTTATGGAAAATGTAAGAAGTTCATGCTACAGTGATATTATATCATGAAACTTGATTAGAATCATGCAGTTGTTGTAAAACAACGGCTAACAACTGTGATGTGTGGACCAGACACTTGTTGTGAAATTTCATTCAAAACCCAAATATCCCTAACTTTCTGTGAGTAGTGTAAATGTTAAAAGTCAAGCTTAGCCTTCACATGTTTAGATTAGCAGGTTACTTTAGCTATATATTTAATGAAATATATAATTTTGCTGCTTGAATATTAAAGCATTCTTTTGCATTTTTCTTCACGCGCTGTTACATGATGGCGGTAAATGCTCCTGGTAAAAACAAATTGAGTTGTTGTATTTTGAGAACTAGCAGCTGGTGTGGTTCGTGAGCAAATAAGTTAATTTCAAACTCATATGTGTAATGTTGAGATTTCGATGCCTCTAAATGTAATTTATATCCGAGCAAACAGTTGTGCCTCATGTCCACACACCTGTGTGTTCATACATGAATCATGTCCATACATGCATGTAATTGAGGAGTCTTTTTTTTTTATTCATTTTTTAAAATTTTCCCTCAGGTCGGTGGCTTTTGCAGAGCACACCGACACTGTTCACTGTTTTTATATGCTGTGTAAGAATGCAGTCTCAGTTTAAACCTTGTCTCTTAACAGAAATGATGATGGCAGCTTTCTTCTAAGGGTTTGTGTTGCAGAAGCTTTAAATTCTCTCTGGACCACCTACTCATAGTCTTTGGCACAGTTTTGTTTTGTTTTTTATATCTATCTGTTCTGATACAGATATTCATGCGTTTAGTGCATCTAGATGATTGAGTGCAGGAGGGAAAGATCTATTTGCAGCTGGGTTTTTACCACTTCATAGCCAGAGCACCCTCTTCAGGCCCAGTCATGTTTGCAGAGGAGTCCATGCATCTAGTTTGGGCCCAAGTTTCCCCTGCTGAATGTCATACCAGGAAAAACTGCAGCTCTATGGTGGTCAACTGGACCATTTCATACCTGCTTATCCAGTTCAACAGACTTACCACTAGAGGTGTGAGTTTTGCTAGTTGAGACCATATCATATATGATACTGTTCATATCTGGTCGTCATGGGGAGCTCATCCCCCATTTATTTTGTTTTTTTAAAGACGCAATCCTCATATTAATTGTTGAGCTAGAAGAACATCTGTTCTATCTAGAGTTTCCTGATGACCCATAAACATGAGAATCATCAGGTGTCATCAGTGGAAAAAAAGGAGCAACAATTCTCTTTCTTCTCCCTTATCATCTCTGCCCCACTGACACTCAACCTGATCAGAATAAAAGAGAGAAGTGAATGAAAGACAGTCTATTTATGTGCATTTAGTCTGAGTCACTCATTTGGTCCTCTAAGCTCTGACTTTGACTCATGTTTGCCATTTCCAGTTCTCCTGGTAAATAAGTTCTTTGCCAAGGCTGAAAAGTGTGAGTTCCACAGATTTCTGTCATTTTCTTGTGCTTTGTCATTGAAAGCAGACAGACGAGGCCACATTTTGAAAAGATCAGAAGCACACACAGGCAACTCCACAAAGTTGTAAGCAAAACAAGATCTGTTGGGCAGCTGCACCTCTACAAGTCAGCTGCACCTCTACAAGTCCAATTCTGAAAGAACTGTGAAGCTCTGTAAATGTAAATAAAATACAAGAATGCAAGTATTTAAAATAAAAATCATAAACCCATATAAATGTATCAAATGTTGATTTGATATTTAAAATTATTAGCTCAGTTTGAGTTTGATGGCAGCAAAAAATGTTTGGATAAGATCAACAAAAGGCTGGAAAAGTAAGTGCTCCTAAAAAAAAAAAAAAAAAAAAAGCAAATAGCTAGAAGAACTCCATGCACTTCATTAATTAGCAACAGGGTCAGTAACATGTCTGGGTTGTTTTTTTTTTTTTGTTTTTTTTAAAGCAGCTTAGAGAGGAGACTCCTAAAAGTAAAATGGAAGAGAAATTTAGATGGATTGGCTCTTAAAGTAAAAAGAAAAGGAAATAGAATAAAAATGTATACATATTGAGAATAATTTAGTGTAAAATATCAATATCCTGAAATAAACACTGTCCATGTGCTAGCAATCATCATTAGAGACCTTGTGAAAGAAATATTATACAAGATGAAAAGCATGAACATATATAAATACACTGTAAAAGATGAAGAAAAAACAATAAATAAATATAAAGAAATAGTGGTCACTGATGAGGCACTAGATGCTCCTCCATATTGCACATTTATATTGATATTACACAGATTATATTTTATTGCCTAGAGTCAGAGAGTCGATGTAGACTCTCATCATTGATTCTTGTTCTATGTAGGATTGTCTATGTGGAGTTCAGGAAGTGAACTTGATCCAGAAATGAACATGTCACATCCAGGAGGCAGGCGTTATTGCGCTTAGCGCTGGCTGCAATATCCCAGACCTATGATGATTTCACAGAATGATGAGTGGCTTCAGGCAGACATACCTGTTGGCTAATTTCCCAGGATCCCCAGAGTGGTCAACACCTGCATTTGAACAGGGGAGTGGTTGCAG
The DNA here is from genome assembly GCA_037176975.1 of Arrhamphus sclerolepis. Classification (NCBI taxonomy): domain Eukaryota; kingdom Metazoa; phylum Chordata; class Actinopteri; order Beloniformes; family Hemiramphidae; genus Arrhamphus; species Arrhamphus sclerolepis. The sequence continues at coordinate 10,901,013 of JBAMYA010000020.1, read as the reverse complement.
CGGGTCAATCGCTCCAATACTGGACCCAGTTGATCCAAGAGTAAAGCTCTAGGGAGTCTAGATCAGCATATTAGCCAGTCATTATCATGGGCCAGGTAATCCTGGTGATCCGTGAAAATGTGTTCTTCCCTAATTCTCCCATTTGCAGCAGTCTTCCAGCAGTGCCGATGCATCCATCACACAGCATTATGTATAAGTATCACCATCAGTCTGATTGCCTCACATCTTGTCACAGTTTGTGTTAATCATCCAGGAGAGGGTCGAAACAGTGAGGAAACTTTGATGAAATGTTGTGTAGACTTTGATTTAAGGTTTAGGTTAGCTTATAGGCCTTATTTTTATTAATTTGAAAGGTACTTATGGCTCACAAGCGTAAGTGAATACTGTGATTTTTACTGCTTAATCCAAAATCAATCTGTGATTACAGTTTGATATGGAGTAAGATTAAATGTCTGAGAGGAGTCATGATGCAGTGTGGTTTCAATTCCCCACGTCTCCATCTGTGTTGCCAGTTTCCCCAGTCTCCAAAACCAGCTTACGCACGAGCCAGAGATTGCGTGACAGACTGTACATTCTCCAATCAAGTTTTTTTTTTTTTATAGATTACAACCTTTGCCTGGAAAGTGGCAAACACAAGTTTCAGGCCCCATTTTGTGTGTATGCTACAGTTATAAATGAGACCCCCTGGGCTTTTTAAGGATTTCATATTTAATGTTCTGGAGCCCAAAGTTCTATCCTACTGAGAATCTGTTAAGAGATCTCTCAGTTAGTGTCCATACTCAGAAACCAGGTGATGTGAATGAACTGGAACAATGGTTTTCCTTAAAGGTCTTTCATTCACGCAACCATTAACTGTTCAGCTAATTACTGTTTACCACAAGCTATTTTCTTGGAACAAACTGCTACTGGTTGATGGTGAACAGCTGACTGTGCTTCCTGCAAACCCACTGATGAGTGGTCATGTCATCTCTTTGTGACTGATACAGGTGAGTCAGTACACCTTTGCCATGTGCAGCTACAGAGAGAAGAAGGCAGAGCCCGTAGAGCTTCTGCAGCTGGATGGTTACACAGTGGACTACACCGACCCGCAGCCCGGTAAGAGCAACTATATGCTGTAACATGACATGAGATGGGTATGTGTCTCAATCTGGGATTCAAATTCTCTTCCACTGCACACTCTTAAATGAAACAGCTGTCTTCACCCATGCTGGCTGATCAGAGAACCTCTCAAGACTTGAGGCTGATTTTTGGTGTTCTGTGTTCAAAAGTCTGAAAGGGCATGGTTTTTCCTGTTCTTGGCTGTGCAAACTGGGTACCATACAGTGAGGCATTATGTCAGCACATTATCTGTGGTGGAACGGTAGAATGAATGCAGCAGGTGCACATCCAGGTCGTTACAGACCTAAAACCTAAAATGATTCCTCAGCGTTACTGTTGGAGAAGTTTATTTTTTTCTAGACAGTATGTAGAGTTTTGGTTGCAGCTGTACATCTTCTGACTTCTCATTTCTACTCTTCAGGTCTGGATGGAGGTCGGACATTTTTCAATGCGGTAAAAGAGGGGGACACTGTGATTTTTGCCAGCGATGATGAGCAAGACCGTATCCTGTGGGTGCAGGCCATGTACAGAGCCACTGGTCAGTCACACAAGCCGGTGCCTCCTACCCAGGTCCAAAAACTCAACTCCAGAGGGGCCACGGTGCCGCAGCTCGATGCTCCGATTTCTCAGTTCTGTAAGTCCTCAGCTTTCATATTTGAAAACTGAATGCATAACATTTGCGTGACAAGTCAACCTCATGTTTATTTTAACTCTAACAGTTAAATCCTTGTTTAGACAGAATAAAATAATAATTTTTTTTATCAGTGAACACAGTTCAAGCGCTTCTCCTTTGCTTCGAGCATTCACTTCTAGGCTCCTTGTCTGAATGTCTCCTGCTGTCCAGTTGTCCCTCGCATCCTCAGCTTGTTCCTTTTCTGCACATACCACCTTTGTGCTCTAACGTTAATGTGTTTCTCTTCTGTGCGCTGCTTCCCTTCAGTTGTTGTTGAACTGCTCTAGCGTTTAAGTGTTGGTGGCTTTGCTGTGTCCCTTTATGTTTCTCTGTTTGTTCCTTCTTCCTCTCTTTTTCCTCTCATAAACCCTGACCTGCTACCATGTAGCTGGATTAAAGGGTAAGTGCTTTCCTCCCTTTCATTTTTCTCTTTCCTTCTTTTTTTTTTTGTTCATGGTCACTCTTCATCGATGTTTGTTTGGTTACTGTTTTCTGACGGAAGAAGAAAAATCACGGCAGATATTCAACCTGATGTATGCAGGAAAGATTAGCTTTAGTTTTTGCTTCTGTCATTTTTATAGCATGTCTCTTTCTTAGAAACCCTTTGAGTGATTCTGATCATTAATATGAGTGAGAAAGTGTTATTCTTGAAAAGTTTATTATATTTTTTCAAATGAAATGCAAAGTGCAACAAATTTGAAGATGAAAACTCCAATCCTTTTTCCTCAACTTCATTTTGTTTATTAGAAATCCATTTTTTCATTCAAGAACCACAACAAATTCCAAAAGACGTTGGGACAGTCAAGCTTATATTAGTATTCCTTCTCATGCTTTTTTTTTGTGAGAAAAGAAATGTTTCTTATAAAGGTTGCATAAGCACAAAAAAGGGCCTATAAGTTGCAAACGTCACTTACCATGTAAAGATTGTGATCTTTGGAAAAACAAAAGAACTTAACGGAAGGATGTGCACACCTCTACGTCTTGTATGTTACACATTAACATTTTAGAGACGGGGCAAAATGGGAGGTGATGAATTGTGACCCAAATAAGTTAATGGATGGATGGTGATTTACCTGTAAACTTATATATTATTATGATTATATATGATTATATGATTATATCATGTCATTGCTCTTATTTACCTAATAAGAAACTTCAATCAAAATCCGATGCTTTTCAGTAACAATATTCCTAGTAATTAAATGTTTTTAGACAATCTCAATATTGTTTTTAAGTGTTAAAAAAAAGTGCCAAAAACGGCTGAGGATTAAAAAGAACCGCAGGCAGGCCAACACGCCTAATAAATAAAGAAATGCGCTTACATTTGTGTAAGTGAACTTCCTGAGCGAGCTGTTTTTTTGACAAAACCTCTGGAGTCCCACTGAGCCCCAGCAGCTGGTAATTACCGAGTTAAAAGTGCCAGGCCATGAATAATACAGTGTTCTTGCTGCACAATTAAATCAGGCAGCTATCATTCAATGTTACCAAATAACTACGTGTCAGTTCACACCTGGATCAGTGCAATGAATAATAAGCCATCATGTTACTGCTGCAAACTCAACTTCCTACCCCCTACCCCCCTAGCCCCAACCAACACCACCCAAATGTCAAGACTCCATTCAAACGGCGCAGTAACAAAGATGGAAGGGAAAGCTTTGCCTTCACTGAGCTTCACAGTTTACTCTTTTTCTTTCTGTGGACACTGACAGTTTAATTTGTTTTGAAACACTAAAGAACTGTACATTTACATTGCAGTTCGAGTATTATTTCAAAGTTTAGGCTTGTTTCAGCTTATTTTTTCGCTAAATATCAGCAAACAAACAACAACAAAAAAGAATGAAAGAAACCTTCAGTTTTTTTTTTTAAATCTTAGGACAGAAAACAAAATTATTTCTATATAATCCTTCCTTTTTAGGTTCATAATAAATCAGTTCATCTGAAGAATATATAATTTAAAGCTTTAAAAGTCAGCTCATTATTTTATAGTGAGCTGAAAAACTCTTTACATTCCGCAGTTTAACAGCTTGTAGCATTATGTTTACATGCGTAGTTTTCTCCAAACGTTTCTCATGAAGCCAGAGGACTTTGCTGCAGATGTCTTGTGGCTTGTTCAGATGCAGTTTTGTGAACCTCGTGTTCTTTTTAGAGGCCATCTCCTGGAAACCGTACTTTCTTTATAACCCAATAATTCCATCATGAAGATCATTTCTTATGTATTTTTTCTCTTGGCATTGTGTTAACACACAGCTGAATGTCCTCGGTAGTCAAACTGCCAAAATACTCATGAAGGTTCAGAGCAGACTGGACTGGAGAGCAACAATGATGCTGTTTTATAAGAAGGGACAGAGCAGACTTCACTTCTTGAGGAAGCTTAGATCCTTCAGTGTTTGTAGCCAGATGTTTTATATCTTCTATGCGTCTGTTGTGGAGAATTCAGTCTGATCTGTTGGAGGAGCACCATCAGAGCCAGTGACTTAAAGAAACTGGACAAACTGGTAAAGAAGGCTTGCTCTGTTCTGGAGATGATTTGTTCATAAAATACTAAAAACCAAAAAATAAAACAAAAGAACAAAAAACATCATGAACAATCCTGAGCATTCTCTTCACAACACAGTGATTCATTATGAGTGTCTTCAGTCAGAGGACTCTTCAGATCTGTTGTAACTGCTACAGCAGATCCTTCCTGAACACTAGAACCTTCCACAACAGCGGTCCCAAACTCAATTTCATCCTGGGCCACATCATAGCAGTAACCATGGTGACATGAATGTTTGCCATAGAATCTCAAATTTCACAACATCTGTGACTTTATTTATAAAGTTTCAGCCTTTTTTTTTTTTTCAAAAAGGTGTTTTGTTTTGTTTTTTCCAGGCGAGGCAAACAGAACACAAAACTGCAGGATAAGAACACGTGGATCAAACAATTAACAAACCAGCAGGGAGGGAAAGACAGATAAGAGCTGATGAGACACAGGCACAAACTCGCGAAAGGATGATCAGGAAAAAAATAACTTGACAAAGACAGAACTTCAAAATAAAAGCAGGAAGTCAAGACAAAACAGAACAGGACAAGGGCCAAGAAAACACCAACACTGAAAAATCCCAAAACCATGTAAACCCAACACTAAAATCAAGTCCAAATCAAACAAACTAAATTCAAGCAAAACCTAAATCATGACACATGACCAGATTCACTGCATCACAGTATTATAACTCACTTTAACATCTGCCTGGTAAAGAATCATGTAAACTGCTTTATAAATGTAGAACATTTCTTGTGTACGTGGAGAAACTACAGCTGAGGATCAGTTATTACAAAAACTAAAACTGGTAGCAGAAAACACAATCTTCAAATTTGAATTTACCACAACAATGTTGGAGAATTTGAACACAGTTCTGATCTGTGAGGATTTAATCAGTAATGTTAGTCATGTTAAACACACAACCTGCTTAATTTTATTCATTGCAGTGAAACAATTCATATTAAAATGTTCTTATGGGTCAAAAACAAAACTTGATATTAATTTAAGGTAAGATGCAGTGAAGTAATGAAATATGAAATTGAGAATCTCCTGTTACACGTCAAAAATCCAAATTTGTTTCACTACATGTAATACATAAGCAATGCTTTGTTTTGTGCCCACCGCTTCGCAGATTTAGTTCAACTTTATCTGCAACAGACTTCTCACAGAGACAGTCCTGCCAGTGAGATCCTATCTGGCGCTGACATGAATGAAGGTTACTCGGTTACATGGATATCAATAAATTTGTCAACCAGCGTCCCCTGCTCTGCCTATCGAAGACACCCCCGCTGTCAGTCACCAAACAAAACAAAGAGCAGGATGCTGGGAGCTGATGGCCCCCTCTCAACAAGTCTTTGCATCCCGCCCCTGCACCCTCCCCCCAAAAAATCTAAAAAGGTGACATTGTGGTGCCCCTTTGGACTGTAGCTGGTGGCCTGTCAGGTCCGTTTGATGTGAGTGAGCGGGAGTGGAGGTGGGAAGGCTGGACAGTAACATGCAGTGACATTAGTCACCCCCATCCGTCTGGGCTGGAGAAGGATGGCCCTGACAATGATTGATGGCTGATATTCATTTATAGATCCAGAAGAACCGGGAGGCAGAGTCCTGGTCCTGGCTTTGGTGGTCAAAAGCATTCGGGGCTATTTAGCATTGTGACTTGCTTTTTTTATGGACCTCTCATAAAACACAGACATGAAGCTATTTAGATTCCTTCTGCCAATCTCTCTAAATTCATATCGCCACAGTGAAATCATGAACACACGCATTATAATTTTTTCGAGGCGTCCAACAACCCATCTCAGTTTTGAAACCATAACAGTCTCACTTCAGTCGGGCCTGAACACGCAGTAGTTCTTAAACATACAAGACAAAATCCCAACTTCCAAACAGGCCAAACAATCCACAACTGTGAAAGAAGGCACATGTTTAAAAGAAGTATTTGCTTTTTAGGACAACACAGGTCTAACTGTCCAAAACCTAGATTTCAATTCAAACTAGCATATCATAGGAAACACATTGTGTGTTTATGAAGTTATTCTTTTGCTTCATGGGAAAAAACAAAACAAAACACACAGTTAGTGTCACATTAATATATAGAACCTGTGCAGTTCACTGAACAGCCAGATCTATGGCTTTGAATAATTAATTTATCTGCAATGGACTGGAAACCTGTCCAGGGTGTAAACCTGCCTGTCATCCAAAGAAAGCTGGGATAAGCTCCAGCAGATCCTGGTGACCCTAAATAAGGCTAAGTAGGTGTAGCTGATGGATGGATGGATGGATGGAAGGAACTGATATGATGAAAATGTGAGTTATTTTATATCTGCTTGTCAGATTTAATCATAATGCACTTTATACATGTTTAGAATGATTTTAGATAAATGTAAATAGATATATAGTTATACAAGGTGTGTCTTCAAACTCATAATTCATAATTCTATTACTTCTCTGTATTTTTCCCACGTTTTTCTTGCATGGAATATCATTGAGTAGAAATTACTTATAATTTAAATTATAATAACTTATATAAATTACAATAACTTATAAAAATTATTGATAAAATAAATAAATGAATTAAACAACAACAACAATAATAATCCCAAAAGAAAGAACAAGGTGGCAAGGCTTAGGTTTGCAAAGTTGCATCTTAACAAATGACAGTTGCTCTGGAAAAATGCCTTGAGCTTGACATATGTCAAACTCAAGGTTGGCGGGCCGAATACGGCCCTCCACATCATTTGCTGTGGCCCCTAGGTCTTGAAGGGTGTATGATCGTCTTAAAATAAAGTGTACATTGAAATTCACAGTTTTGCAATTTTGCAAAAGTCAGTATTTTACAACAAAAAGAATGCAATATTAATTAAAAAAAAGAAACAACTAACAATTCTGCATAAAAGTTTTTTTTTTACAATCAAAACATGCAATTCTATAAAAGTCACGATTTACAACAAAAAGTTGGAAATTTTATTGAAAAATTTGACAAAAGAATTTACTTTTTACTCCTATTTGTGACATTGCCAAATCAACAAAGTTAGCCTTTTTAGGACATAAGTCCTGATTTAAAATTAAAAAGTTAAGAATTGCGAAAGTCAATATTTTACAACAAAACATTTTAGTAAGAAGTTAAAAGTTGATAATTTTGCAAAATCTCCAACAAAAAAAAGTCAGATTTTTGGGTTTTATTACTATCAAATAAATTGTTTTTTTTCTACAGCAATTTTTTTTTCTATGAAACATAGAGATCTCGCGATTTCATAGCATTAAATCATAAATTTATGTAAAAAAGAAGATTTTTCAAAAGTTAACACTAAAATTTATACTGAGTGGACCCTTTCCTGCTGGCTTGAGCAGCAGCCCCTAAAAATGTCTGCATGACCCTGATAACATTTGTAACTTAAATAAAATTAATCAGTGCAGAAACATGTTTTTTGACAATGTGTTCAGCAGTAGTAACAGAGCTGTGCATGAACATTTATCCTTTGTTTTTAGTCACTTAAAAAACAAAACAGAAAAATTGCAAACACAGTATTTTTATGTGAAAAGAAGTGAATGACAGTAACTGCAGTTTTGAAGTATGAAAGCAAACTTTATGACTGGTATTACATTTTTCAATTCCAAAGAGTCTGTGATGGATGTGGCTGACCAACCGACAAAAGCTATCTAAGCTCAACTGTTCTAAATCTACAGATCCAATATGCTCATGTATTATCACTGCCTCCCACTGTTGTCTTTACATATTTCAGAAACTGCCTTTTACCTACCATTTATAATACAACTATTGAAGACTTGTTTTTGTTTCACTGCATCTCCATAGTATTCAAGTATTCAAAAATTATTTTTAAAGCGGTCTTGAGTGTGGGAAGCTGTCCATGAGTACACACCTTTGCAGATGGCAGCAGTAAAATGCTGTGGCTGCACAGTCAGCTGTCAGTGTTTGTAATCTTTCAGGTCCTCACAGACTCAGATTTGGTCTTGTGGTCTTGCACCTTGTCGACGTTGTCCACACAGTGAAACAGGACGTCGACAGCACAGCAGCAGCAGCTGCTCTCCTCTGCTACTATTCAGTTATAGCGCATTAGATGTGTTCAGCTAAGAATGCTCAAATAGTTGTTAAATGAAGGCCAGTGCATCTCTATTAACACATGAAATATACTTTCTCCCAGTATGGAAATAACTCTTATCTAATGAAGGAAACCAGACAGAATAGACCAGACCTGCACTTCAGTTTAGTCTCATGTCCAAATAAAATAAACAGTATGACGGCACATGAGTTATGCAAACATGACACTTCTAACATGCGCAAAAACAAAACCAAAAGAAAGAAATCCCAATAAATTAAAAGTATTGCATAATTGGTATAAATGAAACTATAACACATTAAATCACAGTTATTTACGTCAAGTATAAAGTGTTTTGCCTCAATCACAAAAGCTTTTCAGTTGTTCCACATTGTGATACAGAATTACATAGTACATTAACCCTTTCATTTGTTAACCGTATGATTCCTGACAGTCTTCCTGTCCTGTTCTTTTACCTAATTTAAAGGGGCACAGAGTAATATTACAGGTTTTCTATTTACAAAAATGGACTGTTTCATTCAAAAACTATGACCTTAAAATTACTTCCATCAACAAATCATAGTATTGTTCACTGCTACATGTCATCAGCACCCATACCCTGGGTGGGGTTGGCGAAAGGGCCTTTCTGTGTGGAGTTTTCATGTTCTCCCCGTGTTCCCTTGGGTAGCTAATGTGAGCTACCCTCATAAAAACATGCAGCTGTCCTGGGCGATACACTGCCTCCCCTTGCCAGCCAGGGGGCACGGGGAGGATCTCGCTGGAATAACATGATCCTTCCACATGGTGCGTCCAGCCAGGGAATCCCCTCCCCTCTGGTGCTCATTCCTCAGGTATAGAAGGAGACTTGAGCTCAGAGCAGGGCCCTTCAGGGGTTGGCAGAGGGAGTGTAATGCCCAGGACTGCAACTTAGGTACTGAGCACTGGGTGATAAAAAGGTAAAAAATGTGGGCTAAAAATAATAATAACAAACAAACAAAACGACAAACAAACAACAGTGTTCTGGTAGGCCTTGAATTTGCCATACATTGTATTGACGGTGATCATCATGTTGCACTGCCATCTTGAAACTACAGTCCACGGCAGAAAACATCCAGGAAAATACAGCTTCACATTTTGTGTTTGTGCTAGCGCTACCGGTAGTTGGCTACAAACTTTCGCCCAGCTCTTACCAATCCACTGCCCCTATGTTGCGGTCTTCTTCCTCTTGTGTCTCGGAACCTCCTTTCTGAAACCGACCCCTGGAATCTTCTTCTCTGAATCCATGTTCTTGTGATGGATACAGTATGTGGTTTAGCATTGTCTTCCTGAATTATTCTTGGCCTTCCCTAAAAGAGGCATCTGGATAGGAGCAGATCTAAAATCTCTATCTTATTTTCAGCATTGATGGAGCCTTTCCAGATGCGGAAGCTTCCCATGCTGTAGACACTAACGTAACCCTTACCAGTGATGTCCAGTAGAGAATCATGACTGGTTTAAATACAAAAAACAAGATAGAAAAGAAAATAAAGAATATCAAAATATCAATTACTGTTTGTCCTAAGTTGTATGACAACAGTTTAACCACTTTAAACACCTTTACATGGTAAAGAGCATGTTATACAGGATTAGTTATGAATAAATAGTGTCATGTGACTTCTACAGTACAGAGTTCAGGAGTTTGATACTGACAGGCAGGAATGATTTCCTGTGTCTCTCTGTGGTGCATCGTGGGAGTAAGAGTCTTTTGCTGAAGGAGCTCCTGTAGTTGATCAGCAAGTTGTGGAGAGGGTGAGAGGAGAAGTCCAAGAAGTATAGTTCTTATTTTGGACAGCATCCTCCTCTCAGACACAGCTGTCAGAGGGTCCAGTTCCTCTCCCACAACATG
>JBAMYA010000020.1:10866689-10890678 GCA_037176975.1 Arrhamphus sclerolepis | reverse complement strand
AGCACAGGTGAGTACAATGAGCAATCAGCAGGAGAGGGAGGGAGAGTGAGCAGCACAGACAAGGCTGGACAGAGAGCATGACAATGGGGGGCAACAGGCGGTCTGTTTCTTGAAAATGCACTTCCAACTTGATTGAAAAACATATGTATTTTATTTTTAACGAAATAATAAACAAAACAATAACCAAAACTGTCCTACAACTTAAATGAAAATGAAAGTTAACTTGATTTGATTTTACAAGCTCAGAAAGTGGTCAAAAAAAAAACATTTACAAAAAACCTCCCGTCATCCCGCCGGACATTTGACAAACAAGCAAAAGAAAAGGTCTCCATCCCGCCCCCCCGTGTTCTTAGTCACTTAAATTAATGGGAGGGTCTAAATGATTACCAAAGGGAATGTAACAATTCATAATATCCTAACTCCCTAAAATAAATAAACAAATAAATTGATAGAACACATGATTTACAAAAATTCAACATAAAATGGCCACAACAGCTTTTATGATTTCGATTTATGATTTTGTCATCGCTGTCTTCCTCTTTGTTAGTGTCTGCCTGCAACAGTGTTTAAAAAGAGATGTTAACAACAGTAGTAGGGTATTGTAACACAGTACTGCATAGGTATATCTGAAACTTTTTAATCTTGCATACTAGCATTAATAACAACTGATCAATGAACCTGCAGTGCTTGGCCTTGGCGATGGCCTCAAGGTGTTGGTCCTTCTCTAGGCAAGCCTGGCCAATTTCTTAAATTGGTAGGTATTTAAAACCCATGTAGCTGGCATCATTCGCAAGGGCCAGGTATTCTTCTATAAATACACAGTGTAAAAGCATTAGAAAAGAATGCAGTATGGCCTGTTATGGACAGAAGGACAGAAATGACATTCAGTCATTCCAAAAGAGTTCTGATTTGCATGTGAAAGTGCCTGTCTTGGTTGATGAATTTGAGGAGTCTTCCTAGTTGATAGTAGATCTATGAACATTTTATAATTACAGCCTAATGTTACTTGTGGAAGAGAAAAGACCTGTTAATTCAAGACCTCTCAGTAAGACAAAGGTAAGGAAGACTCTCCTTGAGTCTATTCATCACTGATTCTTCCTCTTCATTCAAGTGGGCTAATATCTTAATGAGACATATGGCACAATGATGAGATAGCTTCTATAAACAGACATTTGCCCAACCCCCTATCTCAATGTTTTCTGCAACCAAAAATATGTTTATCAAGGCCAATAATCTTACTGCCTCCCTTTTTGTTTATTTTTAGGCTACGTAATACAAAAAGCCTGCCTATTCTATTGGGGGTCTTGAAACTGCTGCTCGGGGTGATGGCAAAAGGACAAAGGTCACCAAAATTAAAGTAAAAGCTATATTTTGCCAAGATCATATGCTTATCTGATGTGTGGGGTGTGGGCTAGGTGGCAGCAGTACCTCCCAACAGAAGCAACTTTTTTGATAGTTGTGGCTAGGTGGAAAATAACATTTAATGTTGCCATTGAAGATTTTGGGATACACAACATGGTTCACAAAATACAACTATGTACTATCCATAACATTGTTGGCAAAGGGATTTCTTTCAGCAGATACCATGACATCTAGAGGGCGAAAGAGTTAAACCTCCTTCAAGTGAGATCCCTCCCGTTCTCAAACTGTTTTGACTCCCAGTAGGCGGTACTGTTGACTGAAAAATCACAGCACAATGTTACGCACAATAGCTGTTTCTGAGAATGTATTTATATTTTTTGTAACCAGAACCAAGTTCAATGCCCTCACATTCTGCCAAAATAGTGCAAATTTTAAATGGCAACATCAAAATTTCAGCCTAGCCAAAAGGTTCTTATATCAGTTGTGTGAAGTGATGGGTGGCTCACTGGCCATTCAGCCCTCATACATCATGTTCTTAACCTCTAAACCTCACAGTTACATCAACTGATACTGTCATCTGTTACTTCAAACAACTTGCTGACACTTGTTGACAGCCTGATTTGTGGTCCTGACTCTACCTATGAGTCATGCAACTTGGCCATGAATGCCTATTTTTGGCTCTTGCTTTTCTTTCATCATCATCGGTGTATTAGGATGTTAATAGCAACCTGCTAATGACGTGATGATGCTGCATTTACATCCTGAAATACACTCAGATTTATTTCTGTCGTACCCACGATTCAACATATGTTCAATCACACATTATAACATGCTGTAAATTAATAATCTAACGATTCACATTGTGTAACGTGACTTGAATTAACCAGATAAGACCGTAAAAATCCTACAGACTGAACTCAACATTAGAGATTGTGATGGATGAGATCTATCTCATTTACAAATAGTAAGAAACATCTAGTAAACTTGCTCTGACAATAAATGAAGCTGTTCAAGGAGTAATCTGAATGTCACTGTGTGTCTCAGTTTAGCTGTAGCAAGGTTTGTTACCAATGCAGTCTCACTCCCAACTTGTCCTATATTGATGCTTTGGCTTTGTGCGTCACATGTTGATGCATTGGGTACCCCTTTCGCGGCATTTTTTGATGTGCACGTCCAGCATCGCATTTTGACTCATCGGGCATCCTCCACCCCAATTGTCCTACTGCCTAATCCTCATCATATTTTTACCCCCAACCCCCCTTCACCCCCACCCGCCACCCCCCACCCTAACCTCCCTACAGCCTAACCCTCATCATATTTTTACCCCCTCCCCCCAACCCCAACCCCCACCATCAACCCCCAAAATTCACCCACAAACCCTGCGTCAATTAATGACAAAAAAGGGGTACCCTTCGCGTCAATCTGTGATGAACAGGGGTGTTGCCCAAGTGTCAATATATAACGGTAAGGGAATGAGAATATGTTGGTGTTACACAGTTATACTTTTCTAAGATATTGGTTGAGTGGTTGAGGTTGAGGTGTTGAGCACACCAGTTATTCTCAATGTGCCTATTGTTAAGCAGACGCTTAACAATAGGCACATAGCAGGGGGTGAGGTGAATCAGGTTGTGGTCTGAACTGCCCAGTGGGGGGAGGGGAAAAGAGCTGTAAGCATCCTTTGCAATAGCAAACAGCAGGTCTATTGTTCTTCCCTCTCTGGTGGGACAGTTCACAATCTGAGTGAAAGTGAGGAGAATTTTGTCCAAGTTGATGTGGTTGAAATTGAAATAGCAATAAATGAACTTGGGTGCTGAGTCTGTATCTGTGCTATTGCAGTGTGAATAGTGTCACATGCCATGTTGGGGTTGGCGGAGGGGGGAACATAAACAGTCACCATGACAACATGTGAAAACTCCCTGGGCAAATAATATGGACGCAGCCCAACAGCGCACAGTTCAACATCCGGGTTGCAGATGCGCACCTTCTCCTTGATGTTGGTAGGATTACACCACTGATTGTTGACGAGCCCCCCTCCTTTGCGCTTACTGCTCTTGCCGCAGTCTCTGTCCGCACGTACTGTGTGAAGGCGTTGTCATCGGGTATATCCTTGTGCAGCCATGTCTCCGTAAAGCACATCAAACTACATTCACGATATTCCCTCTGACTCTGGAACAGTGCTGTCAGCTCATCCATTTCATTCACCAGGGACCTCACATTTCCCATGATGATGGAGGGGAGACACGGCTTATAATTCCTCCTCATAAGCTTCCGTTGTTTCATGGCCTCCCTCTTCCTCTGTAACTTTTTATTCCCTCTGCATCCCCTGTGTGTTTTCCGCCAACATTCAGGAGGGATCAGTCTTTGTGTCTTCTCTGTGGTGGCCAGCTGCAGCGCCATCAGCTGATTCCTGGTGTGAACAAAGTGTGTCGCCTGGAGTTGCATCTCGGGAAAGTATGTTGCGGTGATCGAAAAGACGCCAAAGTCCAAAAATGTGCTTAGACGTGCAGTAGCAAAAGGGAAACACTTTCCCAAATAAAAAGTTAAAATAAGTTAAATAATGTAGTAAGAACTTGTAGAAAACAGTGAAGAAAGTCGGGAGTGTCTGTAACAGGCTGCACAAGAGTTCACGCATGCGCACATATGATATAAATAGTGTTATACATAGTATCTACAATTTTGGGCACAGTTTGTCTCAGATTGGTCAACCTATGCCTATCTTTTCATATGAGAGTCTTTGCCTTTTTGTTCTTTAAAACTGGATATTTAGGTGCAGTTGAAAGTCCAGGATGCAACACACTGCCACCGGTGGATTCCATTTTCGCAGTACTCGGGTTTCCCATATTAACCTAATTAGTTTTCAAATGCTCCCACATTCGTTTTTGATTTGCACCAATTACCTTTCCAGCCTTTCAGTGCCCCTGTTCCTTCTTCTTTTTGAGAGGTGTTGGTGCCATCAAAGTCCAAATATATGAATGCTGGTCACATAACTGACACATAAAATGCACGTGACAGTTTCATTATGAGGCACAGTTGAAGGAGACAGCAAAATCATTCTTTGAGGGCTGTTATTTGCAATTTTTTTAAGTCACTTGTTGAGATGATCCTTTAAAATCAAAATAGTTTACAAAATTTTTACTTTAGTGTAATTTGTAGAAACCTATAACTTATTTTGTTGCTAATTCAACATACTGTTTAATTTTCATCACAGTTTCCTTTTTCCAGACTCTCTCTTTGTCTGTCTGCTCATTGGATGTGCATTTTGTGAATTGTAAACAGATGCTGATCGGGCCCAAAAGCACGGCATGGATGAGTTTATTTCAGCCAACCCCTGCAACTTTGACCACGCCTCACTTTTCGAACTACTGCAGCGCTTAACCCTCGACCACAGACTGAACGACTCGTACTCTTGCCTGGTAAGAAAAGACATCTGAAATTGTAAGGGGGGGCATGCAACCATTTCTGTATTTTCTGGCAAACAGTAAGCGCTTAGTTTAAATAAAGAGGACTATGTTTAAAAACATACTTTATTTTGCTTAGTTTTCTTTATTCTGAAAGTATGATGCTCAGCATACTGGTGGCAGGACAAAACTTTTGAAGACTGAGCTCCAATCTAAAAGACCATATATGTCATTTATGCCTCCACCCAAAGGTTCAACCAGCCATCCTTTTTATTTACCAACCAACCCCAACATCTCAGCTCTGTCATCATCAAGTTAAGCTCTCTCAGAGAATCTCTACAAGGACATACTAATCTGATCGGCTCACCTAGACTTGTGGGCAGAGTGAATGAGCTCCAGCATAGAGTAGTTAGACGGTAGTAGTAGTTAGAAAGAAAAGCCAAATGGTTTGACTTTTGATTGAGCCCTCCTGTTGTGTCATGTGGTTGCTTGAAATGAAGAATTGGTTGCACACATTTATACTGACAAATTCTTTACATTTGTTTCATTTTAGTAAAGGAAACAGGTATTAAATTATTCTTTCTTCTTCTGGTTTTTATATAACAGTTGGTTAAAAGATGATGTTGCACTGATGTTGCATCATCAGTCCTCCATCAGCTCATACAGCAGCATTTGTCTTGTGTGTATGTTTTTCCTGCAGGGCTGGTTCAGTCCTGGCCAGGTCTTTGTTTTGGATGAGTACTGTGCTCGCTATGGTGTTCGAGGCTGCCATCGGCATTTATGTTACCTGAGCGATCTGCTTGAGAGGGCAGAGAATGGAGCCATGATTGACCCCACACTTCTGCACTACAGCTTTGCCTTCTGTGCCTCCCACGTCCATGGAAACAGGTACAAACCAAACTCCCTGCAAGTTATGCGTCTTCTTTTCCTCCAGTGGTAAAACCTGATTGTGGATGTTAAAATGACTGAAGTGCACAGAACTGATAAATAAGAATATGGAACAAGACTGGTCCCCATATAAACATACACTTTCTTCATGAAGTGCTTCCATACTGACATTCTGTATCACGTAAAGGCATGCCTTTAATTTTACCCCAGTGACTTTTACATACTGGCCCAACAAGGCAGAAAAATCCAGTAAATGCATCTCCTCATGCCAGGTTCACACTGTACGTGTTCTACAGTCTTATAAGACTAATTCAAGTCACACAGAACGATGTGAAGTCAGTAGATAATTAATTTACAGCATGTTAAACTGTACCATTGAGACTAAGTTGAATCCTGGCTTTGACAAAAATAAATCTGGCTTTAAATGCAGGTTGTTGCTAATGTGCTAATATCCGCCGATGACTATAACGTTGGAGTTGTTGTAATGGTGCGTGTGTGCTTTGAAAAAGAAAAAAAAAAAAATCAAGAAAAATGTCTTTTGACATTTTTCTCCTTGTTTCTCCGGATTATCTGGTGCTGTTGTTG
This sequence comes from Arrhamphus sclerolepis, assembly GCA_037176975.1. Classification (NCBI taxonomy): domain Eukaryota; kingdom Metazoa; phylum Chordata; class Actinopteri; order Beloniformes; family Hemiramphidae; genus Arrhamphus; species Arrhamphus sclerolepis. Next base: position 10,884,445 of record JBAMYA010000020.1, on the reverse strand, counting down.
CTAGGCTACTGTGCTGTGATGTTTACATCATTTCATGGTGCGTTCCTGTTGGTTGCTTAGCTAACAGAGATCGTAGAGGCAGCGACAGGCCGACACACTCTGAGGTCATTCCTCCAAATTTCTGACACTGCTGATATCTGTTGTAGCGCTCCTTTGGTCTCACCACAGTTCTTTCATCTTTGCTCCTGTCTCATTGCGAGATCTACCACTACATTGCATACACAAAACCAGCATTCCAGAAACAAAGGTGTCACGCGATGTCATCTGTGTGACATGTCACTTGACAATTGGAAAGGTCGCTATCCAAATTGGTGGAACACAGATCCGCACTCAACACACAATGCTACAAAAATACATCAGCATCAACAACATCATCAAATAAGGTTTTTGTTTGCTTTTTAGCGGCATATTAGACAACGAGCTAGCGAACTTTTGCACCCCTCTCCATCCAGAGCTACTGGAGTTGCTTTGTTGATGTTGCCATGGTGAGCTTAGTGAAAAAGGCAGGGGAGACACTCCTCAATCCTGGAGTCACACTGCTGCGACCTTGAGAAATTTGATTGCACTCTAGAGCCCTGAAGGGGTCACTGTTTAACTCCCCCTCTGCTGTTGCTACATTTAAATTTCATGAATTTCTTTCTTCTACTAACAATGTCTTACTTTGACCTTTGTCTGTTGTTTGCATGCTCACTTTTTCTCTTTCTTTTGTTTTTTTACCCCACTCCTTTAACCTTTTTCACCTTGTTTACAAAATGACTTTCCCTCCACTGCCCACCACATGCCTACATCCTTTCACCTTAGTCAACATTTGTCCGAGTTATTAAACCGGCCGATATGCAAGGCTGAACTCGAACAACTCTCACTGGCTTCCATCCCTGAGCTTCCTGAGCAAACGGCTAAAAGAGAACTTAGGATTATTGAGTTCATGAAGAAAAAAGGCCTCAGAAGCACAGTTTTCTCAGGAACTAGAAGGTAAGCTGTTTTATCAGTCAGACTGTCCCAAGCACAACCGCAACAAGTAAAGTGGTCTGCACCCCACTCTGCACTGTCATTATTGACTCTAGTTGCTTCCCTTTATATATATTTAAAAAAAATGATACTTCACTTCTCATGCCAAATACTTGCACTGTTTTACTGCATTAATCAAAATTGAATCTTTTGAACAAGTGGAAAGATTTTGTTATTGCTATAAAAAGGGCATTGCACAGCAAGCGCTGACTGATGGAGCAGTCTGGTTTGTTGTGATTGTTCATGCTGAGTGCATTTCGCCTGTGATTGTTATTTTATGTATTTATTTTCTTTTGATTGAAACTTCGAATTATTGAGAGAATAGCAGAACACTAGGTGTTGATCTCTATGGGCTTTTTTTTTTCTTCTTTAAATAAATACATTTAGTCATTTTTAGCTCAGTGGGCGGAAAAAGAAGGTAAAGTAGTTTTTATGATGCTTTTGTTTGGTCTCTTACTTGGTCATGCTTTCATCTTCTTTCCCACCATCACTGTCTTGTGTCTAATCACCACCACCATGATGTCCGCTGTAGCTCTGAGATTATTTAATTGTGTTCATGTGTTACATAGATATGTAAAGCTCACAATCTCAAAAGAGACAACCAGAGGAAGAGTCCAAAAGGGACTTTGGCTCAAGCTGCAACCATCCCACTTCTGGGATGGAGCTCAGCCAAGAAGTAGATTTTCTTGCAGTTCCTCGACTGACCACTACGTGCTGGCTCCAAAACAGAACAAATCCCCATTGACTTCCGTGTTAAAAGTGACAACTTTGAAGCAAAATTAAACATATTTACAGCCTGGTACAAGTTTTGCTCTCTATATTCAGACACAGAGCTAGAGAGGGTTTTGGTTGGATTGATAAATGAAAACTGCTTTTATTCAATTTCCAGTTTATTTTGCAAACATTGCCGCACCACACTGTGGTAGTTCATGACTGACTACCTGTCAGGGGATCACCCCATTGTATGTCTAAATCCAAAATGGCAATGTTGGCAAAATAAACTGTGGAAATCTGTTTCATATATCAATTCAACCAAAACCCTCTCTTGCTCTGTCTGTCTGATGGACCAGGACGTGCAATGCCTTGATCTCCTTCAGCATGTGAGCATGACATCACAAGACTGAAATGTTTTTTTTGGACTGTAGGATGTTGTCCTACAGTTGCTGCTGCTTATCGCAGACACAGTGTGGGATCTCCAGTGGACTGGGACACTGGGCTGCAGACAGTTTATGTTGTTCATATTCATGACTGGTTGTCTGTCGTCAATGGGGCTTTCCAGTGCTGTCATAGTTTCACAACATTCTCTCACAATTCCGTAACTCATTTCAGAATTGCAGTCGCAAAAAGAAAGAGCACAACTGAGAAAGACGGATTAAAGACTGAGATTTTTTTTAGAACTGATAGCGAGAAAAGTATAACCAAGAAAGATGATTGTTTGATTTCTAGGCTACTGATTTTTTTTGTTTTTACAGTTTTGGTTCTCAAATTTTAGATTTTAAACCTTAGATTTTCGTTTTTATTTTGATTTGCAATACACTAGGCTCTGAATTCAGATATATGACTCAAATGTGAGGATCCAGCTTTGGCATGTATGTGTGGAAAAAGTGTTTTCAGGATCTTGTGTCACTAAAGACCCAAAAATAGAGCTGACTGGACGCCCATTTGCTATGCATATGACTGAGTTCAGGCAGCTCTGCTCATTACTGCCCATCAAAGTAAAAAAGAACCAAAGAAAGCTGCTAATCTGGGACATAATTACATTGAACAGTCCTTACCATCTGGGACTGAAGTCACAGTTTTACAAAGTATGCTGAAACCTACATTCCTTGTTTGGGAAGATTGCTGTGAGTCCCCAGTAAGAAAATGAAGCTGGACAATGTGATTCTTAATTTTTAAAAGTCTGCATTATCATTACTTATTTATTTTTCATATCCCTCTTTTCTGACTAAAATAACTTTTTGTGTGTGAAATTAAAGGACTAAAGGGACAGAGTCCCTGCCAGAGATCAAATGATGTCATATCCTGAAGCATCTTTGATCTGTGACACACAGGTCATGTGGACTTCATTCCAGTGTATGTCCTGTTATCTAAGTTGCACTATTTACCTCGTGTCTGATCTGCTGTGATGCGCTAACACATCAAACCTGTCAACGTCACAGTCAGACGTCTTTGCATGAAGTGTAACAAAGATAGACGAGGGCCACACCAGGGCTGAGGGCAAAGGTCACAGAGGGCTGTCTGCCCCCATCTCCTCCTCCCCCTTCATCCCTCCAACCAACCCTGTCCTCCAACTATTTTTCCATCCATCCTTCCCTCTGTCCCGCTGACAGGCAGCGATGGAGGACTGAGACCTTTTCTGATCAGTGTGGACAGATGAACGACCGGCGCTTCAGTAAGAAAAAAAAAGCAACAGCAAAACAAAACAAAAAAAAAAACATAGCTGCAAGGGGCAATCATGAGGGTCCAACAAACACTTGCCATAGATTCAATTTTATGAAATAATCCTGTTGAGTTTCTTGAAATTTGAGATTAGAAAATTTTGACCATAGAAGACCTTTAAAGGAAAACAGCAGAACACCACAGTTATTTTGATAACTTGTAATCAATGCTTGAGGTAATCTTTAAGTATAGAAATATTATGTTTCTGATCTTTTTTTTTCGTAGCTGATTCAGGACAGACTGATGTGTGAATCACAGCACTCCCTATTGCTCATTAAATGTACATAACGTCATTCCAGTTGGTTGAACGGCCTCAGACTGGGTTCTTTCTATTGACACTTTCAATGTTTGTGAAAAAAAAAATCACTGAAATCAACAAGAGTTAATGACTTTAATTTGGGATGTTCAAATGAGTTAGAAAATATTGATTTAATGTATTAGTGTCATCGAAAGATACTATAATTATACCACTGTGGACTGGAACCTATATAACCTAATTTTGTTTGATGTATATACATGATGTATATACATCCTGTATATGTAGCCTATATACATATACATATACATGAATTTCCCTTCGGGGATTAATAAAGTTATATCTATCTATATATGTATGTATGTATGACGTTTGTGAGAAAAAAAGAAGAAAAAAATTAAAAGTGCAGCAGGATTCCAGCAGCTTTGCTACTGGGACCCATAACAGGTAATACAATTATTTTGATCAAAATAACTCGTGGAGACTCGTAAAAAAGACTAAATACATTGTGAAGCCGATGAAGCGTCCACCAATTAAAGCTTGTATTTGGTAATGCAATAAATAAATACATTTATTTCCACTCAGCTTCTGACATTGCAGATAAATCTTTCAAATCTTTTTCTTTTTTTTTTTCAATGTCTTATTTATTAAAAGGTTATGAGGTCTACATATTCATATGAAGCCAGATGCAAAAGACACAGAGAGCTGCTCGGCCGGTATAGCCAACACGCCTGGAGGTCAGGACGTGACACGTTGACAGGTTGTCATGTGTGACGGGCCCATGTCTCTGCCGCCAACGCTGCTGCATGTGTTTCTCTGCACACACCTCATCCAGTGCCCCCACAAACACACACACACACACACACACCTCTGCATCCCAACAGCTCTCTCGCCTTGAGGCGGCCTTGGATGCCCGCTGGTCCACTAAGGTGTCATGATTTGACTTCTGTCCAGCTAAAGACCGACTCAATTTGGATCCACAGAGTGTCATCACATCGCCTTTAAAGGCAACACATCAACTACAAGGTGCTCTTGGTTGTATTTAAAAGAAAAAAAAGCAGTTTATCTTCATTGGAATGGAAATTTTAATTCCATTTTACTATTACTTCAGATGTTTCATATTCTAATTTTAAACAAAAACATTTTTTGACTGTCTTCGAAACCTCTGAAATCTTCAAACTTGGGAGTTTATGGTATTTTCCTTTCAAATGTTTCATTTAAATGTTGGTAAATATTAGGCAACATGTAATGGGTACTTTTGTGTTTATCATGCAAATGCTACGATTCATGAGTGAATACTTTTTCGCTAATAATTTAGGCAATTTCTTACTGATAGTAATTTGTATTACCGGCATTTTTTATTTTCTTCAAAAGAAAGGATTAAAATGAAGCTAAACAAATAAAGGACAGAAATGAAGGCGCGAAGCATCGTTTACAATCAGAGGTGAATTTCCTGTGTTCTTTTTATGTATTTATTCATTTATTTTGCTGTCTGCAGAAGAAAGCTGACATGATAGCGTATTGTCAGCGATGGCTCATTTGATTGTTGTCATCATCGGAGCTGTGAGGTCATCAGGTCGAACAAACATGAGGAAGCTGCCAAGGAATAACATGCTGCTGGAACGAGAAAGAAAAGAAGAAGAGAAAAAAAAAAGCCCTGCAGGACGTAATTAGTGTGAAAATCTCCGCTTTTATTTTCTGGCACAGTGACAATTAGAGATTGGATTTTGGAGTGGTGACAAGTCCAGTAGCTCAAGCAGTTGATTTTCATATCCAACATCAAACATTTTTATTTTACTCACCAGATGGTGTTGATGAAATTATTTTCGAGATTTTTTGGTTATTTCATATTATTCTTATTCTTATTCTTGTTATTATTTTCAAATTTAGAAGCAGAGCTTTAGAAAAATCTGATGAGCAATAAATTTTGATTGGTAAAAGAAAATAAAAACAAAACTAGAATGTCCAGACTCAGAGACCCCAGACCCCTCCATGTAGCTGAGACCCACCAGTGGCACCAGTCACTTGCAAATGTCCATGACCACAGAGGGGTGTCTGTGGGTCGGCAGACGGGACCGATGCTGAGCAAACCTTGATCTCTGAGATACCAACACACGCCCAGCTTCTCACTGTCCACTAAAATGACATGTCGGGGGAGGGGGTGGGAGAAGGCAGTAGAGGTGAGGGTTTCATGCCCCCTGCTTCTCATTGTGCTGTCATGGCCACCAGTCCAACGTCTCCTCTGTCACATGCACTCTGCTCACACTCGGCTCAGACCCAACCATGTCACAGACGATAAACACATCACACACATGGACCAGTGGCTGATGGGAAGCTCTGACTGGGATTGAAATGAATGATGAGTTTATGAGAATGTCACACAGAAACACTACATGCCGTTTATACATTTGAAATAAACTTGTGTCTGCAGGTGCAGGGATGCAATTCAGACTGAATTAGCGTCCTAACGATGAGTTAACAAAGCTTGTTGAGTTTAAATCCAGGATTACCACTGACATGAAGGTGGTTCTCATTGAACCTTCTTGATCACCATGGTGATCGATACTGCATAGTTAACCTGGTCCAGCAGGGTGCTCATTTATAAAATAGTGTGTAGGATCTTTATTAAAAGTTCACATACACCCAAAAGCTGAAAATGGCATGCACCACAATAAAATCCTAATTTCTAAAACCATGTGTACGCTCACATGCAGTTTGTCTTCATAAGTCACAGTCCACCTGGAAGTTTGTTCAGGTGGATTTGTTGCATATCCCACCCTCAACCCACCCATATCCTGCCATAAATGGTCAATGCAAAGAAGTTCATGCATGTTTCTTCATGTCAGCTCCTGTCTGTCTGTTCTCTATGTGGATCCAGGACATGGTGACATGAAGAAAACCATGTTGGCGTCATTAACATGTACATTGATCATATGCACATTCTTATAGTTCATATAGATAAATTCATCTTCACTCAGAGGAAGCAACGTGACTACAGTCAGCTGCAGCGACTACATTTGTGAAACTGAACATTGCTGTAAATTGTCTTTTAATGTTCTTGTTCTGCCACACTGGAAGAAACCTGGATGTGTCGACTGGTCAAGAGCCAGTTTTTACCACAAGCCTGAGAGTGGTCAACAACTGTTCATGCATGTTACAAAATTGTGACTTTTTAACTTAATATTTATGCAACATTTTTGTCATAAAATCATAAGAATAATAAAACTGCAAATTTTGTAATTAAATTTTTTTGTTCTGAGGTCACAATAGTGATAATAGTGTTATTTTTGACAAAAATCTGCTGCTAAATGGTCTCCTGGCTGCTTTCACATCTCATTTATTCCACCTTTTGAGGTCAGTACCAAACAGGCAGTTGTGTTGAAATCTTGTCTTTGCACACTCTCATGGAAACAAAAGTTGAAACATTCAGGAAGCGTTCTTAGCACAGAGCTTAACATCACAATGACATCCGACTCGTGGAGTTTGGTGGAGGGAGCATCATGATTCGGACCCGCTTTGTTACTTGAACCTCTTTGCATTATGGAGGTGAAAATGATTTCCAAAGTTTAATGAAAGTCCTCTATAATGTCGGGGTCCCATTCTGCCAGTTGAAGTTCGATAGAAGTGAGCATGGAAATATAACCACCACAGAATGACCCCAAAGAGGAGATTAGACCAGACATCCTACAAATGTGTCTGAGTCGAATCAGCTCTAGAAAGGTGAACGGTCAAAAATCCTTGGACGTTGAGTGGAGTTAAAGAAAACTATTGTTTTTAAATCAGGTAACCATGGTAACCATCAAAGGGTTGGTTATTCTTTACTTTCTGAATCAGTTGCTTTCAGTTCAGCTTTTCTGCTTGTTCCTGGACTCATTCTACGATGGTGTTTCAGCTTCTATCATTCATTTTTCTTCTTCTTCAAATTGAAGATATCAAGAAATGAGAAGTTTTCTGTTGTGAAATTGAAAAACTTGCTAAATCACAACAAAAAGTTGTGAAATCACAATTTACACATAATTGTAAAGTTTTTTTTAAATTTCTAAATTAAATTAATTTGTAAAATGTTAGCTTTTATAACTTTTTGACATAAAACCACAACATTCGTAAAAAACTGGAAATTTGGTATAATTTAACCCTTTTTGTCTAAAAAATGTGAATTGCTCTTGTAATTTTTATAAGAACTTTACAAAATTGTGACTTTTGTTGCTAAACTTTTGTAAAATTGTATCTTTTGTAGAATTGTGCAGTTCTTTGTAAGACTGCAACATTTGTATTAAAAAAATTGCTACTTTTCATTTTAAACTAGCGTGTCTCCTGGCTGCTCTCATCTCGGTTATCTGGGTTACCAAATCATTTGGCCATGTATTAACTCCAGAGGTCACTTAGTTTTTCACCTGGCAATGAGTTTTGGAAGCAAATAATTCTATATTACTTTTTTTTTTTAGCTTGTTCCTCCAACATCAATGTCTTGAAGTGAGGAGGCTGTAAAATAATTACTTTAATTGCATGAAAAATGTCTTTGTGTTTCAGGCCTGATGGTATTGGGACAGTGACTGTCGAGGAGAAGGAGCGCTTTGAGGAGATCAAAGAGAGGCTTCGGGTGCTTCTGGAAAACCAGATTACACACTTCAGGTAAACTGGCTGTAGATGCTGCAACACTGGAGAGACTGGAGAGGTGAACGCTCCAATGAAAATCATCCCTTTTGCTTCCTCAGGTACTGCTTCCCATTCGGACGGCCAGAAGGAGCCCTAAAAGCAACTCTGTCTTTACTAGAAAGGGTAAGTATCCCTCAGTATCCCATATGTATACATATAATTGAATGTATGTGTGCAACTCATTCTCTTCTTTTGTCTTTCTGTTCAGGTTCTGATGAAGGATATTGTCACCCAAGTCCCACAAGAGGAAATCAAAGCTGCAATCAGGAACTGTCTGGAACAGGCAGCCGTGGTCAACTACCAGCGTCTGTCAGAGTATGCAAAACTGGAAGGTGAGGTACTGCTCCGTCAGTGGTTACTCATGATGCTGTGCTGATAGCACAACGCTGAAGTGTTCTCTTGATGCAGCTGTTTATGTTACAGTGTTTATGGTGAATAGTTAAAATTAAGTTGGAATAATTTCTTCCTTGTTGAAAAAAACAAACAAAAGCTTCTTTTCTATGTCAAAGACGTCTTTGCCGTCGTAGATCACTCCCAACAGAGTGGTGTTTCCCCCATTCCAGGGAAAGGTAAAGTGAGCAAGGCTGAGTATTTTTAAACTCAAAATGGAAAAATAAAATTGTAACCGAAGCCAGACAGAACTTTAATAACTCAGTTTACAACTCGGTTTAAGTTTGAAAAAATAAATAAAAATTACTAGGAAAGTACAAGTCAGCATTAAGAATATTGATAGTCTCAGGTGGTTAATGTTTTATTGTCCACCTGGTTCACACTGCACAATTTTTACAGCTTTATAAGATTAATTCAAGTCCTATGTATGAACGACATCATCAGCATCTTTTAACATTAAACAATGAAAACATGAAAATGAACTGCACTTTAGCAATAACTGTTATTAGTGTCAACAAAAACAAAAACTAATAAAATAAGCAGCAAAGGAGGACACTGTAGCTCCAGTAGCAATTAAGGATTAGAGGTAAGTCACATTAAACACGTGTCATTCCATTCTGCCTTTCATTGGCTAATCAGTAGATGATGTTTCGGCATTTCTGACACTGTCAGAATATGATCACAGGCAATCTTTGGTCACAAATAATTTAGACGACAGTTGCCGAAGTGCTTACACTGTAGGACATCGGACCACTGATTTAGAGCTACGACAAAAGATTTGCCACAGTTCTAACACATTTTCTGTGTGCAACAGATTGTACTCCAGGTGTTATGCAGGTGTTCACGCTGTACGATTTTGGTCGTCTCAGATCATAGACGTGCAGATGTGGCAAAAATGGTCCATAGTACAGTATTTCCTTTTCAAAGCAACACTAACTTTCAAGTCATTGATGCATTAGCACCATTAGCATCAACCTGCTAAGGACACAGTGATTATCTAAAGGTTTCACAATGTGTAGTGTGACTTGAATTAATCTTATTAGACTGTAAAAATCACACAATGGGGAGCCTGGCTATGAACCAGGCTTCATTAAAGACACATTTTGAGGAGTGGCAGCTGACAGATATATTCTAGCATGCAGCATCATCTAATAACAGGAAGACTGCTATCATTTAGCCGAAGGTTGAAAAAATTTGTTGTTGTCGTTTGTTTGCTTTTTAAAATAAAATAAAATAGGCAAACATACCAACTTAGTCTTTCTCATGCAGTAGCATGAAGAAAAAAACCTTTGGAATTAATTTTTTTTCTGTGTGAATTTTAATTAATCCCATTTTATGGGTCTTCATCTAAGTCACAATAACAGGCAAACAAATATGTTAAAAATGACATCACAAACATTAAACAGGTCTAGTGGGTGAAGAAAAACTTGCGCAAAAGGTACTCAAAAGTATTTTTTGTTGTTGTTTTGTTTTTGCTGCTCATAAAAAACATCTTAAGAAGTGAGCCATCCTAAGAAAAGGAGATTTCTGAAGACAGGCCATCAAGAGCAGTTGGTCTCTATGAGGCTTGAAAAGGGCACTCAATATGAGTATAATTAAATGGAGATATATATATATATATATATATATATTTTTTTTTTCCCTGTGGTTACTCTTGAAGTTGCACCCATCCAACATGAGTCCAAAGTCATGACACAAAAAGTCCTCAGTCAGGTAAATCACATTATTAATCCAAACAAGCTTCCCAACAGAAAGAAAAGAAAAAGTTTGTTCTGAATGGAATAACGAAAAAACAAACAAAAAAACAAAACAACTAATTACAATACCCACCATCCAGAGTTAAATATATAAAGACCCCAGCATAGATGAACAAGTTTAGATATGTAAACAATGTACGTGCCATCCTGATCACTAGTCTCTTTGTCCCTCAGGCAGACAACAGCAGACTGGTCCTCAGGGCCCACCGTCCTGCATGTTTGAGGTTTATCCCTGCTCAATCAGGTCTGATTATATGGCCATCAGCTTTTCTTGAAGATCTACACAAGTCTGTCAATGAGTCACTAATTGTGTAAAATTAGTGGGTCATTGACAGACTTGAAGAACACAGGCATGCAGGATGACACTGGCCACCACAGAGTCATGGAACGTTCGTAGCATCATCCAGCAGATGTTAAAGAAATGTCTCCAGCCCCTTTTTATATGCGGTGTCTATGTTTTTGGATTAGTCCAGTTTCTAGTCCGAGTATGTATCTCAGTAATTTTAGTCATCCACCACCTCCACACTGACCACTTGGATGTTGGTAGTGGTTACTGGAGCTGTAGTCCTCCTCACGTCCACCACCAGTTCCTTAGTCTTTCCTCTGCAGAGCCCTGGTATTGCTGATCACTCTCTGGTCTGCCAGTCACGTAAATCCATAATCCAGGACACCAGTAGTGCTTCCACCTGCACCGCTGTCAATTTCTCACCCAGAACCCAGGAGGAACAAAGGCTTGAAGGCATCACTGAAACTGACAGTCATCTCTGATTGTACAACATGTAAGTCATTGAACAGACAGGATGTCTCTGGCAATTTTACATTTTCCTAATGGCGAACTATGGTGAAGTAAGCATCATGACTTTGCATGCTTCACTGTCACAGGGACTAGATCACATACTATAATGGATGTGAAAATGAAAAATGACTATGTTTACCAAAATATCCTCAATGTCAGGATGACTGTCAGCTGGTGGGTGATTCCAGATGGACATGGAAGTAAATGGCTTCACAAAAATAAAGTCTACCTTTGGGGTGGCACAGTCAGAGCCCAGGCCTTAACCCCACCGTGATGCCAAAGAATGATTTCAGGAAAGCAGTTCACATCAGACAGCAGACAAGTACTGTATGTCAAAGTTAAAGCAATTCTGGAAAGAGGAATCTTCCAAAAATGTCTCCAGGTAGTTGAGCAGGTCTGACCTTTGGGCTACGGAAGTGTTCACTTGAAGTGACTGACCATTCGTTTGAAAGGGGTCACTTATTTTTATGTATTCTAACAGCACTGTTCATATTTAATGGGTTAGTTCCATAAAAAAAGTAAAAAAAAAATAGATATATAGTTGTTTGTGTGTTATCAGCTTAAGCTGACTGTGTTTGCCTATTATTGTGACTTAGATGAAGATCACATGACATTTTATGATAAATCAATGCATAAAACCAGTTAATTCCAATGAGTTCACATGCATTTTCCTGAAACTTTTTTACCAAGACCAGCTCTGAAGGTGTTAGCTTTGGTGTGGCTGACACGGCTGCATGCATTCCAGTGAACCAAACCCCATAAATTCAAACTGTAAGTAGCTGTTTTTTTTTCTTCTTTCAGTTTACAGACGATCTGTGTGGATTAATTCTCACCTTCAGCTGCCCTGGAATGTGGATGATAAAATCTATTGTGCTGCAGTGATCAATAAAGGAGGTCCTTTCATAGTCAGTTCTTTAACTAGTAAAAAAAAAAAAAAACTGTGATAGTACGGTTTTGGTTAATATTGGAAAAAAAAAAACTAAACAAAGAAGGGGAAAAAACAAAACAAATATAAGCCAAGCTCAGATGGGACTACATTTCATTTTACATGTATGATGGTAAATAATGTAAATAATGATCCTTGCTTTACTGACTGCACTGTAATTATCCATTAAAAGAAAGCCGGACATCTAAAAACTGCAGAAAAAGTCCCTTTAATCATCCTTCATGATATAACGTATATGGTCGCTTGAAGTCACAAATGCAGTGTTTATTATATTTCATCTTCAACCTGTTGAAGTAGCCAGTGAATAAATAGTGAGTGAAAATGCATTCAATTCAGTTTTTATGCTGACTCAAGCCACTCTTCAGCTTCTCTTTCAGCCAAATCCTACACTGCCTCTGTCTCCCAGTTTGGCTTGCCTGGTGGTTGAAGGAGCACTCATTCTCTTCCTTTTCACTGCCTTCCTCTTGTTTGTTCTTCCTGACTTTCATGCTCATCTAATCCCTGTTTTCCTTGTTTATTGGCTACTGTTGGGTTGCAGTAGCTGTGGCCAATAAAACAAGACAGTACAGTTGCCCCTTGGGGTCATTTTTCTCTGTTGCATGGTCCTAATTTTATTTCTAAGTAGACATACATTTGAGGCATTCCTCACTAAACCAGTGTAAAAACCAGAATAAACCAGTGTAAGGAAAGACTGCTTCAACCACAAAAATCAACATGGGAAAATTTGGAAATGCCAAGAAAGAAATAAAACAGAAGAATAAATTCTGTAGTGATTCTTAAATTTACTTTGATTGTATTATTATTATTATTACAGACAGCTGAAGGAGAAATGTGCTGGAAATTCCTTCCTCTCTTTGAATGAACAATGTTATTTTTAAACTTTTCAATGATTTTCTTAGTTATTTGCTGAGATATTTGTCCCCTTTTGCTCCTCAAAAGACCTTTGAATGGATACTTCTATTACAAGTACATGTTGACATCATTTTTCAAAATAACCTCATTTCTTTCTTCCAAGCATTTTATCTATTTATTTATCTTTTTATGCTTAATACCTTGGGTGTCTAAAATGCAAAAATAGATTAAAAAATAAATCAAAAATTCAATGAACCTAATGAGTAAAAAAGCACATGAACTATGTTGAGTTTATATTGTCTGCTAAAAAATACAAATCAAAGTAATTCTAAGAATCATTATGTTGTTATTCTTATTTATTTATTAATTTATTTTTTTTTATTAAATAACAGTGGCTTGGTGGTTAGCACTGTTGCCTCATATGAAGATTGTTGCTGGTTCAAATCCCGGCTGGAGTCTTTGCATGTTTTCCCTGTACTTGCTGGGTTTTCTCCCAATACTCCAGCTTCCTCCCACAGTCCACAAATGGTGGTTCAGCATCGCCTGTAGGTGAGTGTGCGCTGGACTGACAACTTTTTCATCGTGTGCCTGTGCCTTTTTCCCAAAGATGTGTGAGATTGGCTCCAGCAGAGCCCCGCAACCCTAAATTAGAAATAAGTGGGTTATAAATAATAAACAAATGTAATTAGAAAATTCCATATTAGTCCAGGTTTTTTTTTTTGCTTTTTTTTTTTTAGTTTTGGGGTGGGGGTGGGGGGTGTATGTGAAAACAGTAAACTAAGCTAACACTTTAGAGCTGCGTCAGAAAATTTCCTCAGAGTTGCGGATAAAAAAATGCAAAACATTGTTTGATCACATGGGGATTGTTTGGATTCAGTGGTTTTCGGCGATGGCACATATTCAGGCAGCCACATACCAGGACAGGATGTCTGAGATGAAGCCTTTTAAGGCTTTGTAGGTGAGCAGCAACAAATGCATTGTAAGTCTTAACAAACTCTAGGACTGGCACACAAGATAAAGCCTACCGTGGCAAGAAAATGTATGTGAACCCCGTGGAATTAGCCTGTTACCTGCATCAGCTGATGGTCCTCTAACCAGAAGGTCATGGTTAAAGTGTGCTTGGGTAAGACACTCAACACTACACTTCTTCAATGTGCTCAATATCTCTATGTCTTCAATGATCTCCTTCCTGCGATTCATGGTTCACGCCTTCAAATGCTTCGCATGAGCACCTAACTAGCTCTTATTCACACTTCCAAACTCTTTTCATTAAGTTCCTTGCAAACTACAATGAACTTTCTCCTAAAGAAAAAAAAAACAAAAAAACAATTGATTCACTTACATGTAGTAAATGTTTAATGGATGGATTAAATGAAACATTTAGTCACAGTAACATTTAGGTAAAGGTGTACCTTCAGTTTCACCCCAGTGGCTTTTACATGCTGGCCCAAGGAAGATAAACCCACAAACCCATGTCAACCGCCATTCTAGAAGCAAAAGTGCGACCCAATGTCTCAATCTTGGTGAAATGTCACATGATGCATGACTTACATTGTGCGCCAGTAAATCAAAACAACAACAGAGGAAAAACACAAATGAAAGTTGTTCGGTTTGTGCGATATACGTGCTTGTTAAGTCCCAACTAATTTCATCTGCCTGAAGAGTTGGAAATTCTTTCATCTCTTCACTTCCCCAATTCGACATCGTTATGTTGACGGACAGTTGACGGACAGTTCATGAAAATAAAAATTGTCTTTCCTAAAACCGTCTTCTGAATCCCATCACTAGAAATTCCCAGATGTCTCACTTGGTTACAGAATAGAGGGATAATATTTATTTAGTTGTATCATATGACCACGGACTCTTGTCTTTTAATGACATTTGACTGTATATTCCATGTTTTTATATGTTTCACATATAATAGATTTTATTGCTTTTATATATTTTAAGAAACCTTTTAACAATTGGTGAGGGGACTGCCAATCACAATTGGCCCATCAGCTAATGTATATTGTCACTTGTTGAATAAAGACATGAATGGAAATAAATGAGTAATTCCAAGGGGTTTACAAACTTTTTTGTTGTAGCTGCCCACAAAACAGAAAAGCACACAAGAGTCCAGCCACTGAAGATAAAAAAAAAAAAAAAAAAGTTGTAAAGTGTTTTATATGCTCAAACATTTGCCATGACAACCACCACTCCAGCTATCAAGATTGGCTCATCTCAGGAACAACATCTATCTAATATTTGCATTTTAATATTTCGGTAATGGCCGATATGATGAAGTGGAAGTGGCACACCTCCTGAAAAACATTGATTTCCATTACTCATAGAGGCACATTTGCCAGGTGACCCAGCTTTTATAGATGTGATATTGCCTGATTCCAGAAAAATCACTTGATCTTTACTGCCGGCGGTTGTGCTCATCCTCTCTGACCTTGGCCTCTCGCATGCCTCGGTATCGTCCCTCTTTCTCCGTAGGGAAAAAGAGAGAGATGTATGAGCACCCTGTCTTCTGCTTGGCGTCTCAAGTGATGGATTTAACCATTCGTGAGTACCTTCCTCATTTCCCCTGCCAGTGTGTCCTCGTATTTTTCTCTTACAGCCAATGTGCACGCCAACCATCACCAGTGATCGCAGCTCTTTTGTGGTACCTAACATCTTTTGGTTTGGCTGTCTGTTGTTTTGGTATGTGAATTCAACCTGGTACCATCAACTGAGTTTCAAGTGACTAACAACTCTGCCTTCATGTGAGCTTGCTGTCTACCTGCTCTGTGTCCGTCTGCGACTTGAATGCATTTTTACTTTTGCTTGTGTGGAAATCTTTTGAAGTGTTTAAAGTCACAGCACATTCAAACAGACATACAGTACTGCAGTCATTCTTAAAGGGTCTTTTCTTCAGTTTCAGACAACTTTCTCCAGTTGTGAACATGCCTTTAAATGAAATATAGGTATTTACACTACTTAAAATGAAGAACAACAATAATATTAAATTCTGTAAGATTTCACCATATGATAAAAAGGTGCAAATATAGATGGTTTGTGCTTTCGTTTTCTTCTTTCCTTTATAGTTTACAAAAAACAGGCAACATTAAAAAGAAGCCTCCGTCTTTAAGGCTGAAATAAGTCAAGTCCGTTTCTTTTGACATGAGTATAATGTTTTCTTCTATTTCTAATGTCTTCCTTTTTATTCTTCCCAAACCGCCTGTGCCTAATGTTAATCTCTTCTCTTACCTTTTACCTGATAATTCCCTCCCTCTTTTCACCTTCTCTCCATCCTTGAAACCTGTGTCTTCTTTCTTAAACACTTACTTAGAGAAGAATTCTCAGAAAAGAAGAAAGGATCCAGGTGAAGTTGCTTTGTGTATCTGACCTCTAGCGAGAATCCATCCATTCTTGACCAGAAAAGGTCATATACAGTAACAAAACCAGCACCGATCTGCCACAACTTTCCCACTACAGAGGTTAGCAAAGGCAGCGGCTCAAAAGGCTCGTTTCTGGAACATCAGTGATGAACATGTTTCTCTCTTATGTGAATAAAAGATTCAAAATGAGGTATCTCAAAAATACAGGATGTTTAACAGTTTGGGCGCTCTGTAAAATGTGAATAAAAACAAAGTACAATGAATTTCAAATATCATAAACACAGGTTTTATCCACTATAGACCATAGAAACCTCATTAACTGCTGACAATCAGAATATTTACTATTTCATGAAAAAAAAAAAAAAAATCAGAAACTCAAAAAAAGTTGACTTTGGGCAACAAAAGGCTGGAACTCGTACGGAAACAAAACATCATCAAGAGGAAACATCTTACAATTAATTTGGTTAATTATCAACAGGTCAGTGATATGACTGGGTATAAAACAAGCATCTTAGAGAGAGAGAGACCCTCTCTAAGTCTCTCAAACATGTGTCTCATAATTATGAATCAGTTTCAAAATTGTGCTCTACAGCGTAAAACTGAAGACTTTCAATATCCCATCATCTACCATCCACAACATCATCAAAAGAGTGTGAGAATCTGGAGAAATCTCAGTGTGGAATGGACAGATCTGAAAATCAACATTATATACGATCTGACTTTCAGGCTCTCAGGCAGTAAAAACAGGCTAGAAATCATTGCATGGCCTCAGGAACACCACCAGAAATCAGTGTCTAAGAACACAGTTTACCACAAACACGTTCACAGGAAAGCAATTTCACACTTTGGAGCAGTCCCAAGGGTTGGCTCACAATCTAAACCACAGCTAATAGTTCATCATTGTGACCAATACACATGAAGTTGTATTTATGTGCAAGAGCACTGACATATGAGTACAAACGTCGGTAACAAAGTTATTCAGTGGAGACACATTAGTGTCTATGGAGTGGGCAGCTTTCATCAGGAAAGGATAGACCAGTGCTGAAAAGTATGTTGAGTATCTGGAATCTTATATCAGGCAAGAA
The DNA here is from genome assembly GCA_037176975.1 of Arrhamphus sclerolepis. Lineage (NCBI taxonomy): Eukaryota > Metazoa > Chordata > Actinopteri > Beloniformes > Hemiramphidae > Arrhamphus > Arrhamphus sclerolepis. The sequence continues at coordinate 10,866,895 of JBAMYA010000020.1, read as the reverse complement.
TTTCCCAAAAGCTTCAGCACTTTTCAGATGTATGTGGTAAACATCACCGTCTTCCAACTTTTTTCAGACTTGTTGCTCTCATCAAATTCAAAATGACCAATTTCTTAAGATGGTGTCTTTCCTCAAGTTCCAGCGCTGTTTTTTTTAACATTCTACAATGAAGAAAATATGGCTTCTTCATTGCTGCAGGCTTTCACACTACTAAT
>JBAMYA010000020.1:10845401-10866589 GCA_037176975.1 Arrhamphus sclerolepis | reverse complement strand
CAAACTCTATCGTCTAATCGTCTCAGAGTGTGAAAGCATGTTGCTACATCTACGATCTCCGTCAGCTAACCAACCAATAGGAACACACCATGAAATAACGTAAACATCAGCATGTCTACACAGCACAGTAGCCTAGCAACAACAACAGCAGATAGTACAACTGAGAAACATGAAGAAAAATGTGCACCTCAAATAAAGAAGAAAGACACTTCTTTTCTTGATTTCATATATTTTCTTGTCAAAGCACATGAACACTACTACAACAACGCTAACTTCAGAGTTATCAGTGCGTAAGCACATTAGCAGCAACCCGCTAATGACAATCCTGTAATACATAATTTCAGTTGTACCCAGGATTAAACATACTGCATGTTCAATCAAAGTGAAACTGTACAGTAGTTATCTACTGTTTTCACATTGTGCAATGTGAATTGAGTAAATCTGATCTGAAGACTAAAAATTAGTGTGAATCCAGCATTATATGTTTCTCAGCCCACCCAGTTCGAATAATCAGATCATTAATAGATCAGCGATTGTTGCTGTTTTGTTTTGGGTTTTTTTTACAGCAGAATTTGCTAAAAAACTCAATCAATACTTTTTGACACAGTTCCTTTATCACTCATCAGGCAGTTCAGTTTAAAAAAAAGCCACTGTTGAAGTCTGGTTCTCATTAATGAGCTAAGCATGTTTGGTTTTTGAGATTGTAAAGCTGTTTGCAAAATCAGGACGTGTCTTTCTCAGCCTGGGTAACTTATATTTGATCTGTCAGAATCAATGCTCCTTTTCAACTGCTGGCTTCTGTTTTTTGAAAAGGCCAATCCTCTATTTTGTATGTAAATATGAATACAAGTCTCTAGTACAACATAGAAATATACAGCTTTGATGAACAAATTCTGACAAAGTGGAAAAAAGGGGAATTGAACAATAGTCAGCTCCTAACTGAGAAAAACAAAACAAAAAACACTGTATTACAGACTAACTGGAGTCTCAACTGGTATAAAGTTCTGAACATTTCTACCTTATGTGCGAAACAATCTGAATCTTCCTGACTATATGTTTAATACCACAATGTGTTCTGAAATGAAGTTGAGATGTTTTGTTGATTTTCATGATGATCCAAACAATCCAACCTCAAACAATTTAATTTTTACTTTTAGAACCCTGGCCAGCCATTTTATGCCTGATAACGTCACCTCTGTGTTGTAAGTGAGAAAGCAGTCCTGATATTTGAGACTGAAGGATGAAGTGGGAGCACTTTGTGTTGTTTTGGTGTTTCCACCTCAAATTTCATTTTCTAATACATACAATCATGTCCAAAATGTTTAACCTCCTCATTTTATCCTCTATTTAGTGTTTAATAAAAAATCATTTGATCATTAAGCAAACTGTGCCATTATTTTACAAAAGTGAAGCTGAAAAGAAAAAAAAAAAAAAAAACATCTGGATCATACTTAGTGACCCCATGATTCACTTGCTTGTAGATCCACCTCTGGCAGACTCTCTCATAGTCTTCTGTCTCAAAATAAATTCTTACCTTTATATTAACATCACTTTTTTTTTCTAAAATCACAAATTTAAAAAGTATTTAAATTTAAATGAGCAAATTTTGCAAGATCAAGAGCTTTTATCATTAAATCACAGCTATCACAAAATTGTAACTCTTTAACTTAAAATTACAGTTTTTCTTTGGAAAATATAAACTTGTTTGCAGCATTTTGACCTAAAATTAGAACATATAATATAACTGATATTAAAAGTTATTTTCCAAAAATCATGGTTTTGAGAAGAATGAGCAACTTTTTGTTGTAAAATTGCTAAATCCGGACTTTTTGACATAAACCAGCTGCTCCCCACCTCAATTATTCCACTTTTTGATGTCAGTGCTGAATCAAACGAGGAGTCGCATTCAGATTTCCTCAGAAATGCTGTAGGTGTAAGTTCATGATTGTCTCGTGTTAGCACACGCCTGAATGCTCCTGACCAACAACCTACTAATTTATCTGTTTCTACAGATTTCTGTTCACCTGTTGATGATCAATTCATCAAATAGTTTATAAGGCTCATATGGCTACAGCTTATGGAACCAATAAAGGGGTACTTGCTATTCTCCACCTCATTATTATTATTATTATTTTTTACTTTTTTTTCATTTTAGCTTCCTTTGTTGTTGACTGAATGTTGGCACAGTGAAAAAATGTACATGTTGTTGTTCATCTGAGGATGTCTTTGCCTAAAATTAAGACCCAGTACAATTTTTTATTGTCTTTACACAAAAATAGAAGGGATTAAAAGAGGGGCTACTAATTTCTACACAACTGTATATGAAGTATATCATCTACATTGTAATACTAGAGTTCATTGTCATTCTTATACCATGGCCTCTTAAATACAAAGCTACTCTACACGAAAATCAGCAGTTTGTTGAGCTGATTCCCCCAGGCACCTGTTAGACAGAAGTTGATGCATTTTCTGGCCATAGTATAATTACAGTCCGGAGTTCAAACAGCCATTTAGCAGAATCTGCTGTGATGAGCCAACATATGCTGACCATTGCATCATGTGATGCTGGCACCCACTGTCACTAAGGCTTTTGTTTTTTTTCTCTCTACAGTCTTGAAGTCCTTTAAAGTTCTTGGTTCAGCGCATTGTTACAGTTTAATAGCTGAAGAAGCTCAGATGCACGATATCCAGCATATTGGCAGCGAGAACAAACTGTTAAATTACAGTCTAGCATCTTATATCACATCATCTGTGAATGGTCAGAATCTTTTTGGCTCATCTGCGTAAATATATTGAAACAGTCAAAACAGCACTGTATGTTCAATCAGTGGAGATAAGTGAAAGATCACATTACTGCATGATACATCTTCAGTGTACATGCCGTTTATGTCCCTCTTCATGTCCACCCTATTTTTTTTTTTTATTATATCATCACTGTTCTGCCAAAGTGACTCATCAGCCGTATAACACAAAGCATCGCCGAGTTCAGCCACCCAGCATTCAGGGAAGTATAGTTGATACAAAGAAAATTAATGAAAAAGAAGGTGCATGAGCAACATGTAGGCGATGCTGGAATTACATCCATGGCTGGGTTATACATGCATCATGTGTAATGTTGCATAATAAAGCATGTCTCAAATAAATATTAAAGGAAATAACCTTAAAGGAACAGTGTGTAACAATTACTGACATTTATCAGTTAAGGATGGAACTGGCAACTGCTCAAATGCTGACCACCCTACTACCCCGCAACAAACTCAATCTGCAATCCTAAATCAAAAAAAAGCTAGGTTGATATGAAAATTGATCATTTAAATAAAAAAAGCACAGTGGGAAAATCATATTTACTGGAATTTTTTATTTCTTTTCAACATTATTTTTTGCTGCTCAGTTTGTTTTTTTGTCTCCAGTTTTGCATTTCAGGCCTGTAGGATAGCGTGTAAGCTTCTGGAAAAGATGTAACATTGAAAGCAGTGCTAGTGCTGCCATCAGAGAGCTGGGAATGAGGGTACTGATACAACACTATCACTGACCCTGGTTTTTGGCCTTGTTGCTAGGTGCGTTTGCAGTCGTGGGTTCTGGGTAGTTTTTCAGGGCCGTTCTTGGGAGAACTTAAACATGACAGACGAATGTAGCACTGATAGTCATGGACAAAAACTTCCACATGCTTCGTTTGTAAGCTGTTTGACTTGTCTAGAGTTGTACAAACAAAAAAATACAAAAAAAAAAAGAAAAAAGGTCAACTCTGGGTCAACAATGCACAGTTGTTATGTCGCCATGCTTTCAAGCTCTTCACTTTATGTTGGTTGTCATGGAAACATGATGCTCTGCCAACACTGATTAACCAATGACCGCACTGACTGTTGTCACATGGCTTATGTTGGTGCATCGGGGAATTTTTTTCCTTTCACCTTTTTCATAGCACTATACATCTCCATACCACCTTCCTTTAGAATGCTTTGGAAGCCTGAAATGCAAAAATAGTTGTACAATTTATTAGTTAATTAAAATGAATTAAAAAACAAAAAAACAAACAACATAGCTTCATTATCTTGTCTGCAAAGAAAACAAAATCATATTCATTGCCTTTCTTTTATTTATTTTTCTCTGATGAAACTGGTTCTTGTGTTATCATAGTAGAGTGATCCTTTTCTTAAATGCATACCTTTGTCCGTCATTATTAATCTGTCCACTATCTGCTTCATAACAATCTGAAAAGTACTACTCATGTGCTTTCTGCTTTTATCTAACTGTAATTTGGCTGTTCTCCCACTTAGAAGGACCCACTGCAGTTATAAGAACGTAACAAATCATTTCGAAAAGTCATGCCTGTAAAACTACTAAAAACATAGTTATTTTCATACTATAAGCTGTTGTTGCACACTGGAACTTTAATTGCTTCTTTAATATGAACCTATCTTAGTCAGTAAGACTTATCATCTGATATCCCATCTTAATTATCAAAAGGAGATTATTTATGCTTGTAGTTTTATCATAAACTCGAGAATGTCCCAGAGATTCTGGATGAGCCTGTAGAGAAATCCAGATCCTCTTTTGAGGCAACAGGTCCAAATCTTGTAACTGAAGCCTCAAACTGCAGAAGGTTGGAAAATGTGCATGTTAATTACTTTAAAATGTTCCCAAACACTGACGGCTGCATGCACACGTCATTCGAGGTCCCTGTTTAAGAAAGAACAGATGGTGAGTGGAGGCTGTCTGTGCTCATCTGTAACCTTTGTGCTGCAGAGAATGTAGGCCGTTTAGTCACCCCCGCCAAAAAGCTGGAGGACACCATCCGCCTGGCCGAGCTGGTGATCGAGGTGCTTCAGCAGAATGAGGAACACCACGCTGAGGTCAGTGAGCCTGCATGCATGCATTCATCTGCACATGCAGACACCATGCAAAGACACTGAAAGCTGCAAACGACATCCCAACTATCACCTTAAAATGAACATTCAGTTTAGCACTTCACTGGCTTATATATTTTCAAGACTGATAAGCAATTATTACTACAACTATTTTAATTCATAATAAAGCAGTAAACAAGCACATGGAGGAATGTGAAGAATTAATGGAAATCCTCAAAGATGTCCCTTCATCATCCACGTTTGTTAGTGAGCAGATAACACATCCCTGTTTGAGTAGAGAGAGACAGCTGTACATGAGGATGAGTCTATTCTGTCACTATTTCAGTTGAATACTTTCTTGAGAATCTGAACACTGGTACTTTTGTCTTTTGTCTCTCCATAACTAAACCTAAAACATTTTTTTTTAACTCCTCTCTGCTTTCTTCTTCAATTACTTATTTGGTTTGCACAGGGACACGAGGTATGTGGTGTTTTAGTGACATATGCCCCTCCTCCTGGCACCTATATGACGATTATATGCATGCAGAGTTATTTTTGTAGAGGATAATGTTTCCCCTTTCAACAATAACTCAGAGTTCCCAACTAAGGGCCTGTGATACTGCTTGTTAGCTTCTAGCTAGCAACAGTTATGCCTTTGTTGATGAAAAGCATACACAAGCTCATAGTCAACCATTTTATTGACTAACCTTTTTTTTTTATGAGAAGCAAATTGCAGAGTTGTGATTTCTCCACAAGTCATCCCCTGAAATGCTGACCTGTTTTTGTGTTCAGTCATCTACAGTCATGTGATAAAATTAATATCCTCCTTTTTATCCTGTGTTTTTATGTAAAAGCACCACAAAAAGAAAACAACCATCAGATTCTAGTGGATCTTCGTATTAGGGAAATACAACCACCAATGAACAAGATCAAAGCTTTCTCCCTGTATCATGATTCACTTTACACAAATTATTTTAAGAAAAAAAATCTGTAATACTAAGTACTCCCATGATTCAATAGTTTGTAGATAAAATTGTTGAAGTTATTGTGTTTAATGTCCTCAGTGTCTTTAGGAGTTTTGATCAATGCTTCTTTACAATGTTGCTTTCACTGATTGAGGTTTTTGGGCCTTCACATCTGCGCAGCTCACTTTAGGTCCTGCCTCTGGATTACAAATGGGTCAGTCTGGACTTTCACGAGGCCGTTTCAAAACAAAACTTTCATTTATTCTTTTTTAACCATTCTGATGTTGATTGGCAGGTTTGCTTAAGTTCATTGCACTAAGAGGCATACGTACCATTTACAATGTCAATGCATCATGACTGATATGCGTATCCTGCATTTATTTGGCACGCCGGCCGTGCAAAAAGTATGTGCACGTGTACGTGTACATTTCGTGTGCATGAAATGCAATATCTACGTGAACACTAGAGGCGCCAGCGTATGTCAGTGAAACAGTTGACCACAAGTGAACTGTCACAAAGCTCTTCTGCAGACTGTCCATACAACATTGTCCTGATGTTTTCTGGGGTCCTTAGTATTGCCCAAGATTGCTCTCTTATGCTACATTTTCATTTTGAAAACATCAAATAAACAAATAATAATAATTATACTTGAAAAGTTGTGTTGTTGTTGGTCTCAGGTTGTATTTGCCTAATGCTGACTATGATCAGATGATTTGTAATTATGATTTTCACAAAGAAAATGCAGGACTGAAAGCAGGATACATTTTGTGCAGCACTGTATCATTGTCATTACAAGTTTCAGGGAGGTGAAGCACCTTTGCTCATCTCAAAGCCACTCCAAAAATGTAAAAAACGCTCTGCTGTGACAGCCAGAATGATGGATTATTATAACTCTAAAGACGTTTTTAATGGTTTGTATGTGTCAGGCTCTTTTTTTCTTCATATTTACAAGCCTCAATCATTGCCTCTCATGTAATCACTAGTTTAGCTTACTGTGAGTTCTCAGTACCATATCGACTTTATAGACATGTCCCACATTTTTGTCTAATAAAAGTAAAGTATAAGTAATATTACACCCACAAACCACTTAAAATTGTGCTTCAATATGAAAAGTACACAGTATGTACAGAGGTTAAGATAGAGAGGGTAAAACATATACATTAGCAATAGCCCTTTCATCCCAGTAAAAGTATTTCAAGTGATCCATGGTAGGCTGCATCTAGATCAATGTGGCATGAAACATAAAACGTAAAATGTTGGGAACATGTAAGAAATAATGTTTTAAATGATCTTGATATAATTGTAAGGGGCAGTTGGTATAGAAAGTTAATATAATTACCAAGTTTCCTTTTCTAAGAGAGGTAAATAAAATGAGGAAAACCAAATATTAGGTTTTGTTCCAAAACAGCTGGCATTTATTTAACACCACAATAAACTCAATGTAGACCATCTTTCTTACTTGCAATGTCCTTTTTGGAATCAAAGTCAATGTTGTCAAGGAAAATATAAAATAAAAATTAAAGCAGGGCAGCATTCAGTTATTCTCTTGTAAATCTGAAAATCATTTTGCTTGAAAATCTGTGATCACAGATGTTCTGTTATTTAAAACTTACATTTATTTAACCTCATTCTCTGTACATGTGGAATTCAGGCACGAGCCTGTCACACAGTAACATGGTTTCAACTTTGCTTCCAGTGGCACATTAGTTCACAAAACTCAAATTTAACTCCATGTAGAAAATACCTTAACATAGAATAAACAACGAAATCAACAGCAAAACAGAAGTGAGTGCAACTTTTACATACTCACTTATTTAATATAGAGAGAAAACCACGATGACTAGTTTTGTGCGTGCATAAGTGAAACACTCACCTGAGAAAAAGAGAAAGAAAGACAAATTGTTAATTAGGGCATAATTGAAGGTAACGCATGAATAAGTAAAACACAACCCCAATTTAGAAAAATATTGAAAATGCAAATTAAAAACCATTATTCTTGTATTTTCATTTATTCCGAAGTTTTTTTTCAAATGTGTTTCAAAAAATGACATTGTGAAGGCCCATGTTTGTTTGTTTGTTTGTTTGTTTTTGTTTTTTCTTTTGTTTTTTATATCATTGCAGATTTCCGATTGATTGTATTTCTGCACATAAGCGCAGCTTTCCATCAACAGACTATCCACAGGCAGAATGTTAGAATTTGGGTTGGTTTTGTGAATTTGGTGGTTTTTGGTCTGGTCTTGTTGTATTCTGTTTGACTTCCCTGGGCCCCCCTCTCCTCGATGTTTTGGAAGACAGAAGAAAAACAATCTTCTTCTTTGACACTGACGCTTATTGTCCACAGTTTTAAATTCAGTGTCAAACTCTGTTCAAAAATACTTGTAAAAGATTAGTCAAAAAAGAGCAAGATCCTAAGACCAAGTGAAAAACACGCTTATCTGGCTTGAGAGCATTTCTGGACAAGCAAAAATGCATTTGTTAAGTCTTTTATAGTCTTCAGTTCATTATTAGTTTATCATTATTATTATTATTAGGGCAGAAGCAGAAAGCTTGTGCGCCCACAGGACCCAATGTGTCCTCTGTCTCTTTTTTAACTTACTAAGTGCAATACAAAGTTATAACGCATCATAGAGCCTTATCAGGCTTCAGTCATGCTATGTCTCTGCCTGTGCGATCAGAGGACACTTTTATGACTTTGTGTATTTCTAATTAATGTTTATGCTACACTTTCACACACCATGCACATCACCTGCATTTAATCTCTCCTGGTTCTTTGTTCTTTATCTATAGCTGACAATTTTATTTGATGCTCTCTTCCTTTAGTTCTTTCTACCTGTACATCCTTTATACATCCTAGCCTTGGGACATGTAGCACTCCTGCCTCCCTTACACGCATGAATACATGTCTTTCATTTCTTTCAATACTGCTTATGTAGACATAAGCCCCTCACTAATTAATACCTGGCATATCAAGTACAACTCCTCATGTTTTAACAACCACAAGCATTATAATGACTTCTCCTTGAGTCATGCCTTCCTTCAGTGCCAACATTTTGCATTTACAGACCAGCAAGGATCAAAGGAAAGAGAAGACAATATGTAGACACTGAGGCTGACAAGACACAAGTGCAAAATGTCAGGGAGATAAGAGAAAGGAAAGTCAAACAGAGAACAACAAGACAAAAACAACCTTCAAAGGAAAACCGGAAGTAAAGCACACGACAACCTAAAAGGACAGAGACACAGGAAGACAAGATTCCCGAGACCATCCATCAAATGAATGTGGGTTTGATCAGTAACTAGTACTCCTGGGGCCTGTACTACGAAGTGGGGTTAACTTACTCAGATGTAACCCAGAGTAAACCTGCAAAACCGGGGTTGACAAAACCAGGCTATCGCGGTACTACGAAACGTAGCTTAGTCGGTATTACGACGCTGGTTATGAAATTGATTTGTTGAACCTGTGTTTACCTACTCGGAGTTTGTGCGTGTTCACATAAAAGTGCATGTTGCTGTGCATGTTACTGTTTTCGATGATGGTACGATCACCTTAATTTACCGAAGAAGCTGCATTATCATAACGCAGAGCTTTGAGCAATTGAAATTAACTTTATGGAGGGAAATTAAACACATCAGCTGCAAATAAAGCAAAGCAGGTTTTTTGGCAACAAATTGCTAATCAGGTAAGTGCATAAGTAAGGGCTTTTTTCCCCCTCAATACATTTTTTAAATCTGTGTTACAGATTAACCTGTGAAATGTCTGAAATGTTGGGGGGAATTACCTGCTTTCAATTAATAATGCGTAGATGAAACATAATTCAATGGAGGGTGTAGCCTACCTAAGGTGACCATATTCTGAAAACCCAAAAACACAAAGTAGCTTTATGAACCATACATTTGTATAAAACAGTAGCCTAAGTGTCTTGCTGAAGTGGGGGAAAAAGAAAAAAAAAAAAAAAGATATAAAGTAGTGGGTTCAAACTTGCAGTCTACTGCATAGGTGGTCACCTGTTTAACCACTGTACCACACAGCTGTTTGGAGTGTATTTCAAAGATAGAAACTGTATCTCACATGACTCCTGTTTAACTAATTGTAAGACAAATAGTCAGAATAATCCATTCTTTTCTTAATTGGGCTACATCTTCATCATCTACATCAGAATTTATAAGTCCCCCCTCCCCCATGGGCGTAAAAAGTGAACATGTCTGCTCAAAAGTCCGTTTTGTGCTGCGTTTTGCAGAGCACAAAATGATTTGTAAGCCAGAGCTCGACCCGAACCCGTGCAATATGATTGAAATTAAGCATGTTTGGGCAAAGATCTTAAGCTCTACCCCCTCACAATTTATGCCCTAATGTCACATGGATCATCCAGGTACGACGGCATTGTCGTGGGAGAGATTGTTGGTGGAGGGGCGGTACTTATAAAGGGAGTGGTTAAGCAGAAACCTTGAGTTAACCAAGAACATAACCTGAGATGTGGAGTAATTTGCCATGGCAGCATACCTTGATCTAAACCTATCCACCTTTCGTAGTACGGGTTAGTCGGGAAGTTACTCCTCACGTGATCCAGTTACTCTCGAAGTTGCCCTGATAAGCCGGTTAAACCTGCTTCGTAGTACAGGCCCCTGGTGACCATCTTTAATTTCATAATCAATAACATACAAAACACATGTTGCTGCATTTTAGATGTTATTACATGAGTGGCACTGACTGAAACTACCCTTCTTCCAACCTTTCTCACACCAAACATCTGTTATGGCAAGTGCATGAACCCCCCCCACCCTAGCTCAACCAGCCACCGCCACCACCATGAAAGCCAGTTGGTACATTCACATTGCAGTGTTGACAGCTTGATGTGAATGAGCAAACACTGTAGATCCTCAGAGGTCCCTCTCAAGAGGCTCCCCAAGAGTAGGGGTGCATGGAAAATAGTATGATTTTTATGTGCATGAGAGTGACATGGTTGCCAACAATCTCTCCACTGAGTTTATTTGATGGGGAAATATGAGGGCAGCACAGCTCACTAGCTCCTTTCTTCTGATTGACTCTGTGAAGGAGCTGTGGGTGAGTGTTTAAGTAGCTCCCTGCTATGCCTGTCAAGGAGCTGCTGCTGTTTCCACAGTGGGCCAAAAGAAAAAGAAAGTCATTTTTCGTGCCTAAGCAGCGTTGTTTTCAGTCTCAAGTTGTGATGAGGGTTCACCGAGAGATCACACATGAAGTCGCGAAGGGAACAACTTGATTTCATGCAGCAAAGAGTGAAGGAGCAAGCTGAGAGTTTTTACAATAGTTCAGTGCAGTTACATTGCATCGTCAGCCTATATGGTAAGATGTCAACTCTTAAATGTGACTTATTATTGAGACATGTTTGTGACTTCTCTTTCTCTAATCTATTGTCTTTCATTTTCAACTTTTTGACTTTCCTCCACTCCATTCTGTCTACCTTTTCTCTCTGGTCATCCTCCTATCTCTCCATCTGAAGGCCTTTGCGTGGTGGTCGGACCTGATGGTGGAGCATGCTGAGACATTCCTTTGTCTTTACTCAGCTGACATGGACGCAGCCCTGGAAGTGCAGCCACCTGACAGCTGGGACAGTTTCCCACTCTTCCAGCTTCTCAACGACTTCCTGAGGATGGACTGTGAGTGAAAACTTGAGTAAAAGCAAATATATTATACCAGATAAAATACAGTGGCAAGAAGAAGTATGTGACTCACTTGGAATTTATTGTTTTTTTCTGAATTAATTTCCTGTGCTTTTATGTGCTAAGACTCAGGCAATTACCATTGCTTGTCTTTATTGAAAACACCCACTGAATATCCACAGTGGTGGTGGTTAAAGTAAATTCACCTGTTGACTACATCTGTGAAACCTGAAGCCGAGACCCAAATTCAGCCCACTACTTCATGCAAAGACAATTAAATAGAAACTTTCTCTGTAAATATTGAAGGATAGCAATGCAACTGCCTGTTTAATTCATTCATATTTATCAAAACTGGCAAAACTGAACAGCCAGGAGACTGTTGAGCAGCCAGTATACTGAAAAATAAGAAATTTTGTGTCAAAAGGTCACAAATTTGAAAACGTTGCTCTTACAAAAATTTGGAATTGACTTTTGTTGATTTGACAAAAGTGACATTGTCATTTTTGTCAAAAAGCCACCATTGCATAAAATTTGTGTAACCATCACCATGGTTACCATGATGTGGCTCGGGATGAAATCGAGTTGCTGCCTCTGATCTAAAATATTTCATGCATTAACACTGCCTTCATAGAGACTGGTATTAGGATTTGTCACTGATGACAGTCTGAATGATATTTTTCATCCTTGCTCCAGATCACTTCTTCTTCTAAAAATCTCTTGAATATTGATTAATCTGATAATAAAAGTTGTGATAAGCCATCCCAGATAATGAATCAAACTTTATCCTTGAAGGAGGGAGGAAAGAAAAGAAATGTTTGGATAGTTGGAAGTGTGGCAGATAGAGGGATGCTTGAGATAACCAGATACCCATGGAGTTAGAACAGTCTCAATAGTCCTTTACATTCACAAATGAGCATGACGATTCAAAAATGCATAGGATGATTCAGAAATGCGCAGGACAAGATTCACACATGTGTTTCTGATGCATTGTGAATCATCCTGTGCATTTGTGAATCTTGTCCTGCGCATTTGTGACTGTTGAGACAGTAGATACCACAATGAATCCATTAGGGTGGTACGTTGTTGCCTGGTATGATGATGTCACAAGCAGAATTGGCAGGTAACATGGATGAACCCTCAATAGATTAATTCTCAGTAGATGACATGATCTGAAAGTCACAGCCCAGCTCTTTTTCACAGTAACATATCCAGAACTGCACCATCTGTTGCTAACAAGCACTGTAGTCTCTCCTCCATTATTTTTACAGCTCAGCCTGCAGCCTCTGTCTGCATGTTAAGTTTGAAAGCAAGGTAGGAATCTATTGGAGTCCAGAATATGTTTCTGTGACGTGATTTGGTGAAAGATGTAGCACTTAATGTCCAGCAGTCCTGACTTGTCTTCATTGGTGCTCCCAGCTCTTTAATTTTATTTACCAGAGATCTCACATTGTTTAAAGAGAATTTTTTTCCTTTCCATTCTCTCCATTCTTTTGCCCTACTTTCTGAACGTCTCCTCCTCAGCCTGTCTGGATTTAGGTTGTTAGGGCTTATTTTGGGCATTTCTTGGAAGCTCGCTTCTCCCATATGTAAACAACTTTCCTGTTGCTGTGGTTACTCATTACAACAGATGTTAAGAAGTGCCAGGTTATTTGTAGCCGACAAAGGGTCTGTGGTGGGAGTAATTTATTTGATCTTTCTTTTCGATGCAGTGTATTATTTCCAACACTGCACATTTTCCTTTTACTGCTGTCTGGTGTAACTATGCCCATTGCTATGCACTTCAGTTGCTACTTTCACACAGCTGACAATAGGGAGCAAATCAGAGGGAGGCCAATTTTATGACACTAACAAGTGAGCATAACAAGCTATTTGCAGTCATCTCAGTTCAGACAAATAAGTGGACCCCGCTCTGCCTTCTCCTTGACTCCCAACTGACAAAATGAAAAGGGGAAGCATTCCCCAGGGACAATTAGCACCCTGCAGATTGAGTCCGCTTTGTGAACAGTGAAGTGTATCCTTTACAGGACCACAGACAGCTCCACAGTGTTCCTGCAGGCAACTGCATGCACTTCATTAAAGAGAGATGGCTGGCCTGCAGCAACCAACATCAAGACATGAGCATTTTCTTCAGCTATACACACACACACACAGTTCAGTTTTTTAATCGCTCTAGGCCAAAAGAACATCTCACATTGACAAGGCTGATTTCAGAGACATTTGAGGGATGTTTCACAGTCGACAGCAGCTGTAAACCTCCATTAGAAATGGTCTACATTTTACATTAACGACTGTAATAACAAATATTTACCTAAATTGAAACATAAATTATTTGATCTGACGTTAAAGGTGTAAATTGCTTGACTTCAAGACAGAGAAACAAGGCAAGGCAAGTTTATTTCTAGAGCACAATTCATACACAAGGTAATTCAAAGTGCTTTGCAACACTATGCATCAGCAGCTCTGGTTTTGGTCTACTCCTGTTCTGTCAGTTTTACATGTATTTTTGTATGACATGTGCTGTCTATAGTCACTGACCAGTCCTCTAGATGCACATCCAGCTATATAAAATATAAATACACTTTTTTTTTCTCAAGATTTTATGTAAAAGGTCCTTTTAAGCATCATTTGGTCCTAAGTCTCAAAATGATGTATGTACAAAGCTTCTGAATAAAATAATAATTCTTAAATCACACCAAGATACTATACCACAACAGCATAACAAAATCCACAGCACCCACAGAAAGATTTAGACCTAATTATTCAAATTTATGTATTTCAACTGCATATCAATTTTTTTTATTAAAAACTAATATATGTATTCAATATATTGAAAACATACACTAGTTATTAAGTATTTAAAACATAAATCTGTCATTGTGTATTTACAACACATTGGGTTTATTGGTATTATCACATAAATCTAATTCTTAATTGTTTAATTTACATTTGACTGACAAATATGAATCACAATAAGTTTATTAGCCTGTTTATGATAAATCTATGTAATCCTTTTTTTAAATTATTTATGAATTCGCCTGCACTCTAAACCTAAAAGGACTGAGAAAAGAAAAAAAAACAAAAAACGTATGTAATCCAAATGGATGTAAATTTGATATACAATTGAAATACATAAATCTTCAAATTGGCCTTAATATTTCTGATTGCATTTGCCTTGTCAGTAAAAATAAATGCCATTTGAACACTAAGGCTAATAATTTTAAAATGAAGCTAAGTAGAGGATGTATACATTAACAATGACATTATTTCAGCAATTCAAGGAAAAATACACACTTCATAAACCACCAGACATTTTGTAAGAACTTCTATTGATAAGTCTGAAACTGTGAGATACCATTTCATTTATGTATGATACTTCACAGGGATTGGGGCAGCTGAATACCATAAAGAGGGGATGGGAAAGAGAGATGGTCCAATGTGACAGTGAAATGACACTTTAAAAGTATCCCAGCTCTATCCCCAGTCGCTCCAGCAGAGAAGCATTTCATATTCAAAAGAATTTCCATGTGCTCTAGAAAAATAAAAGCAAAGTACAGCACACCTGCACCAGATAGAGGGTGCCCACTCCCCGGAAATGGTCAATAGAAAATCAATCGGTGCCCATGTTATGAAAAGATGCACTAGCATGAGTTTGGGGTGGGGGGTGCAGTTCTGTTCTGAAGCTGATTGTTATGAAGTTATTAACCCTGATTATCCTCTACAGAACAGAGTATCTTCAGTCAGAGGATTCTTCAGATCTTTAGCAACAGAGACCACTACAGGAGATCCTTCCTGAACACAGCTAGAATCATTCATTCATTATCTATACCTGTTATTTCCAGTGCAGGGTCACAGGGGTCTGCTGCAGCCTATCCCAGCTCTCTTCAGGTGAAAGGCACACCCTGGACAGGTCACCAGTCCATCACATGTAGATATACAACCTCTCACACTCTCACTCACACATAAGGACAATTTAGGAACACCAATTAACCTGTGACTGTGAGAGAAAGCCAGAGTACCCGGGAAAAACATGCCAACTCCACACAGAAAGGCCCCTGTGGAGGCTTGAACCAAGAACCTTCTTGCTGTGAGACAACAGTGCTGACCACCAAGCCACCATGCTGCCCTACAGATAGAATCATCTATAATGAATCTGTGCACAGACATAAATCATAGCAACTTTTGCAGCAACTGAATTTCCATTTGGGGATTAATGAAATTATTTTTTGAATCTGGATTGGATTGAACTGAAGGTTCTGAAGGTCAGTTGGTTGTTGCCAGCTTTCAAATGGGAACAGCAGCATGAATGATGAAGTTGTAGTTGTAGCATGATTTATTTAAATGTATAGGAGACATTAATGAGTATGGTATGCTGTTCTTTATCTCCTTATCTAACCATCTAGTAAGCATAATTGTCTCATCTAGTACACAACACTATGAATGTAAGCATAAAAGTGGTAGCATTTGAAGACTGGAAGAGCTTAGACCCCCTAAAGTCTTGCATTCGCATAAGTGGCCCTTCTATGAGGTTTATATTTTTCAAATAAATCAAACAATTATGGAATCTAGCTTTTTGAAAATGATGTATTGATATATAGGCCCAGTCTAAAATAGAAATAACAGCTAAAGGAGATGGCTCTTACTTTTTTTTTTTGTTTGTTTTGCCCAGAAATTGATTTTAATTTTGAACACTGAAACACTTGATGAAGCCAAGGGGCCAAGCAGTCATCCCCGAATAAAGCATCAACCCACAATATTATTATTATGGACCTATGTGACATCAGTTTTTTTTATTAAAAAAAAACAAAAAACATCCACGCCACATTGGCAGTACCAGTAAAGCCCCACCACCACCACTGCCCACACAGACTAACAAGAGCACAGTAGTAAAGTCTATCATCACAGGGACGTCTTTTTCACAGAAGGTCATCCTCTCTGTTGCCTCACAGCGGTGCACTTATGTAGCAGTAAATAGCCGTAGTACTAGACAGGCGCCAAAGTTGGACTGCCACATGAGGAGTTAATGAGGTCTAAAACTGTGTTAGCTGGGCCACGGCGAGCCCTGCAAGCACACTTCTGGACACAACACATCCAAGTGGACAGCAGCCGCTCAAGTGGCTAATTTGGAGCATGGCAGTCGGGGAACACAACAAACATTGCACCTACTGTGTATGATCGACCTTGATTCCAATGCCAACACACACAAACAAAAACACACAAACACATGCTCAGAGGGAGAGAGAAAAACAAAGAGAGAGAGTCAGGCACACTGCATGGAGCCGTGAGGCATCACATTAGCACACTCTGGTCTCCATTTTATCTCCTGTGGTCTTTGTCAGTGTTGCCTTTTTACCAGTTGGGAGCTGGCGGAGACTGGAGGCAGTATGTGTGTGTGTGTGTGTGTGTGAAGAGTTGGATTTAGAAACACCCTGAAACTCTGACCTTTTGTTTTGATTGTATGGTGGAAATGCTATGTCACACCTGCTAATGACAAGACAAACATCAACATCTCTTCTGTCATTGTTCATTATTGCCATGCAGGTCAGGGCCTTTTTGTTATCTGTCTCCCTACTGTTTGGATCTATCTTAAGTCTCAGCAATGAGAGCCTTCAGGTTAAGGCTACATTCTGAAAACAGCAGTGAAATATTAGCTATGATGTGTATGAGCACTTTCTCTTCTCTAAAACACATGTGAGACTCATAAATATAGAACCTCCTCTGCCTATATTTGTCATTGATTACCTGAAAAGTTAAGAGCTTGTGTCAGACAAATAAGCATATACTATTTCTTAACTTCCTTTTTCATCTTTTAGACAACCTGTGCAATGGAAAGTTCCACAAACACCTGCAGGACCTGTATGCCCCACTGGTGGTGCGATATGTGGACCTGATGGAGTCGTCCATTGCTCAGTCCATTCACAGAGGCTTTGAAAGGGAATCCTGGGAACCTGTTAAGTAAGCATGCACTTTTAAATACACACATTTTACTTCATATTTGCCATCTCAATACCGATTTTAAAGAATGTACAATGAGACTGAAAGCACTCAGCATTTGAATTTTAATAGCAAATTTATACTTTCATATTAAGGGATTTTATTTACTCCCACCAGTACCTGGGAGCTCTGCTGAGAACTTAAAACACATACAGATCTTTTCCAGTTAAACAGGAAGAATATCACATGTTACTACATGCTGGATGGCTTCAGAACCTCAGAACTAGATTTGAATTCACTGTCCGTTACCTAAATCAGTCCATAAAATTCCTCAGCGCTGCATGAAATGTAAGTACAGTTCAAGTCACAAATATGTCACTTGCACTTGTCTATTTTGGTTACTTAAAGCAACACCTCTGAAATTTGTGATGCAATTGTGCAGTGTCTCTTAGCACTGTGGGACATACTGTTGCTGTGTGAGCCTCCCTCGTAGCAACCAATGACTGTATGGATGAACCATCTGGTCACATGACCCATGAATTTGTTCAGGGAGGCTTTGAATGCCATTTTTCCTTGAACCATCCTGGCATCTGATTGGTCAGGTTTATTGCTTAATATAAAATTGTCTGATGTGGTACTAAAAAATTCATCTTTCTGGGTGTGGGTCACTCACAAACTCCTAATAAAGGCGATGCAGATGCGCTCCGACTAAGGTGGAAGTGTGATTTGTCTTGGTGAATTGGAGTAGGCCTACTGCTAAAATAATTTTAGAAATTCTTTTTTTCTTCCAAGTTCCATTGTACTGCTTTAAGTACAATGCTGAATGCATCATTAAACACCATCAGAAGTCTTTTAATTTTTTCTTTACTGTAACATTTTCCCTAACCCCCTAAAAAGGGCAGTTTTAACATTATTTGTAAACATATAAAACTTTTTGTGCCAGTATATTGAAGATTATCTCTTATGTGCCCCAGATATCTGACTTTGCTCACCACCTTTAACTCCTGATGAAACATGAAGAATGAGAGAAACTTTAGTTTTCAGTCATAATCATACTTTTTTCAGGGTTAAAACTAATATACTGTACAACAGTTTAATAATCTTAAACTGCAACATATAAAGCAACATATTCTGCCTTCAAGGCCACATCTGTTCCAGGGACATCCATACAGTTGTGAACAAAACAAATGTAAAATTGGATTACGTATACATTATAAAGGCATGGCTGAGACAAAAGAGGACAAATGTTTCTGGGAGAAAAAGCTTTAAATATGTTGGGTTTGTGCTGTCAAAGTAAATGAAATATCCACTGTATTCATTCTTTATATTGCTTTCTCCATATTGTCCGTGCTCTTTCTGAACAGAAGTTATAACTCAGGGTTACGCTCAGTCTAAAAAACTTCAGTCAAAACAGCTGGAAAAGCTACATTAATCAATAATCCTGGGATTTGAAAGCTGTGAAAATAATTTAGAATTTTACATTTTAAAATAATAAAACATAATACTGTAAATCTTGTGTGTTGTCCTGCCTCTTCTGTCGTTAACACATACACACAGTTTAAGTCACTAATATTGTGTGATGTGTAATTGACAGGATGTGGTGTGCATAAATTCTCACCTTTACTCACAGTTTAGTGTGTATAACTGTGTTGGTGTGGATCCTGCCACAGTGCAGACTGTGTCAATGTGGATACAGACTCATTGTATTCACCATGCAAATGCCATCTGAGGATATATGCAAGATAATAATGAAATAA
Source organism: Arrhamphus sclerolepis (assembly GCA_037176975.1). Classification (NCBI taxonomy): domain Eukaryota; kingdom Metazoa; phylum Chordata; class Actinopteri; order Beloniformes; family Hemiramphidae; genus Arrhamphus; species Arrhamphus sclerolepis. Next base: position 10,847,452 of record JBAMYA010000020.1, on the reverse strand, counting down.
AATTGAAGAAGTTCTTTTTTTTCTTGTGGAAATAAAAGAAAGCAAGCACTGTAATAATGTCAGACTGTATGTGGTATTCAGTTAAATGTTTATTCTAAGATTCCAGTGATACCTCTTTCACGGAAATTATTTTTGTTACTATCATAGCAGGATAAATTGTAGAGAGTCTTTTAGAGTTTGTATATTTTAGATCTGATCTGTCATTTTTGCAGCAATGGTTCAGGGACATCGGAGGATCTCTTCTGGAAGCTGGATGCCTTGCAGACCTTCATCAGAGATCTTCATTGGCCTGAAGAAGAGTTTGGCAAACACCTGGAAACCCGTCTCAAGCTCATGTCCAGCGACATGATTGAATCTTGTGTAAAACGGTACAGTACTAATTAAATATAAGATAATAATATAAAATATAAAATTATTATAAAATGTTAAGAAAAAACAAGTGAATCCTTTAGAATGTATTTGTTTTCTACATTAATTTACCATAAAATGTGCTCTAAAGTTCATCAGTATCACACTAGTAGATAAACACAAAATGCTTAAGCTCATAACACAATTCTAATTTCTTACATGTTCATCGCTGACACTCATCATTCAGAGTAATGGAGGAAAAAGCTGGGTGAACCTCCTTTGGCAGCATATTCTTTTTCTGGATCAAACCCACACAACATTCAGAAGAATTTTTGACTATTCCTCTTTTCAAAATTGCTTCAACTCAGACACAAATGCAGAATATCTGATGTAAACAACTTTATTGAGGTTATTTTATGGGGTTATGGTCTGGGTTCTGACTGGTCCACTTCAAAAGGGCGTTTTGTTGTTTTTGTTTTGTTTTTTTTTTGCTGTGGTGGATTTTTTACTTTTGTGTCATTGGTCATTGTTCTGTTGCATCACCCAGCTTATACCAAGTTTCATTAGATGGACATCCTCCATTTCATTGATCAGTAAGATGTTTTAGTAATGTTGTGAATTCCCATGCATGAAGGCAATTAATCCATACCCTGAGACAAAAATGCAAATTATGACGATCCCCCTATCACTGCCACTGCAGTGGTGTTTTCCTGCTTATGAGTCGATCCTTGTTTGCTCCATATATAGTGCTGAGTCTTCCTCAACAAGTCAACTTTTGTTTCATCACTTAGCAAGGCTTTTTCCCACACTACCATCACCAAGTTGCTCTTTTGGAAATTTCAAGCTTTCTGTAGTGACTTACATATGATAGGCTAATGAACAGAGATGTTGATCAATTCCTGCGATGTCTTTAAGACTTGTGGATTCTTCTTCATTCATTAATTTTGCCTTTGGACACTCTGGATATCAACTTCTAGAAAAAGTAGCCACAGTAATCTACTTCCAATTATAGACAATTCGTCTAACTCTGGACAGCTCGATGCCTAAACATGTTGACATGACTTTGTATACCTTTCCAACATTATGAAGATCATGTGCTTTTATGTACGTTTATACTTGTCCATTATTGTTTACGTAACTTTGTAATGACACTACTAACCACTAGGTGGCAGTGCAGGTTATTTTCTGCAGCACTGCGGCTCGCAGTGTTGAGTTTCCTTTGTTTACTCCCAGTATGTAGCTTAGTTACATTTGGAGGGAAGTGCTTGTCAGGCTATGCCATAGCCTATGCTGTATGCTGTATGCTGTATGCTGTATGCTGTATGCTGTATGCTGTAGGCTATGGCATGACTTTGACACCAAAGTATAAATTGGATAACTGCTGTTTGGAAGAAGCATCTTCAAATGTGAACCATTTTTTGCTAAAATGTAATATCTAATAATAGAAAACTTAAAATATTTGAGTGTCTTCCATCAGTGAAAGTTGTTCTAAACCAAATCTCCAAAGTAACTGCATTGATTTGTCTTGAGATCTACAAACTAGCAAGTTTAATTACCTTGTATTGAAGTAGTCATTAGTTTATGACTTAATTAATTTTTTTGTTCAGCAGCGTGAATTTTAATCATTGTGTTCAATGAAGACATTTGAAATGAAACTCATTTGTAAGTAAAGGAAAGTAAAAGTAACAGAAAAAAGAAGACGA
>JBAMYA010000020.1:10822140-10844073 GCA_037176975.1 Arrhamphus sclerolepis | reverse complement strand
CTTTCCAGATATGATGAAGGAACACTCTTCTCTTCATTCCTCTCTTTCACAGTAAGTAGAATTTCAAACCAAAACTAAAGAAGATTCTCAAATAGAAACAGCAAATCTACAGAAATAGCTTAATTGTTAGATCACTTTCCTGGCATTATGTGGCCATTGGCAATTAGGAAAAACAAAACAAAACAAAAGCAACTCCTTTATAACTACTGAGCAAGTTTATTTCTGTAAATCAATATGTTAACCATTTTGAATGCTATAATTTCATGATGGTTCAGCTGTGTTGTATTTAAAAATGTTGATATTTATATAACTTTCATATCTGATGTTATTGTAGTTCTTTTGCGTAGCCTCCATTAACACAAAATAGCCTCATGCTGGATTTCTTTAGTATCACAAGAGGGCGTATATATATATAATTTTTAGTGCCCATTTGCAGTGAAATCACCATAAGCCATGGATGCGGGTTCAACAGGAATTAAACCAGCCTACTGCCTATAGCACATGTGTCAAACTCAAGGCCCACCACTTCATTTCATGTGACCCACAAGAAGATACAAAGACGAAGTAACTAGAACATTTCTGAGTAAATTTCAATGTGAATAATTCAGTAAAGACATCAAAAAGTGAAATAACTGAGCAGCTGGTTCATGTTGAAAAAACGCAATTTAGAACACTTTTGAAAAATATTTTCTAAGAAAAAGTTGCTGTTGTGAAGCGACTGGGATGAGAATCAGCACCTCCAAATCCAAGACCATGGTCCTCAGCTTCAAAAGGGTGGAACGTCTTCTCCGGGTTGGGGATGAGGTCCTGCCCCAAGTGGAGTAGTTCAAGTGTCTCAGGGTCTTGTTCATGAGTGAGGGAAGGATGGAACGGGAGACTGACAGATGGATCAGGGCAGCATCTACAGTGATGTGGATGCTGGGCTGATCCATCGTGGTGAAAAAGGAGCTGAGTCAGAAGGTGAAGCTCTCGATTTACCGGTCGATCTACATTACTACCCTCACCTATGGTCATCAGCTGTGGGTGGTGACCGAAAGAACGGGACTGCGAGTACAAGCGGCCAAAATGAGTTTCTTCTGCAGGGTGACCGGGCTCTCTCTAGGGCGAGAAGCTTGGTCATCCGGGAGGGGCTCGGAGTTGAACCGTTGCTCCTCCGCATGAAGAGGAGCCAGATGAGGTGGCTCGGGCATCTTGTTAGGATGCTACCTGGAAGCCTCCCTGGTGAGGTGTTCTGGGCACCTCCAACCGGGATGAGACCCCGGGGAAGACCCAGGACACGATGAAGGGACTATGCCTCTTAGCTGGCCTGGGAATGCCATGAGATTCCCCCGGTTGAACTGGAAGAAGTGGCTGGGGATAGGGAGGTCTGGGCCTCCCTTCTTAGGTTGCTGCTCCCGCTACCCGACCCTGGATAACTGGGAGGAGATGAGATGAGATGAATAAAAGGTTGCACATTTTGGTCAGAACTTGCATCAAATAAACCTTTTCATGACAAAATTTTATGATTTCAGGAACAACAGTAACAATTTTGTGACATTTGTGATAGTATGATAAAAAAGCCTTAGTTGTTGCAATTTTTGCAAGATTGAGATTTTTCTTTCCAATTTCAACAAAATTTCAACAAAATTTGCTTCTTTTTACTTGTGATTTTAACAAGAAGGCTATTTGTGATTTTAGTGCAAAAGTCAAAATTTTATGATAAAGGTCAAGATATATGTTAAATTTGAAATTTTATAAAATCAATTCACTTTATTTATTTTCCCAGAATGAGTTAAGGAACTAGAAGGTAGGACCTGGCAACGTAGCTGATTGAGAAGGTCAAGAATAACCGGCCCTTTGATAGTAGCTATGGTGATGATGTGGCCCAGGATGAAATAGAGTTTGACACCCTTGGTCCCATCATAGCCTTTGTTCTAAATGTAGTCCCACAGCTGGAGCGCTGAAAGTCACTTTCTTCTCTCTCTTTCATGTGAAGGTGAAAGCTGCCTCAAAGTATGTGGATGTACCCGTAAGTATTAACTGTTCTATTTGCTTTTCTGTGTACATGTCTTCAGCATGCAAGATTTACAGCAGTAACAAACACATACTTTATTTTGTCATAAATGGTAACTGGGAAATGGGTTGCATTCACTTAGAACTTATCTTGTCTTATCAGCAACTCAAAGTATTTTTACACCACAAGGCAGTTTCACCTATTCATGTATGTAAACAGCACATCTTAACCCTGGATCCTACCAGGAGCAGAAACTGTCAGGTTGGGTTTTTCTCTGTCCTTAGCACAACTTCAGGTCTCACTGATAGCATTTCAGAAGCAGAGCACCTGCGAGCAAGTGTGTGGTCTTGGTGATGGACTTATTCTCACCTTGTATATGATCCAAATCTCTTCTAAAACCCTCCAAACTGTTACCCACAGCATCCACGTGATAATGTTATGTAGAGATATGACAACCCCAATTCCAAATAAGTTGGGACACGTCTGTAAAATCACAAATGCACATATTTGCAAATGTGTTAAGTTAATATAAATTCAAGAAACTTGTGCTCTACAGAAAGGATTAGCAGTCAGTAAAAGACTTTGACATCATAAACTCTCTACACTACATTGTTGTGTGCAGGTGGGGCATGGTGACCCCTTCAGCCTAAACTATACTACTCTACGACTGTTATGTTGTGTGTGCAGAAATATGTGCCCTCAGTAACAAATCAACACTCAGTAAAAGTCATTACTAGAGCAAACTACCCTGTGAGCAGTGATACCTGACATGTCTCTGGGTCTGCAGGTGGGAACCTCCCTGCAACTGTGTTTCATTGATTTAGTCCCACTACACCTCAAGGAGGCTAAACAGTGACTTCTGGCATCCCAGATTCACTCCCCTAATGGCAGCTGTTACTGCCCCACCACACCAACACAACAACAACAACAACAAACTCCATTACCTATACTACAAATTGGCTACCTCCACTATACTTCCAACAAAATGCTACCACAACCCAAAACCAGCTTTGTCACCTTAAACAAACCCATACAACCCACATGCAAACTCCAGATAGTGACAATACCAATGATATCTTCTCTAAAGAGCAAACACACTTACCTCCATGGTCCCAGACAAACAAAATAAATTGGCCACACTCACTTCCTTATGTCAGTTTCCCTAGTTTTCCTCTTCTGAGGCCTGATTGGTGGACTTCCTCTCACTCTACCTTCACTCCCTCTTCTTCCCTAACAAATGAGGTTCACTAAAAACAGACTTTTGGTCCCCAACTAACTGTGCCATGCTCTTGGAATAACTTGTTTCTCCCAAACTATTCATAACTGTCCACAAAAACTTGAGAATATCAGGCACGCTTTTATAAACCTGGTAAGGGACTCCATTTGACCCTGGGGCTGAAGAAGCCTTCACATGCCTTACAATTTCCTGAATGTCCTTCCACTTAGGAGGTCTGACATCCATCTCATGATCCATCTGTCCTAATGGAGGCATATCAGGTGGAAGAACTACTTTACTATTCTTCTCTAAGTCTGACTAAGTTACTCTTAAATATTCCTCAACCTCTAGCTTCACTGCATTAAGCTGTCCTCCTGGCTAAACAACCCTTTTACCAACCCTCAACAAATTTCAACAGGTCTCGGTAAAAAGTTGTCCTAACCTGTTCTTTCCTCTTCCTCTTTTTCCTAAGATGTGCTCTTCTAAGTATCCTTAGCCTTCCTCTCAGTTCCTCTTGCAAAATATCAGTTCCTTCTATTTCTTCCTCTGTAGCTGAATGATTCTCGAAAAAGAACAAGAAATACCTGGAAAAGCATCTGTCAATTAATTTAATTGTCAATAGGTGAGAGTCTCTCAGAAGTAAAGATGGGGTGAGGTTCTCCATCTGTGGAAAGAAAACAATAAATGAATAAATAAAACTGTCAAACAATTTCAGAATAATGTTCCTGAGCATGAAATTGCAAAGACTTTGAATATGTACGCAACTGAAGAACATATTATGATATAAAGATTCAGAAGATCTAGAGAAACATCTGTACATGGGACAGACCAAAAATTACTAGTTGTCCATGATCTTTGGTCACTCATTCTTGCCTAAAAATCAAAATGTACCACTGGCAAATTCACATTTACTCAACACGTTTATCTAACTATCCTCCGTTGGATTTCATCAACGTCATGCTACGTTTTGAAGATACTGCTTGAGTGTCTGAGCACACATGCTTTGCTGCTCTGATTGGTTGTAGCTTTAACCACCTGCATACAAAGGCAGTTTGGTCCCTCCTCCTGGATGAGGAGGTCCTATGACTCGTTTTCAGGTGCTACATCTGTCTAGATACGGTTCTGGCTATGCTTGGCTCCAGACTACCGTTTTGCAGCACTGAATGAAAATCAGACATGATCTTCCAGTTGGTCCAGGGACACTTCCAGAAATCACTGTCTAAGAACACACTTCAAATGCAAGAAAAAGCTGTGTCATTCAGAAAAAGAAGCCATATGTGAACACGATCGAGAGACAACTAAAGCTCATGTACAACAGAATGAGGCGAGGTGGAACACTGCCTTGTGGTCAGATGAACTAAATTTTCGAACGACTTTTTCAACACCGTGGATTTGATGTCCTTCAGGTAAAAGATGAGAAGAACCATCAGACATGCTATCAGCTTCCTGTTCAAAATCCTGCATTTCTGACGGTATTGGGGTGTTTAGTGTCTACTTATTGTGCGGCTTGCACATCTTGAAAGTGTTATGGTTTTAATTAAGTCTTGTTGAGGGTTTGTAAATTTCAGCATTGGTTTCATTGTATTCTTTTCTTCTTTTTAACTCCAGTTTTACTGTTAGCTTTACTTTCTGTAGTCGTTGTGCGTTCTGCTCCTTCTTCATCTGCCCCCATTGTTCACGCCTGTGTCCTGTTACCATTGGAGTGTCTGTCATTGTGTATCTACAGTATAACTCTGCCTGTTCTCATTTTCCTACTAGTCCATCATCTTTATACCAGTCTCTCTGTCTATCTTTCAACCTTTTGCTTTCTTGTGTTGCCCGTCGCCTGCTCTGGAAATGTTTTTGGTTTACTAATAAATGACTAGTGTATTACTCCTGTCCTTTCTCTCCTGCACTTGGGTCCATAACTGTGAAGCCATGATAGAAATACAATGTCAATACTGAAAGGTATATCCAGGTTTTAGAGCAACATATACTCCAATCTACAGAACTTCTGTTTCAGGGAAGGCCTTATATTTTTAAAGCAGGACAGTACTAAACCACATACTGCATCCGTTACAAAAGCATATAGTGGGGTCTACACTGTTTTGCAATTATTATTGCAAATAAAACACTGGTTTATGGTAAAGCGATAAATTTCTTTATTTGCATATTTACATATCACACATCTTATGAACTTAAAGTCACACAGCAATTAAGTCTTAATGCCAGTTAAGCATTAATGAGAGAAATTGAGCTTTTTTGGTTCTGTTGACTCAATTATTCATTGAAAGCTGGTGTTTTACTATTTGAGGTGTGTAATCAAACTGTCATATTAAGGTTAAAGTGATTGTTTGTGTTTCTTGTGCATCTTTTATTATTTGACTATGCTTTCACTTGTAAAATAGTGATCCAGATGGTTTTAGTCGTCACATTTCTACATAGTATGTCCCCATTTTTCCTCACTAAATGTTGGTTTGAATGTGGCCTTACACCGATGGTGAGCCATGCCTTGTGCCTTGCTTTCTGTTCAACATACATTGTGAGTCCATGTTGTGCAACACATGCCCATTCTGTTGTCAGGTTGGCGCTGCTGGTGTGTGTATTTGCAGGCGCCAGGCTCAGATCTGTGTTACTTGCCAACACTTCGGCCACAGCAAAATATGCAATTTCAAATTCATTCCTCATCAGTGAAGGGAAAGATGCTTTGTGTGTGCTGGCAGGGTTCACAGTTTCTGGCCAAGCATGCCAATTCTGTCCTTAATTTACAAAGTTAGATGTCTACTAGGAAAAAGAAAAAAAAAAAAAAAAAGACTAATTAGAAGCATCTGTAGAAATATGTTACCATAGTTTAGCAGTTGTAGAGTGCTCTCAAATGTCTTGGAAAAGACAAACTGAAGCAAAAAAAATAAAAAATAAAAATACAATCTACAAAAAAAAAAAAAAAATCTAATAGATTGTATTATGCCGTTTTGAAACTGGGCTGAAATATTGACTTCAAAGAAGAGGCTATTTTGCTTTATCCTACGACGTTGTCCTCAGTGAATAATTTAGATGTCACAATGGCAGGACTACCAACAAGCTGTTCTCAGACCAAACTATGTGTCTGCAGGACCCATGTTCGCTTTGCACATGCCCAGACTGCAACAGCAAAGCCAAATGCAATGCTGTGACAAGCGTTTGGTGAGAAATATGGGTGCCCAGTAACCCCACTCCAAATTACTGTAAATGAATAATACTTCTCTCCAAAACAAAACATTGAGTCTGCAAATGTATGCACATCGGCACAACTTTATTATTATTTTAGTTTTATTTACAAAACATATAGAAATTACAGCATTAGGTTCCTGCTCTATAGTAAGTATATAATAAATACAGTTGCTACTGTCAGCTTTAATAGAATAAAATAATAGCTAAATGCAATTGTAAAAGTAATAAATACTTAAATGTTAGTGGACAGATTGATATTTTAAAAATGGGTTTCATTTTTAGTACTTGACAATTCTGTACGTCATTTTTTCAAGCAGAAATTGTCTGTCTATATTTCAAACTGGGTGATCTCTGTGTAAACAAGCACTATGGAGTTAATGTGTCATCTTTGCAACCAGTAAAGTGTCATCCTGTGATTTATTGTTACAGCTGTAAAAGAAATGATTTTAGTACAAAACGTCTTCTTTTCCTAACCCTAACCAAGAGATTAAGGTTTTGAAGTCTTGCAAAGTAATTTTTGTGTCTAAAGCAAACCATGAAGATGTATAAGTCATCACCAAATTGCTTCTAGATTTGTATGAGGCCAGTTTGATATCTTTCTTTTGTTGACTGCAGTGCTTTTTGGTAGAGTAGTAAGTGCAGCAACCCCAAACATGAATGGTCTCAGGATGTTTCATTATTGGCATGAATGCAAGACACATGGCCGTGTCCACTTCTTCTTCTTCCACTTTCATCTGCAGACAATCGATTTTCCAGATTTTTCAAACTGCCGCAAAAGGACTTCATCTGAGAAAATAACTTCACATCAGCCATTTTATTTTTCACTCTTTTTCTTTTATCTGTTTCTATAAAAATGAAAAATTGTCTGCATAGTATGAAGATTTGCAGCAAAATTTCTGACCTTCAGAAACTGTTCAAGGTCAGGCCTCTTAAGAGGTGACTCCTCAATAGTAACTTGTAGCTGAAAATTATTGTTATTTGCCTCTTTGATTTAAATATATACTGCTGGCTGCAAAGCAAATTGGCCTCTGGGAATAATGAAGATACTTTAAATGTTGAGCCTTACAAAAATGACCTTTCTGACCTTTTCATTGCCTTCATTCTTAGACCGAGCCTTCTTCCACTCACAATAACCCATAATCGAATTGCCAGTCTGCCATGAAATCAGGATAGCTCAAATTCCTTCGGTCATAAACTTTTCTGTCTTGCTGACCCTGGGATCTAACCAAGCAGCAACCATCCCATTTCCAGGTTGAAGCTAATCCAGGAAGTACGCTTTGTTAAACTTCCCCGACTGACCACTAGGTGCTGGCTCCAAAACAGAGCCAATCCCCAGTGACTCCCATGTTAAAAGTGCCACCTTGGCAGAAGAATTAAACATATTTACAGCCAACGCAATCAATTCACAATGTTTACATGAATTCTGCACTTATGCACAGGGCCATTTCTTCGTAGAAGGTGTTTATCCAGTTTTATGTTAGTAGTTTTCTCTACTTCCTATACATTGTCTCTAATATTTGTCCTTTATTGTAACACAATCCACTGCACACCCCTCACATTTCACAATTCTACACACACTACACTCACAATGTTGTGTCTTCTTAATTGTCGTGTCTTTAAATGTCCCACTACTGGTGATCTTTAGTCCTCTCTGACGGAACGCGGACTTCAGATGTTAATAAAGATTAGGTTAGAATAAACTGCCATAGAAGGCTGGTGAAGGACACGCTCACCCTAACATTAGCACAAAGAAATAAGAAAAATCTGTTACAAGATGAAATTACACATTGAATGGTTTTGCCAGATGATGGCATTAACCATGAATATACATGCAGACAAAAAAAACAAAAAAAAAAAAAAAAAAAATATTTACAGCCTGGTACAAATGTACAAATGTGTTTTGGTCTCTTTAGTTACATTTTACATCTATGACTGTATGGAGACTACATTAGATAAATTTATATTAAGAAAGAAATCTGACCAATCAGATGCCTGGATTCATTTGATGTGCTTGACTGCCTGCCACTCTTTGCAGCATAGCACCTTGTGGTTCGAGGGAAACCTCTCTTTACAAGTCTTCGGGTCACATGTTTTTAAGGGATTAGCTTTATATATATGTCTATGTATATATTTGTATGGCATGTTGATTTTTCTTTTTCCTCTTTCTTTTTCTTTGGCTGATCTCTTGCAGAAGCCGGGGATGGATGTTGCTGACGGTTATGTGACTTTTGTTCGTCATTCCCAGGACATGTTGCGGGAAAAAGTCAGTGAGGAGGTGTACACAGAGAGATTATTTGATGTAAGTAGTTCTTCTGTAAATGGTGACAACATGGACTCATTAAGTTCACTTAACACTCAAATGATGACATAAATGTGGTATCTGATAAAAAATTCTCTTTTATATGGAAGCATTCAACCTTGTGGATGCTAGAAATTAACTACCCGCCCACACACACACACAAACACACACTCATGTAACATTTCTCATTGTATGCAGTTTGTTTTTATAAATATTATTTATTTTCAATCACACATTGTGGATGTTTCCCAATAGCACAGACCATTTGTCCATCTATGGCAGGGGTGGGCAAATCCTGTCCTCAAGGGTCCTTGTACTACATGTCTTAGATGTTTCCCTGCTTAAATGCACCTGATTCAAATGAACAGGCTGTTAGCAGACTTTTGTAGACCTTGATGACAAGCTGATGGTGATCCATTCATTTGACAGAGAAATATCTAAGACAGCTATGACATCCATGGCATTCAACCACCCCATAGTGGAAAAGAAATGGAACCACGCTGGACACCTCACTGTTTGGGTGCTAGTTTGTTGCATTTTTTTTAAACAACTTATGAACACTAACTTGGATCATTCTGGGAATTACTTGGGCTTTGGAAAGATCAATAAATCGTTTCTGTGTTCACAGCTCTTTATCACAAGCCTAGAAATCTAGACGTACTGTTAGAACATTTACATTTGACCATATAGATCTGTCAGACCAGCCCAAACGTCTTGGGGAGCCAATCAGATCAGTCTATCCTTGTACAGAGTCTCTGAGAGGATCTAACATGATGATGACAGAGCTGAGACGTTATAGACGTTATAAAAAGATGGCTACAGTGGAGGAACAGCAGTTATTTAAACTGGAGTTCTCATCAACAGTTAAAGTCCAGACTTGGACTTCCATAACTCTCTTAGGGGTTGTGGTGGATGAGACCCATCTCAACTGTGTGCAGACGCAGTTTGAAAACCAACAGTTGGTCCTGCCTCCTGAATGAGGAGACCCTATGACTTGTTTTCAGGTCCTACATCTGTCCAGGTGTGGCTCTGATCTAAAGATGGGGAAACTTGATCATTCAAATCTGATATGGGATATTTCAGATATTTCAACATACTCTGAACAATTTAGGGATATTATTACATATGTTTAAAGTCAAATGTGCTTGGTCTGTCTTTGAAGACACTGTAGATCTGTATTGTTATAATTATTCATCGGTGTCTTCTGTAGCTGAGAAATTCTAATCAGCTCAAGCTGTAATCAACTCGGAAAACAATCCAGGACACTTTTTTTCTACCATTACATGAGATAAGGTCAAGCAAACCCCAAACAATTACTAAATCTCTAAGCCTGGCAGTTGAGCCTCCTCTTAGGTCAAACTGGATGAGTTCTCCTAAAAATGTGCTGAAGCAATCCCTGCTGGTGAGCTGAACCTGGAGCTGAGGCTCAGCATGGATGCAGCTCTGCTCGCTCATCGCTGTGCACTCTTTTGTCTTTCTTGCGCTTGCGAGCCGATCTTGAGGAAGGATTATCCTCAGCAATGCTCTCCTTTTCTGAGTCTGCAAACAAAAGTGAATATGCTGAAAAGAGGCACAAAAGATCACTTTGTAAGATGGCTTAGCTCCATGTTTACAGGCAGCCACCCACCACAGACTCTGTTCACCCTTTTCTTTCCAGAGACTTACAAGCAAGTCATCTCATCAGCTAATTAAAAAAAAAAAGTTTTTAAGGTTGTAACTATGTCCTTTTTTTTTTTTTTTTTTTTTTAAGAAGACAACACAGTTAAAACCATGCTTGAGCATATCCACTGGACTAAGCCCTTTTAACGCAGAAATTGCACTGAAATATTAGAAATAAGATGCAGTAGTGATACTGGGGATGTATGGCCTTTACTCACTCTGACCAGATAGTTTCTGATAATAGTCGGTGTTGTGGCATCAGAGCCACAACATCTTAAGGGTGTGTCTCTTTGCATTTTGTTACTTTGTGTTGCTTTAATCGCTGGTCTTTAATCAACCCAGAAGGACCTATGTCACACCTCTGAGCTACACTGGCTACCTGTGGCTGCCCCAATAAAACATAAGTCACTGACCCCCGCCCGTGATCTCTGGGTCTGCATCTGTTTATACAACCTCAGTTGTGAAGACTTATTCTCGTTCTCATCCTTTTATCACAAGAACAACAATTAGTAGTGATGTGTGGATCGATATGGAAATATCAGTATCTCTGGTATCAAATGGTTATGTTCTAGAAACAGGTCTTTCTTGTAAATGAGATCTTGGATCTCAATGAGACAACCTGTATAAATAAAGGTAAAAAAAAATCCTATTAAAATATCATTACTGTAGTCATATGTTTACTTTACCATTAATATTATCATGAGTACAGCATCTTCTTTGGGTCTTCTTCTTTGGGTTGCATCATCTTCTTTGGGTAATCCAGAATCCAGAATATCACTGGATAATCTTTGACCACCAAGTAAAAACACAGACAAACAAACAAACATGTTTTCTTTGACTCTAAATCTTTGCCAAAATTAAGTCTCACCAACCTAAGAGCCATCTATGTCCTGATCCAAGGCTCAGCCAGCAGGAAGTCTCCTTTAATCCAAACCTGTGTCTCTTATGCTGTGCTGCAATTTCAGATGTTAATAAAATAGGGTCAAGATAAACTCCTGTTAATCTTTGCTTTGTTAGAGGACCCTTTCAATCCCTTGTAGGAACTTGTGCTTTTATAAAGTACGTAGTTTTGGAATATAGTTCACATTGCCATTGCCTTTACAGGACTCCTGATTAAATAGATTACACAGATCCCTCAAAAAATGATTACTATTATATTACATTCATAAAAACATTACAACTATGATCGAGAAATGGAAAAAGATCAGAAAAACAATAAACAACTCCAAAGACAACTTGCTCACAAAACTATTTTCACCAGTTTTCATAATCCTTCCTGCTTTTTCAAGGCTAGATGGACATTTAAAGTGTTTTGGTTACCCAACAAGGCATTCTCTTTTTATCTCTGGTTGACAAGATTAAAAATCTTCAAATCCCTCAGTCAGCCATAGAGTAGAGTGAAAGAATGAGACGGTGCTGTGATAAAGAGATTACATTTGGAATCATATCAAGATATAAAATCCTTTAAGCATGTTTTATTTCACACATTCCTGCCAAATCTGAAGATGAACAACAACGTGTTGTTAAGACCAACTCAGCACATAGTTAGAAATTGCTTGAATGGGAAATGGGAATGGTCCACTGCTGTTCTGAAAGTGAAAGTTAAAGGTCAGAGATCAGCCACTGTGGAGACATTTAAGATGTGATTCAATGAAGTTGAGCTTTCATTAACATGTTTGGCTGGTATTTCTTCCAGACATTGAGCCTGAGGATATTGTGTGTGTCATTTTAATTGGGGTTATGACATGCATTCATCTGAAGATCGGTATCTACAATAAGCAGATTATTTCAGAGTAGCCTTTTAATTTACATATATGTGTCAACAGTTGCAATATGGCACCTATAGTGACATCAGGCATGCCCATATGTGGTCCGAAGATGTTAAACAACAGTGTCTCTGGAAACGAATCACGGTCTCAGACATGCTGACAAGTGCTAATACATTCTGACACCAGTCGATGGTTCTGGAGAGGGATATGTCTGAGGACATTTTCAGTTGATATCTGACCCAGTTATCTAACCAATCACAAACAAGAGGAAGATTTCCTCTGATTTTTCATTGTGGAAAAGGAATGCGTTGCTTTTTGGGTGTTTAAAAGAGATTTACTGCATCATTACTGGAACCAGAATCCTGAGCAGCAATCCAATCAGTGATGTGTTTGAATGTCGTATTTCCTGTTTCTGTGAAAATTGCTCTTAAGGCAGGTGTTTGAGGCATCAAGATTAAACTTGGAATTCAAATCCCATTTGTTGCCTTTCTATGAGGTTTTTAGATTATCTCTTACAGCTGATTGGTCATTCTAACTTGTGGTTGTGGAATGCTGACTTGTCCAGGGTGTACCCCCTTTTTTATTTTTTTTTCTCCACAAAGACAGCTAGAAGGTTCCAGACCTTTTTGGAGAGATGTTGTGGGACAGCATAGAACTAGAGCCAGTGGTGTTGCTTGAGAGTATTTTCAGAAACACAGCCTACAACTTTATAAGATAGCACAGCTCCATTTATCTGTATGTAAGTCCCTACTCTCCACAGCACACTTATAGAAGATATGTACCATCTGGCTGCAGACACTGAAGGACCTAAACTTCCTTAAGAAGTAAAGTCTGCTCTGGCCCTTCTGATAAACAGCGTCAATGTTGTCTCCAGTCCAGTCTGTTGTCCAGGTGAACACTGAGGTATTTCTACACTTCTTCTCCCATTATAGAAATACTATTTGACTTAATCCTGGTTCTTCTAAAATCTAGAATCATCTTCTTTGCTTTGTTCACATTTAAGTTGAGATGATTGTTCCTCCATCATGCCACAAAGTGGTCCACCACTTGTCTGTCCTCGGTCTCTTGTCCATCACTGATACTCTCCACAACTGCAGAGTCATCTGAGTGGAGGATGAGACAGCTGAGATGTGACAGCAAAGCTGTGGGTCAAGGGAGGGTGGAAGGTCTGTTTGCCTGGGGGAGGAGAGGAGGATGTTGAACCTGTTTCTGAACTGAATCTGTTTAAGTCAATTAAAGTCTGTTTAAGTCAATGAACTGAACGATTGTACTGTTAAACTGTTGTTAGGCTCTTCACTGTTCTGGTGGGGATGGTTTTGTCCACACAGAAGTTAATATAGTCAGTAAAACTCAGTTATGGCATTGATGTGGTCTACATGTGGCTCACAGAGTGTATCCCAGTCTCTAGCCTCTAAACACCCTCACAGTGTTTATTCAGCTTTCTCTAACCATCTCCTCACAGTCCTTTTGATCACAGGTTGCCTCTGGACGATGGCCTTACAGGTTGAGGAGAGAAAAAACAGATTATGATCCACCTTGCCCAGAGCAGGTTCTGCAAAGCTGTATGTATCCCTGACATTTGCATGGAACAAATCCAATTTTATTCTCTCTGGTGGTGCAGCTGACAAACTTTTGAAATGCTGGAAATGTGGAGAAGATAGAGACATGGTTGAAATCTCCAGATATTACCAATGCACTGGGATGTTGTGTTTGTAGCTTCTAACTGAATCGATGATGTCACGCATCATTGACATCAGCTGATGATGGATGTATACTGCCACTGAAAAAACAGATATTGGATAATATGGATGAATACTTACTCCTAATGGTTAAATATCAGCGCTACAGAAACAATGTTTCACAGTCGTCGTGGAACAATTGATGGAATCACATCTTTTGTTAACAAGAACTGCTATTCCACCATTCTTGCTTTTTCTGCTCCTCTTTAAATCTCTGTCTGCCCGTATTATCAGAGTACCAGACAGAGACACTTGGAATTAGGAATATGCCCCTGCTGCCACTTCTCAGTAAAACACATAATACTGTGCTACTGATACTGCGGATGTATCCACGTCAGCACTTCAAGTTTGTACATCTTTTTTTCCACATTATGATGGAGGGAAGAGCGAGTTTAAACCTTCTCTTTATCTCTCTCTGCTTTGCTCCTCAGCTACATCTACAATGTCTCCTCTTCAACTCATTAAGGATTTAGGGTTTCAATCTGTGTATAATTTAGATTCTTGAAATGTCAATCAGCTTCTCCCGCTGCTGTGGTTACTCATCATAACAGGTGGTAGATGTAATGTAAAGTTATACATTACAGTACAGTACACTACTTAAAAAAAAGAGGTGTATACACTGTGTTGATCACACTGAATACAACTTATGCTCATGCAGATTACATCACTTGTAAAAGGTTGGTCATGTAGAAACCATTGTAAACTCTAAAATTTGCTATTTCTAGATGTGCCATTTTTCTTTGCAAATATCTGGCAACTTCTAGGAATCTTCTTGCCGAGGGTCTTGTACCCTAGGCGGGTGTCTAGCAATTATTCTAATTACATCTGTAGTTTGGAGGTACAGTGAACGCGACTCATATCAGTTTGGGTGGAGATCAGCCTCAATCCCTGTTGGTGCCACAAAGGATCAGCTCAAAAATGTGGCATAAAGATGGCAATCTTCATTACTTTTTTATTCAACTCACAAAATGAACACTGATGACCATTTTAGGTGTAGAAGTGAAGCTGCACATTTGCCAAAATATCAGCAAAGTGTTGCTGTGGCAACTACTCCTTCAGTGTCAGCTCTGGGATGTGGTCTCACCTGTCTCACCTGTCTCTCTCACCTTCTCTCTTGCTTTTTCCTGACACTTCAACCAGCTCCCTCTCTCCTCCTGTTCTACTCCTCCTTCATTGAAAAATGAGATTAAAAAAACAAAAATATCTGGCTTATAAACTCTATTTAATAATTCAGTTAATATCAATTCATAATATCATTCTGCAACCTTGAAGAAAAAAAGAAATGGTTAGGATGGATGGATGATATGGAAAATGCAAATAAACATAGTGATAATTTTACTTTTTTTTTTAAAACAGTGTGAGCCTGACGTATGTCATATTTGTTTTATTAAATTCATTTAGTTTGTTAATATAAGTTGTTGAAAAATGAGCATCTCTGGTGTTCCTTTTGCAACATTTTGACAGAAATTTATAACAGGTGCTCTCCACCTCAGTTCTTCCACTTTTTAATGTCAGTACTGAATCAAACGAGCAGGTTTCTTAGAAATGTTCTAGTTATAAGTTCATGATTTTCTTTGCACACTGTTGCTGACCAGATGAAATAAAGTGGCAGGTCAGATTGGGCTTGCAGGCCTGGAGTTTGACACGTGGGCTAGAGGAACACTTCTCATTTTTCAAGAATTGGAAGTCCTTTTTTTTTTTTTTTTTTTTCCAGTTTTATTCAGTGAAATTACTTTAGTCTGTTGGCCATATACAAAGGCTTTGGAAATGTTTCTAATAAACGTCAAACATTTTGTTAGGTATTATGAAGTCCGTGTGTGTTTGTGTGCATGTGTCTGGGCAATAGGGAGAAATTAATTTGGTTCGATGCACCCTTTCTCCCATCCCTGGCTCTTGAAATAGTGGCTGAGGAGGCTCAGATTAAAACAGATGTGCTTAAATGATAGTGGAGGGGGACTTAACGCAGGCAGGCTGGGGATCATTGATTAAAAAAGCCATGTCTTTAGTCTGAGCCAAATCCAGCCCTGCGCTGATACATCACAGCTGCCCAGTGATACCCCGCTAAGCTTCGCAGAGGCAGCATGCATGCAGGCCAGGTAGACCCAGCGCGGGGAAGCAACAGCAGGAAGAATAAGAGATGCTATTGCAGAGCTGGTCAGTCTTTGAGCCACCACCTCTTTTCCCTGCCCCCAACCCCCGAGGTGCAGATACTGGGATTACATAGGTCAATTATACACTTAATCTGCTTTTGCCTGGAGGGGATTAGGAGCGCAGCTCATTGATTGATTTGAAGTATTTCCGTTGACCTTGTGTAGTTATCAGACTCAAAGGCGTGGCAAAATTGCACTTCTGTGTGACTAAAGTTAAAGCGCTTTTCCATCGCTGCTGCTGCTCCTCCTGCCTCGCTGCGCTCACCAACTGAGCGGCTGTTACCAAGCGAGGGAAGGGTGGGGGTCAGATTGAGCCCCAGATTGGAGGATTTAAAGACTGTTGTCATGTCATGGTGGGTGGGTTTGAGCATGGTCGGGTGTTTGTGTGAGCGGGGGAGGTGTGGCAGAGAATGCCAACAGACCAGCGACTGATGGAGTTGCTGACACTTGACTGTCTGTGGACGCCTCACCACTTCGCCGGCTCTGGTCATGAACCGCCGGCCCACAGCCACGCCAAGTGAACAATTTAATAACAGAAAAGCTCAGGCAGCACGCAAACTTAACCCCTGTCAGATGTCTTATTCTGCTCAAATGACTGGTCTGAGGATTGAAACAAAAAGGTTTGTCTACTTTTCAGTAATAAACTAAAAAGAATTGCTGTTTAAATACTGAAAGCATATTAAAATATTTGCCAACTATAAAAAAAAAAAGAAATTAATATGATAATAATTGATTTTGGTTAAATGCAGTCGGGAATCACAGAACATAGATATGTTTAGATAATGAATGGATGTCCACATGTAAAAAAAAAAAATCACAATGAAGGTGCAAAAAATGTGAGACGGTAATATTTTACAAAACCAATTCCAAAAAAATTGGGAGACTGTGTAAAATGTTTTGGCAAGAGGTCAGGACCCAAATGGAGGAGAGCAGGAGGCAGCAGATGTCCGACAAAAGACGTTTATTGTACCTCAAGATGAAGAAACAAACTAAATCAGTCTAAACGGGAAAAAACAAGGACCAGGAACAAGAGGATGAGAGAGTGATCAGGAAGATGCAGAGCAGCGAGGAAAGACTGGACACACATCAGGGAGATGAGGCCAAAGAAAGTAAAACAGGATGTCAACTTAACAACAACCAAAAAAGACAGCGACACACGAAGACGAGGCTAAAAAGACCAAAAGGCCCAGAATCCACAAAAACACCCCTGACAGCAAAATGCAGCTGAAACGATTGTATCAGAACTACATCAAAAATGTCTAGTCAGAGCAGGACAAGGAAAGGTATTGTGTTTATATCTGTGTCATATTACCTGATAGGCTCCTTCCACGTGTCATACATGTTAAACACTAACCATAAACTAAACTGAAGTAAGTTACCATTTCATTCATTCATTCTTTCTTTCTTCTTTTTTTACTTTTTCATTGGATTTGACCTTAAACTAACATTTTAGTTAAAAAAATTACATAAATTTGCTTTATACAAAACTGTCTTTAAATTTGTGATTTTACAAGAAAGAAAACGGCAGTTTTAGTAAGTCTCAATTATATGATAAAAGTCACAACTGCTGTGAAACTTGAAATTTTATAACAAAAGTTCACCCTTTTTCTTTTTTTTTTTACAAGAAAAAGATGCAATATTGAGAAATTTGTCATTTCAGAACAAACTGTTTTTTTTAACAAAAAGTTTTGTTTGTTTTGTTTTGTTTTATATTTGCAGTTATACAAGAAAAAATGTCTTTTTTAGTACAAAAATCTCAATTCTATGATAAAAGTCACAAATATGGGAAATTTGAGATTTTATGACCAAAAAAAAAAATCCCTTTTCTAATTTTATGACAGAGTCCAGGAACTAGCAAATAATCTGACAATATAGCTGGTTGGGAGAGTAAAAAAAAAAAAAAAAAAAGGTAACCATGGTGATGATGTAACTGGACATGAGCTGCAGTTTGACACACCAGTTTTATAGTACCTCAACTTCTGTTGATTAGGGGTTGTATTGCTCTCAGTCTAATTATAAATTGGGAAAAGAGTAACTGTTATATCAAACTAATATTATAATTTGAGTTTATTTTTCCGAAGGACCACTCTGTTGATGTTCTTTTGTTGTTTTTCATGCCACCAAGTAATCTTGTTTAGGAAGAAAATGAGAGTAAAAAGATTGCACATCCAAGAGAGAGGATGTTGTTATTATTATCATTTTTATTATTTTTATTTTTATTATTATTATTATTATTATTATTATTATTGCTGTTGCCTCGTATCAAGAAGGTTCCTAGTTCGAATCCCAACAGGGATCTTTCTGTGAGCAGTTTATATGTTCTCCTTGTCCTTGCATTCATCTTCTCCAGGTGTGTTGTTTTCAGGTTGAAATTTCAGATTAATTGGTGATTCTGAATCACCCATAGAAGCAACTGGGACTATGTGGATTTATGCCTGTGCAGTATGTGACCCTACGATGGACGGGCAAAAAATGTCCAGGATGCACTAATGCCTTTTGTCGAAAGAGAGCTGGGCTCCAGGCTCCAGCAGAGCTGTGTGACCTTAAATAAGAATAATGGACGGATAGATAGTTCACAATAATAATAAGTCCCTTTAAGCAAGATACTTTGGATAGACTGTGTATGACTGTTCAAAACATGTTCTGAAAAGGTTTCATTTCCATTTAATGAAGTCTGTAAGCAGCTTAGTGTCCTTAGTAATTACTAAGAGGGAGCATTTTGTTTCCCTCCTTCGTGTCTGTTTGGTCTAAATCCTCTGTGAGCATTCGTAGCTCTGTGATGCTGAGAGGAAGCAGCCAAGGACACTAAAACCACGATCATCCCAAAAGGAGGGAAATACAAGTTTAATGGAGACTTCTCCTTTGTCATACCCCGCTGGTTTATTGATGAGGGTCGGCAGGGTGAATTGATCAAGGACACATGTCATCTCTTGGGTCTCTATCACCCTTTCACAGCCCCTTCCTCTCCTCTTCCCCTCTGCCTTGTTAAAAAGGGAGGTACAGTGGCATTTGTTTGATTAACTTGTCCGACAAAAGTGACAGCTGCTCATGGGTGTATGTGGATGAGTGGCCCAGCGCCGCTCCCTCTTTGTACATCTGTCAGAGCCGGAGCAGGGCGAGCAGGGTGAAAAGAGACAAATTGGGCCCAAAAAGAAGGCCATTCACCTTCCCGAGACCCCCTTCTGGTGCTACACCCCTCTATCCCATTCAGGTGCTCGGCGGGACCCTCAAGTGCTTGCTGGCTTATTCCATTTTCACTCCCCCTGTAGAGTTCCCTGAGCCCACAAGTGTTTTAGCCCTCTTTTTTCTTTGCTCAATCCACCCCTAAGCAGCTCTTTGTAAGTAGAATGGCTCACTTTTCTCAGGGCCTGAAGCTGGCAGCTTTTTTCTTTTTTTATTGTCCACCACAGAGCTTTTCTGTAGCTCATTGTATGTTTACTCAATGACTGGTCGCTGACCGTAATTCCAACTGTTCAGTTCCTCACAACACGGCCCCCTCAGCCCCTCCACCCATCACCCCACATATACAGCCATCCCTTCTCCAATCCACAGTGTTTTTATAAAGTTGCTCCTTATTACATCCCTCTGTTTCATTGAACCAACACTTGCGGGTAGAAGGAGACGGGTGTTTTGAAAAAGACCTAGATTGTTGGTTTGAAAAGAAATCCAGTTCTGAGATAAACATTTACCTTTCTCCTGCAATGCCACGCCTGAAACTGCCATCCTTACATACACCATCCTGTTCCTCAGTCCTCCTTTAACCAGCAGCAAGGATGCAACTCCCATTGATCCCATTTTGTCAATGTCCCAGCTGTGCTTAAGCAGCGGTCAACTATCAGACACAGTTTGCCTTTTATGCCGCCAGCACAATCAAAACAGTTTGAGGACTGTGAGTTCTCTGAGACGAAACTTTACTGGAGTCTTACTTTCAGAAACCCCTTTAATGCTTCTCCATTTAACAAACTCATTTTAGCAAAAAGAGAATAGCTGAATTTTAGTGCTAGGATGAAATCACGAGCTACGCTTGTCTCCTTTTACACTTTAGGTAGTTTAAAATTTTTTCCATTTGCATACTGATGAGCTAGCATGAGTGAAAGGTTTTCAGAATTATATTTGCCTTTTTTTTGTGTGCATGTATTTGATTTTATTTATATAATTTTGAACAAAAATACAAAGTAAGACATCATGAAGCAAGTTTGGGGAAACTGCAGAATGTAGTAATTGGTGAGCCAGAAGGGATCCAAAAGCTACAGCGACTAGACTGTAACATACTGATTTGTTCGATTAAACGTTCAGGCTTTAGAGTCTTAGTACAAATATAAGAAAAGGCTTCATAGATGCTTTTCAAGACGTCAGACAAGGAAGAACATGAACAAAACATATGGCCTGTTGTAGCTGGGCTGAAATGGCATCTTGGGCATTTCGCGCCTACATCTGGATATATCTGAGATGTTTTTTCATTTGTATAATGGAAATGATCCACAACCTTACACTGAATGAGAATGTTTTTAAGGCAAAGGGAAGAGGTGCGAATGGGAGGCATTTTTGGGCAAAGCTACAAGCTTGCAGATATCTGAATAACTCTGAATGTGGAAGGTTGTAGTCTTGCTGGAGCATCTCAAAAGTAGTGAATACATCCTAAAGGTTTCTAAAGAACACCAGGGCTTTTTTTTCAGCATTGCTTAAAGCCTATCTGAGAGGAGACAAAAAATGGTTATTGGCTAAAGGAAGGAGACTGCATCCTTGGACAAGTTGAAAATGTTTTCCAAACTGGAGCAAAATTCTAATTTCTGATAATGACACTGAAAGCTTTAAGGTTTGTGTCTGTCTGTGTTGAATACATGAGCATCCACCAAAAAAGAGAAACCGCTGTAGTTTAGATTAGAAGCTAACTGGGAAGTGTGTGTTTTATTGAGAACTAAAACTAAAACTAACAGAGAAAAAAAAACAATACCATTAACTCAAATAAAAATAAACGTTTTGCAAACGAAAACCAAATAAAAACTAAAAATAAAAATGTAGAACTAACTGAAATGACATAGAATTGCGGGTAAAATTAGCTTAGTTTTAGTTTTGTTTTGTACCCCCTTCCCCCTCACACTCTTGCTTTCTGATGGTTGAATCAGAATCAGCTTTATTGGCAAGGTTTGCACAAACAAACAAGGAATTTGGCTCCGGTTAGGCTTTGCTCTCAAAATACAACACTCACTTTGTAAAGAATATTTACAGTATGCACATTGCTAATAAAGAATAAATAATAGAACTTTGTTCAGGGTAAGGGTGGGGGTTATTCCTGAGTGTTCAAAAGGGTGAAAGCTTGAGGAAAGAAGGTAACTTTATGACGGTGGTGACATTCATTGGTTTTTGCACTGCATTCTGTCTACCAGTGCCTATTGACCTTTGACACTTTCTTTCTTAATTATTCAAAGGAAAGAAGAAAGGATTTTTGTACTATATGGCTTTGTTAATAGGATTCTTTCTTACTAGATTTTTTTTTTTTTTTTTTGTCAATATCCATAAGTCAACAACGTAAAAGCTAAAACTAAGAATAAAACTAAACCAGTTTCCAAAATTAAACTATGGATGTGCTTGTTAAACTAACTAAAACTAAAATATCAAACAAAACTGAAAAATTAAATAAAAATAAAAATTATTGAAAATTCCAAACAATAATAACTCATCAAGGCTGAATAAATAAAATATTTAAATATATTTGTTAATAAATATCATTCTAATTGATAAATGGATGATCATCCATGGATGAGGTGCCCCTGAGCAAGGCACCCAAAACCCGAAACGGGAGCAGGCGGGGGTTTCCGCACTGCGGCAGCCCACTGCTCTGGGTCTAGTAGCCCAGATGGGTAAAATGCAGAGAAATTTTTTCCCAGGGGGAATAATAATAGTACATATAGGTATATA
>JBAMYA010000020.1:10801564-10815284 GCA_037176975.1 Arrhamphus sclerolepis | reverse complement strand
CCAACACGGCAACTATAGTCAGTGTTTACTATATGGAGTTGGCCCAATGCTAAGATGAAGCTAAATTACATAATCACTACTAAAAGTCATGGCAGAGGCAGTGAAAAAAGTAAAGAGGGTGATGTCAGAAGAGTGATCAGTAAGATCCCATACATGAGACAGAATTGGACTGGCATACACTCGCTGGCATGAGCTTGTTTTTATGCAGAAAGTTACTTGACTGCAATGAAATCTCTAATTCAACAAAGAAGAGTAGGAGGACCACTTTTGTTTACCTGCCCTTGCCATGTAGAATCTCAGGATCAGAGCTCCACTGATGATGTATTTTTATAGTCACGGTAACTCAGCTAACTAACCACTGGTGCTGAAACCAGGAGCAGTTTTTTTTAACTCTGAGTTTGTTGAACTTCCTATCTGAAACAGGCCCCTGCTCAACATTCCTCTTTGCAGAAAGAATCCAGCTCAGACACATTTAGGTCTGGGTTGTGACTGGACCACTACAAAAAGCATATTTTATTTTCCCTGAAGCCATATTGTGGTGGATTTACTTCAGTTAAGGGCATTGTCCTTTTGCATCACCCAACTTCTTCTAAGCGTTTCAAAAACATATATGCCCATGATGCAATAACTACTAAAAGCAAAACTAAAACAGTTTCTGGCAAACAGAAAACCCCTTGGAGAAATTCCAGTTGAAGCAAATCAGAAATGAAAATGTAAGAAGGCAGAGTGAAGATGGAGTAAAACTAAGCTTTAAATGGATTATGACATTTTCAGAAAACAAATCTCCTCCTAAACAACTCTGAGTTATGCAGAGCCAGACAGACACATTTAGACAGTCACATCTGTCTGATTTCATTAATGCAAATATTAATAACCCTCAAGCCTTGTTTTCTATTGTTGACAGGCTAACAAATCCACAACTTCAAATACATTCTGAGTTTCTCCCAGTTAAAAAAATGTAAGGAGATTGCACATTTCTTCCATCAAAAAGTTGAAAACATCAAACTAAATATGAGCCACTGTCATCATGAGCCTTCATGACCTCATTATCCTCAGCCAGGAAAACCGTTGAACAGTTTCTGTGTAATTCACTGCAATGAATAAAACTCTGGAAGATCTTGTCCACCATCTGAACCCAGGTACCTGCTCTTGAGATAATCCTCCTTCAAATTTAAGATTTGTTTAGCTCTTTGGCAGAGGATCTATTACAAACTGTTAATAGCTCACTTCTCACTGAGGTCTTTCCAGAGTACCCGCTTTAACATGAAATAACTACAGGATTAACTGCAGCCAAGAGATATAAAACCCTCCAGCATGTCCCGGCTCTGCCCTGGGGGCGTCCTCACTGTTGGACATGCCTGAAATATCTACCAGTGTCACCTTGTTGAGACTCCATTCAGTTCAGTTAAATTTAACAAAAAATATACACTATACACTTTCCAAAGACCCAGAGCGTGACTGACCCCTGAGTAAAAGTTGATGTTGAGCCCATGCTGTTCCATACTTCGCAACAGACAAATTTGTCTGTTTATCAGTCCACAAACCCAAGCAATGTCAGAGATTGCCAAGGTTCTCTTTGGCAAACTTCACGACTGCAGAAATGTTATTTTTTGAGAGCGGCATCTTCCTTCGTGGTGTTTCTGCCATGGATGCCTTGGCTGTCCATCGACTCATGAACAGAGATGTTTGCCATGTTTCAGTGATGTCTTCAAGTCTTACTCATCACTCACTAAGGATTCTGCATTGGTCCTTTAGTGTCATCTTGGCTGTGCACCCATTTAGCTGCAGTACTAAATTGTCTCTATTTATAGACAGTTTGTCTATCTGTGAACAGATGGCTGCCTAAACACTTTCAGATGACTTTGTACCCCTTCCCAGTTTTATACAGATCAACTACTCTTGAACGTATGTCTTTGGATATCTCCTTTTGTGAGGCAAACCTCAAATATCTTTTATTAAAGTAGCTTTAAACCACATCTTGAAAGTCGTTGAAATAATTGGACACCAGGTGTACAGACTTCTGGCTCCAGTTTGCTTTTGTCGAATTAATTAGTCGATGGGTTCACTCACTTTTCGTCCAACTCTGGTGATGTTTAATGGGTGTATTCAGTAAAGGCACTAGTAATTCAGATGATATATTATCAGTTTAAGCATTTTTTGCTTGTCTGTTATACTGACTTAAAATACTATCAGATCAGATTTTGCTTCCATTTAATGCAGAAAAGCAATAAACTGTAGAGGCTTCATCTCTCTCTCTCTCCATCCATCACTATAGAGAAGAGTTACCTCACCCATTATGCTTTTTATGCCAGTGGAATTTGTCCTGATTAAATAAAAGCTATGTTTTAAAAAACAGATGAGAAAAAAAAAATTCTAAAGTGTTAAAACCACCTTGTTTTCAATCATTTAGTGTAAGATTTCATCCACCAGAGAAATA
Organism: Arrhamphus sclerolepis; assembly: GCA_037176975.1. NCBI lineage: Eukaryota > Metazoa > Chordata > Actinopteri > Beloniformes > Hemiramphidae > Arrhamphus > Arrhamphus sclerolepis. The sequence goes on along the minus strand of JBAMYA010000020.1, from coordinate 10,812,847 downwards.
GATCTCTCTACAAAAAGCTAGACTTAAATCAAAATTTTAAAAAAAGCTGGAAACATTTGGTGAACATTTGTCCTGCACAGGCTGCCGAGATGCCGGCTGACATGCTGATATTCAGAAATCTTCCAATTTATCCAGATGGAGAGTCTAATAATTGTGTCAGGCTCTGGCGCAATACACTCTGCAGACAGTTCAGAGAATTTTGAGCATTTTCAAAAGATGGCCTTCTCCAATAACATGGTTCTTCTGGAAGTTTAAATATGTGGTGTGAAATTGTGTGCAATAATTCATGTGCTTCAGCAAAATGTGGAAATTAGCTGCTGGGCAAGAAGTCTTCATTTTTAGTGGGGCTCCATGTCAAACAACCTACAAGTCAAGTAAACAAACAAAAAAAAATAAAAACTGCTTCATCTGGACCATTTCAGGACCTTTTGTCCACTGTTAGTTACACAGAATGTTATTTATTTTATTTATAGACCACCAACTCCAAGTTAAACAACTTCCAAACAATTTGGACTTTTGAGAAAGATTGTTCACACATTGACAGTGCCAGTTCTGTTAAAGAAACAATGCATAAAACCCAAAAGGCAACACCTTTCACATGAGGGTCCAATCCTGTTAATGGAGAGCCTAGTTGTTGTTTTTTTGGCTACAAACTGACCCCTCCATTAACAGGAAGGACAAAACAATGCTGCATTTTCATGGTGTGATGTGAAATATTGTAGAAAAGCTTTGTTTGAGAAGGTGTGTTTGCAGGTGAAAGAAGACTTCACACTTTGAACTAAATTCAAATAAATTTAATATTTACATGGCTATCACATGTCAAGCATTTTCACTTGTAATGCACTTGTGAATTTTTAATGTGGAAGGATGTTTGAAGGACTTCTTACACTGGTCACAGTAATAAGGCTTTGCAGCTGTGTGGATACGCAGATGCACACGCAGATGTGAGGCCTGTCTGAAGCTCTTCCCACACTGGTCACATGCTAAGGCTTTTCACCTGTGTGAATAAGCTGATGCCTGCACTAATCTGAGGCCTGTGTGAAGCTCTTCTCACACTGGGGAAGCAATGAGGCTTTTCACCTGCATGAATAAGCTGATGTCTGCGTAAATACGAGGCCCGACTGAAGAGCTTCCCACACTGGACACAAAGGCTAGACTTTTTCCCAGTGATGGTCTGCTGATCCAGTTGCCGTTTGCTTCGACTTTCCTCTTTGATATCTTGAGAACTGTCGTGCATTTTGCAGGGCTGGTTCTGTGAAGCAGGAACAAATGAAGGGTACGCTCAGAATTGTACTAAACATATTAAATGCCAGAAAACAACACAAAAGGTGAAGACAAATTTGTAATATGTTGATTCAGAACATGCTTCAGCTTCCCAAAAAGGTATTTAAAAAACAACAGGTGAAGCTCTGCATGTCTGTAATAGCACCCACGCAGATGGTGGTAGGTATTTTCGTTTTTTTCAGATTTTAAAATGTCAGTACTACGCAATAACCATTAACTACCAGTTAAAAGTACTTACCTCATTCACAGATGACATGATCTTGCTGGTTTCTCTTTCCTCCCTCCATTAATCACTTTTGCAACTTCAAGATTTATCACAAAGTTGATGAAAATGGTGCAGAGAATCCAGTTTCAAATTCAAATTTAAATGTAAACAATACATCTCCCTCCACTGTAATGGACATTTTTCAACTCAACTCAACCTTTATTTTTATAGAGCACAGTTTAAAACAACCGAGGTTGGCCAAAGTGCTGTACAGATTAAAAGAACAGAAAGAATGATAAAAGTGACCCATAAAATGGCATAAATTAAAAAAAATAAAATATTAAAATACAAAATACGATGTAATAAAATAAAAGTAAAAATTAGAAAATGTATTGAAATTAGAATTTGCCAAAATCCACTTAAACGTAATTAAAAACCAGGGAGAAAATATATGTTTTTAAAGCCGATCCTGCAGATCGGATGTGAAACGGCAAGTTATTCCAGAGCCTAGGGGCCGCTGCCACAAAGGCTCTGTCACTTTTGGTTTAAAGTCAACTTGATTTTTGTCAGCGTTAAAGCTACATAACGGAACTTAAAATCCTCCACAAAAAAAAACAAACCAAAAAAAAAAAGTTTATTTTCTCTTGTCTTATGACAAGACAGATCACACTTTCGCTAATCTCTGAAGGCAGCTGGTCAACAAATGTACGTGTGTTCTGCTGCTCCTAGAGGCTCACACAGCAACAGTATTTACAACACACTAAAAAACAATTGCACTTTTCAACCAGAGGGGTGAGATTGTGTACAATCTTATGTGGAGTTGCTTTAAAAATAGATGTGGATAAGCAGTGAGAACATTAACATGTCAGTCTTTTGCATTTCACAGACCCTAAACTAGAGAAAATGATTAATATTAACCATATTAATAATATTTTGTGGCCACAAATTACCAATTTCAAATACTAATTTGATGATGATGATTTTATTTTATTTTTTAGATGTCATGTCTGGGGCTCAATACTCATGACAGATCAAAACAGTCAATGTGCTCACCAATTATATTGTGGTCACATAATATTACTTTGAGGCCACAAAATATTAATAAGTGGCCATGAATAAGTAAATAAATTGTGGCCTCAAATTATTTATTTATTCCTTCAGATGTCATGTCTGAGGCTTCGTATAAAATGCATCTCTTAATCAAATTGTTGCTTTTTGTACAACATATAGGACTGTCTTTCAACTTTTTACATTATTTTGCCATCTTATTGATCAGGTTCATGACCACAAGAGCTTTCATTTCTGCCTAGACAACCTTTCAGACATTTCAAAAACTCAACCCCTTTGACTTTTTAGTAATCTCCTTTTGGGTCTTGCATCATCAGCAATCACTTCTTTGGCTCTGGTTCATTCCTAAAAATGGATTTATAGTTGACACAATCTGGACACAATGTTCCTGAGCAGATGAAACAAAAGCAGTTTTTTGACTTTATTAAACACACCTAAGAAGCATTCACAGTACTGGCAGGAAAAGCAAATGAACCTTAAGGTTCTATCAACTTCTAACTCAGTGCAGCATTAAAAAGCCATCATCAAGCTCTGATACCATGATTCCCCAAGGCAATGCCAACAGGCATGATCCTTCTGCTTTGTTAGGGCTTTCAAGATTTTATTGCAGTGACCACATATTTCTGCAGCTATGCTACAATGGAAAAGCAAAGATTTGAGAAAAACTGAACAGCGAGTGAATGTGTCATTTAAATATTCTATTGTGTGTGTGAGACAACTGGTGGTTGTAGCTATGTCGCACTAAAGATTCACTCTAATGACCTTTGAAGAAGTTGAAGCTGAAGCATAAAAACATGATTCAGACAGGTAACACAAACATTACAGGCTCATGGCTGTCACTTCTTTAACTTTTCTTCTCAATTGTTCCCTTCAGGGGTCTCATCTAACCCCATCCTCTGCATCCTCTGCTCTTCACGTTCTGTTTCTCTACATCCATAAATCTCCTCTTTGGTCTTCCTCTAGACCTCCTGTCTGGCAGTTTCAACCTCATCATCTTTCTAATGATACACTCACTATCCGCTCCTCTGTACATGTCTCTAATGTACTCATTCATGATCAGTCCATCCTCACTCGTCACTCCCAAGAGAGCCATCAGCATTTTAACCTCTGCTACCTCCAATTCTTCCTCCTGTCTTTTCCTCAGTTTCACACTCTTATAACCATACAACAATGCGGGTCATGGGTCTTGACGAACCATGATTCTCATGGTTCGTTTTGGATTATTCAGTAGTACCTATAACATCTCTAATGTTGAAAATACACCACAGACCAAACTGCTTAAAACTGAAGTAAACTTAGCTCACTTGAATCTCAATTTACTCATCATTTCACAACTGTGTCTTAAAGTAATAAGTGTTTTAGGGACAGAATGCATAGAACTTATCATAGAATTGTTATGTGACAGTTGTTAAGGCTGTTTGTTGGTTGGGTGCAGAAGGTACATTGTACATTTAGTTTTAGTTTTGCAGTTTTTATGATGAAACTGATGGTTGTGTGCATCTATTAAAAACCGTGAGCAACACATCACCAACCTGATGGCTACTTACAGACAGGATGAACTCAGTTCGACCTGGGACATGTTGTTCACCTTTTTGAGACTCATCCTGATTGAACAGTGATGGAAAAAACAAAAAAACAAAAAAAAAAAAAAAGACTGGAAGTCAATAGAACAACATTCAGCTGTAGACTCAGCCTGATCTGAAGACAACATCTGAAACACTGTTTGTCCAAAACGGGATGAATGGGCCATACTTTGACATGATGACACCTTTTCTGGAGAAGACAAAGTCAACCAAGTATCCAAAATGAGTAGCTCAATGACTATCATTCATCACAAATCCAGTGATTCATAATTTTTTACATCCAACTAGTCTTGAGTAAATCCATCGGCCATTTTTTTAGGTGGTGAAATACACAAAACAACTTGCTCTAATTACAACAGTTTTTACATGAAAAAAATGCTAAGTTTTGAGAAAAAAGAAAAAAAAAAAGCTTACAACACACTTTCTGATCATGAAATTAATATCAGGCTGAAAAGTGCACAACATTGTGATAAACATCCTCAGCAGTTATTTCCACCATAGACAAAGACTCAGCAACAAGACTGCTCATCAATATGCCAAATTGCTCTCACACTGCCCCACTTATCACTACACCGGCTCCCAATCCAATTAAGGATTCAGGTTTTAATCAGTCAGGATCCAGAATGCATTAGTGAACTTTTTTTTACACCTTCTAGTCTTACATGACCAGTAAGATCTTCCAATGACGGCTCCCTCGCTGTCAACGGTGAAAACAATGTGACAATGCATTTGCTGTCCGCTGTCCCAGCACATGGAACAGTCGGTCTGTGTAAGTCCGAATACTCACTTTGGCAACTTGAAATCTCATCTGGGAGAAAATAACTTATGATGCCAACCCGAGCTAGGATAAGATGCAAAAACAATAGGATGCAGCAGCTGGTTAACACACCAGAGACTCCAGCAACAAAGCCTGTGCGCTTGCAAAGATGTCTAATTGATTTGTTTTTTTCCCCTGGTACACCAGCTGCTGGTGCCAGATTGGCTAAAATGAGCATCAGCCTCCATGTGAGGAAGATTTTCACGGTAACAAGATTAGCTGTTTTCCCAGAGCTACACAAGAAGATATTGTAAGGTCAGCCATAATGATTTTAGACCACATTCAGACTGAAAATAGCACTGATGAAGTTGAAATGTGTCGTTTCGGGTTTCCTGCTACTTTGTCAAGAAATGCAAGTATTTGATTTTGCTGGTTTTCTGTGGTTTACTGTCATAGCATGGTCTGGTTTCAACAATAAAATGTATGCTAAACTTACTCTTAATGTCTCTGTTTGGCATTTAAAATCCTTGAGGAGGAAGCTGAAGAAAAGATGTGTTTTCCCATCAGTTGGATGTAATTCAAGCTGCTCAACAGTATTAGGTCAGTGCAGTTAAGCACTCTGACTCTTCTACTGTGAAGTCATGGTTTTGTAAGAAGTGAGGTTAGGAATTTAATACCATCTTGCTGCAAAATGGAAAGTCTTCCCTGAAAAAGACTGTGGGCCTCATTCACAAATATGTGCATGAAAATGTTCCAACGTCTCGCACAAAATAAGTGTGTACGTGATGAAACTTGCGCACCGGCCAGTTTTGTTCTTACCACCATGTGAATATTTGTGACTCAGAATCATTCTAAATTGACAGGCGTGCGGTGCTCACAATTTGAGGTTAGCATACTACCACACCCCCGTTTCTCCAAATAAGGAAACCGCCTGCCAAGAGTAGATTCATGAATGAATGAAGCAGTTCCATGAGGAGAGACGTACATTTCACAGTTCGTTATAAGCGATGGCACCAAAAGGCATTTTACGGTTTAAGCACAGTTTTGTGCGTACACACTGTTTGTGAATGAGGCCCAATGTCTGGATGGTAGCATATTTACCTCTAAAACCTTTACATAACTTATGGAGTTGATGTTTCCATTCCAGATGTAGGCTTTTGAACACATCACTGATATCAAGGCAGATGGTCCCACTCAGTGGTGTTTCTGGATCCTGTTTACGTACAGCTTCTCATTTGCATGATATGGCTTTAACATACATTTGTGTTTAGCATAGCCAACTGTGTTCTTAGACAGTTATTTCTTGAAGTGCTCCCAAGTCCATGAAGTGACCTCCATTACAGGATCATTCCTGTTTTTTTAATCTGCCTGAGGGACTGAACATCACAACCATCCAGTATTGATTTTGAAACCTCGTCCCACGCTCACAGAGTTTTCTCCAGACTGAGAATCTTTTGATGATATTAAGTACTGTAGATGATAGGATAGTCAAAGTGTTCATCATTCTATGCTGAGCAACATTATTCTGAAAGCGTTTGAGTTTTTAACGATACATTTCTTTTTCAGATCGGTGAACCCTCTGTACATCTTTACTTCAGAGACTCTGCTTCTCTGAGATTCTCTCTTTATCCCTACTAGTTTCACCAACTTGTTCAAATATAAAATATGGGTTTGTGACATTGTGAGCCATGGCATTCTGTAAAATTGTACATGCTGTCTTGCGTCTTTAGGAATTGTATGCCAAACACCAAACAAAGGGGAGGGTAGTCTGTAGGTGACAAAAGTGCAACATTTTTTTCATTTTTCAACACTGTTCAAAGCACAGCTCGAAGCAATGAGCAGTCACAAAGGAGGGAAAAAGTCTAATACTGGAACTACAACCAAGAATCACATGAGAGAAAGAAATGGATATACAAAATAATCATACAGACAAACATTTGTCATTGACTCACGCACTCTACTGCTTGTTGCCCTCAAAAGGAGATCAGTAAACATCTGCCAGAATCTTGAATCTATCCCGTTAAAACCCCATCAACTTACCATGCAGCTTCTTCACCAAATGTGCTCAGCTTTGGCTCTCCACACTACATGTACCATAAATCAACACTGGCAACAAATACCATTACAATGAATCAGTAATGGATTGCACCTTTCACTGGGGAGATGTGCGTTCCATTAAAATTCAATTTAGGCCCCACACTTATTTCTCCAAACAAGTAAAAGTGCCAGTCATCATTTTACGATGCAGGAAGAGATTGGGGCACTTCTGAGTTGGTGAGATTGATGAGAAGAGAGATTAACACTTCATTTTCAGTACACTAGAGATAGCCAGACCATAATGAGATAAATGGACTGAAAACAGAGTTAGGAGGAGAAAGAGCACAGATTGCAATGATAAAGTGAGTAAAGATCTAGAACCAACAGAAGAGTAGTGTGTGTTTGAGTTCAGGGCAGGAGGTGCTGGTAAAGAGCAAGTGGGGGTTGATGAGACAGAACATAGATGCTGCATCTGTTACAAGGTAAGACGGATGACATTTAGAAGGTCAATTCAAAAGCCAACACTCACCCTATTTACCCTCTGACCTCACAAAGCCATCTAAAAGCCTGATTTTCACTCAGCTATTGCAATCTACAGTATCTGACTATTTAACCCTTTAACAGAAACACGTAAAAACATTATTTTGATAAATTTTAAATCCAAAACAGATTTAAGCATGTCAAGAGAAGAATTTTAATACTTTATTCCATTATCCATCATCCTACAGAGATGAATTGTTGCAGTTTAACTCACAAAACCATTTTGACATCTAAAATGAAGATAACAGTGCATATATTGTTGTTGTTTTTTTTTTGTTTTTTTTTTAAACCTGCATGCTATGTATTAAAAAAAAAAACAACTATAGAATGTTACATTAGCTACACTAGCTACAGAGAAAACAAAATTGTATTTCTGCATTGAAAAAAATCATTTTGAACTTGGGGAAAAAAAGACACTCACTGAAGGTCACTTTCAAATAAAGTAATCAAGTCTATGTGAGCCCTGTTTTTATTTATGAAATAAAAAGATGAACTCAAATTATCTACCTGCAGCAAACCACAAATGCCATCTGTTTCTGTGAGCTGTCATCCTTTTAGCGCATGTACTGGAGCATGCAGTACATGCGCTAAAAGTGCATGCAGTCAGCTGTCAACCTGATTTATGTTTTTTTTAAGTACTATTTCACTGAATGATGTAAAATATATATAAATGCAAAATAATAGCCAATTAAAGTATTCATTTTACTTGGTTAATGTGATTATCCTGAATCTCTACTCACAGCGTCTGCACATCTGGGCTGTAAGACTTCATATAGGATTGTAAGCTGATATCTGTGAGGCTGAACTATGTTTTTTTCTAATTTAGTTGATGATGCTGCAGTTAGTTCATGAGAAGACCAGACTGTTTCAGAGAGGAGGTTTGTGGTGGCGAGGTTTGGCTCTGCTCAGCTGCAGAGGAGAAGTGATGCAGCAGCTCAAGAGACAGAGCCTGTGAGGGACTGATTGCCACACCTGCGCTGCATGTGCTAATCTAGGCCCCTCCCAGGTGGTCTCTGGCTCTGTGGAGAGAGGGATGGTCTGTGGTGGAAGGCTGGGAAAGAGCTGGTCGGGGTTGTTTGGCCGCCAACGGTGATCGTCTCTGTGGCACAGGTACTGGGCGGGTGGCATTGGTACTTCACTGGCTGCTCTCCAGATGTCCTTCAGGATGGACAGCTGGGCAGTCCTCTGCCGAGGTAATGGCTGCCTTCATGGTCCCTGACAATGGCAGCGCACCCACTCTGACGTCCCGGTCGGAAGTCTGCCAAGAACTGCTCCCTCCCGTAAGCTCTCCAGCACCGCCATCTCTCCAGCGGTGTTTGCCGGGGACAGCCACCTGGCTGTGGCATGAAAGAGCCACAGGCAGCTCTGGAGCCACCTGTTGCCAACCCCTGGTCTCAATCTTTTATTCACTGTTGGTGTAGGAAAACCTTTGCATTGAAAATAAAAGAAGAAGAAAATGCATAACTCTCTGTCATTGGTGGATGCACTATATATCTTATCTTTGTAACTGTCTTTATGCGTCTCTAGACTCAGGTCTGGGTCCAGAGCTACACCCAGATTCTGGCCTGATCGGTCAATTTTATGAATAATGACTGGAGCTGTGTGCTGACTCTTAATCGCTCGTCTTTGGGTCCAAAAGTGACTAATTCAGTTTTGTTTTTGTTCAGCTGAAGAAAATGATGGCATATCCATTCATCAGTGTGTTCTCTGCATCCACTCAATGCTTTTATGGTTCATAGTCACCTGGTGACATTGTAAAGCTGTGTGTCATCTGCATAGCTGTGGTAACTTATCCTCTCCTTTATTATAATCTGAGTTAGTGGAAGCAGTCAGATGTTAAACAGGAAAGGCTCCAAGATGGAGCCTTGGGGAACTCCATATGTAGTTTTTGTTCGCTCAGATGTAAACTTCCCTATTGACCAAAGTAGCCCCTGTTCTTTAAGTAAGACTCAAAAAGCAATCCAGTACTGTACCAGAAAGTCTGACCCAGTTCTCCAGTCACTCAAGTAAATTACTATAGTCCACAGTATCAAATGCTGCACTGAGGTCCAATAATAACCAACACTGTGGTTCTTCCACAGTCTGTATTTAGTTGGATGCTATTGAACACGTTGACTAATGCAGTCTCAGTACTGTGGTGTGAACGGAAACCTGGACTGGAAGACGCCAAAGCAGCAGGTCAGTTTTAAGAAGTTTAACTGTTGAAACACAGCTTTTTCAATTACCTTACTGGTGAACAGAATATTTGATCCGGGTCTCTCGTTCTGTATTGGCATCTGGTCTGTTCTTTTTTCAACAGTGGTTGAAATGACTGCTGTTTTCAAGGTCTGAGAGAAAACACCTGACAACAAATGAGTTGAAAATTTGAATCAGGTCAGGTCAGGTCATTGACAGGGAAAAAGCTTTGGGCAAGATATCAGGAGGAGGAGTTTACTTGATGTCTAATATCCTCCAGGTTTTTGTAGTTGATTGGATAAAACAGTATCATTTTTCCTGAATTGTTTTTGAGTGGACTCAACACTGGTCCTGGATTACATGGTGACATACTGACTGCTGTTTTAATTTAAATTTCTGGACCAAAACGGACTCAAAAACTCAACATATTAATGCTGTGTTTTGGTTCAGAGTGGCTAAAGAACAAGTTGTTCAGATTTTCAGGGTGCTGTTATTTGAAAACCCAGCTCAGATGTGATTTATCCAGCTTCTTTATCTTTATCTCGACCTAACTTAAACTTGTGCTGCATTTGCTGCACCTGACAGAGGGAGATCAAAACTTTTGATTACTTTGTCAAATTCTCATCAACAATCATTCACTCAGTTCAAAGACAAAAATTAGACAGTAATGCGGTTGTGATGAGAGGCTTCTTTTCAAATTTAATCTTGGTTTTTATTTGATAAAATAAAGCAGTTCAAGTCCCACTCTTTGGCTCATGGTGTCTCTCTGCTGGAGGCAGAGCAGAGTTAAATGAACTGTTCAGTGTCTCTGGGTGACCCTGGCAGGATATCTCATGGAGTGCGACTCAGCTAAGTAAAAGAAAAAAAAAAAAAGAACATATTCATTATACTGCTGTCAGAAAACCAGGAGGAGGTCAAGCAAAAGCACTCCCCCGCCCAACACATACACACACACACACACACACTTGTACACTTACTACATATTATGTTTTGACAAAATCAGTACACACTAGTAGTATAGTATATGGTTTTGAAACTGGCCACTGTTTTGAGGTGCCATAAAAGCCAGACGGTACTGAAGAATTCAAAACGGACATTGTGAATTTGGCTTCGTCTAACAGAGGAGACAACTTTCACCAATACTGAATGTCTATTTTAAAATATATAAAGTTGCATCTCACAATTTGTTTCCATGTTGAAAGCTCTGGACTGATGCTTTCCTGCCAGTTGGAAAAATGGAAAAATAAGTTAGACACTGGCTCTGAACCAACACTTGAACTGTTTTAGTGGAAAAAACATCTCCCTCTGGACCACAACATGAGCTCGCTTACAGCACATGCACATGCAGACAGACATACACACTCAATATATTAGATTAAGTTTTGACATATATCAATGCCACATATAAAAAGCCCAGTAAGAGGCTTTTACAGTGGCCTTGATTTCACAAGCAGACCCAAGACATAAACCTTTTTGTTCCACAGATTGCACACTGAATAACAAACCTTTTAACGTCTGATTGAGTGGGGTCCAAGTGAGGGTCGAGGCGGTGGGGGGCGAGGGGGGTTACGCAATAGAGGGTATGGACTGGTCCTAGATCGGAAGGCAACGTCTGACCTCCAGTCACCTCAATG
>JBAMYA010000020.1:10785743-10801464 GCA_037176975.1 Arrhamphus sclerolepis | reverse complement strand
CTACATTTAAGACTAGAGTTAAGACCTTCCTTTTTGATAAAGCCTTTAGCTCTGTAGTCTCTTAGACCACCTCCTAGCTATGCTGCTATAGGCCTAGGCTACTTTGTGAGCATCTTCACCATGTCTCTCTGATCTCAGTTTCAGATTGTCCTGAATCATTTAATAGCATTAACACTGTCTGACTTCTGTCGTCTCCCTGACTACTTCTGCAGGTCCTACCCTGATGATGCTAGGTCCTACTACACAACACAGTGGTGCACTGTTTACCACCAACACTTGTAAGCTGCAAGGTTCAGTTGGATCTTGGTTCAGCTGTTCTTTCTGTGCAGTTTCCATGTTCTTCCTGTGTCTGCGTTGGTTTTTCACTGGTACTCCGGTTTCCTCCAATCCCAGAGACATATGTGTGGCAGTGATAGAAAGGTGTTTGCGTTGTAAAGGTGCCTTGAGGGGTCTGTGGACTAGAAAGTTGCTATGTAAAAGTGTAAATGTTTATTTCTGTCGGGTAAACTCTTAATTACCAAATCCTTCATGCAATTAAGATGGAGAGAGTATTTAGATTTATTTTGTTATATCTTATACGGCTGAAACATTGTCCTATGAGCTGCACATGTTTAAGATTTAGACATTTGCTTTTTCAAAGATTAAATGTAAACCCATGGATGTAGCAAATGCTGATGTTTATTTTATGTAATAATAATAGTGCAATAAACCGCATCTCATTGCCATTTGAGTCATGGAAATAAGTCTGCTCCTTTTTCTTTTTTGTTACTCGGAGATAGCATGTTAACAAATTTATTGAGGGGACGACACAGGCAGATGGCAGCCCATGCACCACCCTCCACACCTGGTGCTGTTAGCACGATGACTGGCGAATGTTCTCTTTCATTCAAAAATGACAGGTGCGCATACAGACAAAACACAAATACAAAATTCTCGCTCCTTTGTGCTGTTTAATAAGACATACACCCCAAAGACACACACTCCCTGGCCAAAAAATATCAAACACCTGGATTTCATTAAACAAAGGTGGTGAGGGCCTTCCATGGAAAAATACTGCAGTGACTGATATATTTCAGCTGCAATAAGTTTTTAAACTAACTGGTGCAGTGAGGTGATGTCAGAAGACACATCATCAAGAGTAACCTGGAATCAGTGGTGAACCATTAAGGAAAAAACTATGGTAGAAGAAATTGGAGATCACTTGAGTGTGCTGAAATTTAACTGAAGAAAATCAGCAGCTGAACTCACAGCTATGTTTAATAGAGAAAGAAAGTAGAGACACACAATGTGAAGAAAACTTGCTTAATAGTAGTAGTAGTATAACAACAATAAAAAAAAGCCTTGGTTTGCCTGGGGACATAAATATTGGACTACAAGAAGATGGTCTTGAGGTCCGATGAGTCCAGATTTACTCTGTAGCAGAGGGTTATAGGCAAGAATGACAGAGGACAAAGTGACGTGCCGCTCACATCTTGTGACTACTGTACAAGCCTGCAGTGGCAGTATCATGACCTGGGGTTAAGGTTAAGAATGTTATTTAACCTCACTCTAAGCTGATGACCTCAATATACTTCATGATCAGGTTAACAATAAAAAAATATTTGTTTGATCACTTTACTAAATCTCATATTAAAGGTCTACACAGATTATACAATACTGATCTTTTTGTGTTTAACTGCAACTGAATGTAAACAGCCAGAAATGTGAATCTTTTTTGAGAATTGCTCTTTTCTTATGGGGCTAAAATAATGACAGCTTATTTTGGTAATGAAATCAAATTTGGTACTGAAAAATAAAACTTGAACTGAAAATAAATTCATAAACAATCATTTGGAGTGAAAAACATTCTATTGATACTGAAAAAAAGGACTGAAATGAGTAAATGTTATTTTCACTTTCAAAGTCTGTATTTTATGTTTCAGTGAAACTGTTTTTCAATTTCAAATCTTTTTTTTTTTCAGTATCGAAAAAAAAAAAAGGATTTTCACTGCAGTGCCAAATTTGATTTCAGTACCAAAAATAAGCATTCAGTACTTTAGCCTCATATTTTCTGACCTCTGTAAAGACTTTTACCTTCTTGTAGCAGCCATAGGTGCCATCCATTTGCAGCGGACGGGGCCGGCGCCTTTCAGGGTTGAACGGGGACCCGAAGCGGATGTAGTGTCTAGGAGTTGTGCAGATGAGGGATGAGTGACAGAGGCCTGGAAGCATGTTGAGGGTCGTCGCCAGCACTGTGGGGTCAGTAGTTATTCGCAGTGGGCGCTCGACAGGTACGTCCTGGTGGACCTTTTCACCTCCAGGGATCTTGTCGTTCAGCCACTCTGTCACAAGATACTAAGAATAAAGAAATAAAATTATGCTCTATACATTTGATTAGATCATAACATATCATAATTCAGGAATCTGAACTGCTGTAGAATACACAAAAAATCTACAAATAATTCCTCACAGACTGTATTTGTATCCAAAAAGGGTAAATGTTTTAACAGCAGGGCTGCTTGCAGAACTTAAAACTCCCAATGCAGAGTCGTTCTCACACTTTTAGCAAACGTAGCATGGATCAATACGTGATTGTTCACGAGAGGCTCACACTGTTGCCAAAAAGATGGTGACAGTTTTCTGAACTGTCACCAGCTATGAACTATTTAAAAACAAAACAAAACAAAACAACTATTTAAAAACAAACAGAAAAAGCATTCTACACCCCCACCATTCTAACCTTCTTGGTCTTGGGGTATCGCAGGTTGCTTCTGTTTATGCTGCTTAAGCACTGACCATCTCCATCTTGGAGATGACCTCCCACAGTGCAGTCTCCATGGCCTTGTTCAGCGCCATGCGGACCCTGAGACCCCTCCTCATTTACAGCAGCTCCCTGATCAGTTGTTGTTTGAGCCGATGCCAGTGCTGCAGCTGCTGCTGCCGCCTGCTGGGCGAGGGCTTGGCGCTGCCGCCTGGCACGCTGGGATGAGCTCGACCTATAGCGAGATATCCGACTTTTGGGCCGGGGCTTGGTGGGTCTCGCGGGTTTAGGGGGAATAACTGGGGCAGGAAGGTTAGGTAGTGAGGTCTTTTCTTCTAAGGGTGGGATCTCCTGGAAGAAAAAGCACAAACAGAATAAATAAAATGGATGTAGGACTGAAGAACAACCTTAAAACAGAATGTATTATCTCTATCTGACCATAACATAGGTGGTGCGTCGTGTGGTGATCCCCATTCCAGTGCTGATGGATGTGGACGTGTGCCCTGTGGGGTTTTTTGCCCCATCCTCAGTTTCCACACCATCCTCCTTAACTTCTGCTCCTCCGACTCTCCTCCTCCTCCTTTCCAGGCTGTTAAAAGTCTACATGAACAAAAGAAGACACAACAGGCAATTAGCTGGAGCCCTTATACCTTTGCCAACATTTTTTCTTCTTTCTTAAAAATAATCACAAAATACTGTAAATATCGTGGAAATGATCTTATATAGCCGCCATGTGGACAAACAGAAAAGGGAAACATACTCTTTTACAAGACAAAGCGACCCCATTTTCATCCACTTCTCCTTCTTCTCCTTCTTCTACCTTAACTGAATCCAGCGGTTTCTCCTGAGTGCACGCAGGAGTTGCAGATGAGAGAGGAAAAAAAAAAGAAAATCATACCCAAGAACTAAAGGCATTTTCAGCAGCAAACTATTTATAACACTTCATTATCAGTTTGTGGTCAGGCAGTATCAGACAGTTTAATCTAAATATTTTCAAGCTGTGTGTTTTATTATGTTTCTTCAAACCTCTGTATCACTGGTTCCCAGCACATCTTTGGCCTCCGGCTGCTGGTCAAGGGTCTGGTTGCTCTCACTGGCTAAACAGCCCTCCAGCTCTTTCCGCCTGGCTTTCCTCCGTCGGGTCTCCGCGCCAACAATAGGGGAGGGAGGAGGCAGGGAGGGGGGACTCAGCAAGCTTTCCCGGGGGCTGAGGTTGTGCTTCTGCACCGGGCAGTTCTGGTTGCCCTTATGGCAGGCGCAGTCCACTTTATAATTACTGTTGATTTTTTAGAAGATGGAAAAAGAAAAGCACTCTGAATTCTTTGAGCTTCTTACTTATGCAGGTGGAATGGTAGAGATGTAAGGTGAAAAGCATGACTAACCAACTACTGAACTCGTAGTCAAATCCGATCGTGACCTCAGAGTCCTTAGTAATTTGACTGACAGCATAGATGCACAGATGGATCATGCCCTCAGCGATCATATGTCTTACCTGGACATGTGAGCAAAAGTATGCTGAATTTTAGCAACACAAAACTGATTAGAAGACAGCCACTTGACACAAGCTACATGGGGGAAATAACCAACAGAGGCAAAGAAAAGCTCAGACTGACCTCAGCATTGGGTGTACAGGACCTCCGAATAAAGCGTGCGTCATTTCCAAAGGTCCTTGCATCTACACACATCTCTACGTCGTTAAATTTTGAATAGAACAGCACAAAAGGATAAGGCCTGGAAAAAAAAAATCCAAATGTATGAATAACAGTAAAAAGGTAATAACAGAAGAAAACTGAATGATTTATCCACTTCTCTTCAGGCAAGGGCTGGTTCTGGAGTACTTTTTCATCATTTAGGTTAACGTTGACACGTCTCCATTAAAAGGAACACCTCCGTTAAAAAAGCTTTCAGGAACTTCTACAGGGCTGATAAATGTTCCCGTGGTAGGGTCACTGACTGTATAATAACTGGACAAACCATCCCCCCGCTAGTCCCTAAAATATGTTTTAAGTACTAGTATACTGTTAAGAAATCAAGTAAAGCCAAGTTACGACGTGTGACCTCTTACTTTTTGAAGAAGTGCCCGTTGACTTCAAACTGCTGTTTGAGCATGACTTTTCCACGATACTCAATGATAAGAGTGTCTGGTTCCAGGTTCTTAGCTGCTCGGAGGATCTTCCTGTGTTTCTGAACCCGTGTTACTCGCCCCAACTGGAGCTACAAACAAGACATCGGAAATAATCAGTTTAGAAGTGTGGGAAAATATTTCAGGTGGTCTATTAGGGCCTTAAGGCCCACCTTTGACTGCTTATGTGAAAGGAAGCATGAACCAGATGACTTATTTCTTGCACATTGGCTTGGGCTTACCTGCATCTGTGAGCCCAGCACTGTGTTGTTACAGGCCAGCTCAGTGCGGTTGATGGTGTCCATAGCATCAACTGAGGCCTCTGAGGTGGGAGGAGGTGTTGTGCTGCCACTCTCCACCTCTGAGACAGCAGTAGAGTTGGCAGAACGGTGAAGCTGGAGCAGCGTCTGGATATCGGCGCTGTACTGGTTAGCTAGAGCCTCTTCATACTGGTCTGTCCACTGCCGGATCCTGTCCTCCCATCCCTCAGCTGTATTCTCATCCAGGGTGCTGGCCTCCATGGTGGAGTTCTACAAAAGAGGTGATCATGAAGTACTTAAACAATTTACACAGAAATGACCTGTTTAAGGAGTTTCGGTCAGTATTTAGGGCAGATCGTAGTACAGAAACAGCACAGGTCATATGTACCAATGACCTCGTCCTCATACAGTGGACTTGTGTCTGTACTTGTCTCATCAGATATCAGTGCTGTATTTCACAGAGCTGATCACAGCACTCATTTACAAATACTTGGATGCAATATTGGGATTAAAGGAACAGTATTTGCCTGGTTTATTCGCCTGAATAAATACTTTTTTGCCCCACTGCATATATAAATGACAAATTCAAGACCTACAAGAACACTGTGATTTGTTGTTGGAAGTAATTACTTGACAGCCTGAAATGTTGAGACTTAGTTTATAGTTATGACCAGCTTGGGTTACTCTGAGCCACCCCTTCAGTTATGCTGCTGTTGGGGGACCTCCCATGAGGGACTGGGCACTGAACTGAGTGAAACCTAGATGTTTTGATAGACTTACCTTCATCCTCATTGATTTTCTAGAACCCTCTCGAAATGCCTGAAAGAGGGAGAAATGGGATTGCGTGAAAACATAAGCAGCAATAATTCAGAAATAAAAAAAAAAACAAATACTGAAATAATTCAATTCAATTTATTGATATAGCGCCTATTTACAACAAGTCATCTCTAGGCGCTTAAGAAACCCAGAGCTTGACCCCGAGCACATGGCAACGCCAGCAGTCAAATACAACAGTAAAAAAAAACAAAGATAACAAAAAAATAAAGCTCACAGGTTATAACACAGTATATAACACTTTACAAACCTTAACTTTCTTTTCCTTTGGTGTGCCCCGGGCCTTCTCCGTGCTCTTCTTCCTTTTTTTGGATTTGCTCCTTTTGACTCGGTTGACGGTGAGTTTTATGCTGGTGGGTGTGTGCTGGGTCGCAGTGTAGGAGATGGTGGAAGGTGAAACCTCTTCATCACCGCTCTCTGTTGCGCTGCTTTCTCCAGCTATGAAAGCAATTGGGAAAATCTTAGAATTTTTCGGAGTGGGAGAAAACAGCGCTTCATTTATATAGCATTTTTCAAACCACAGTTTGATGTGAATAAACCACTGTACCTGAGACGTTTTCAGTTTTTCTGTGTTGACCCTCTGTTCCTTTCCTTCTGTCCAGCTCTCTGCAAAGGCAACACCATCAGTATTTGAGGTAAAATGTAGGGTTTTGCAAAATGCTGTGTTGCAGTCACAGCGGAAGAATTTCAATTTGGAAGTTACAGTAACAAAAACCAAGTTTAGGTCCTGAAAATGATCCAGGACATCAAGACTTGAACAGAAACAGGCTCTGATTAAAGCTGTTACAGCAGCTGTAAATTGTCCTCAAGTATGTTGATGGGACAGCTTTTTCATTTCTCACCTGCAATTTTTACATTTGATGAGCAAGCCGTCCGTTGACAGGGTGCAGTGGCACCAATTGGCCACTGCCCCGTCTTCGTCTGAGGAGCTGTCGCTGTCGGCCGAGTTGTCCTCAGCGTTTTTGTGACAGCGGGAATTGCGTACCACACCGTTGAGATCCATGCGGGGAATGATGGTTTGGGAGAGCGGAGAGGCAGGTGGGGTTGGGGGAGGGGGTGCGCCATAGTTGTGATCCTGACAACACACAACGGAAGACTGTTGCATCTTCAAACAACGGGTGTTCAGGCAAAAAGGGAAACGGAAAATGGAGACAAATGAAAATGAGGGCAAGGAAAAAAAACAGGTATGTGAAACAGTACAGTTGTTAATAACAGAGGTAGTCTGCGGATACAGAAGACTAATAGCAGGAAAGACACTTGTACTTAAATCAGAAGCATCACCAATCCTTAATTTTACTTTTACTGAAGTATTCTAGTAGCCAAGTCATTTGAAAATGATTAGGAGAAAAGGAAAGATTGGACAGATTAAATATAGCTATTTTATCTTTTAAAACATTCACACTATTAACAGAGTAATACTTACATATATAATAAGACATGCTATGGTTACAACTGATGTTAAAAAAAAAAACAACCAAACAAAGAAACAACAACAACAACAAAGCTTTATTAACTCACAGCATATGGTAGTCCCCGATACCCATGACTGTGTGCACTCCCACAACTGTGATTATTGAAGTTTTTTTCATTCACGGCAGGGCTTGCTTCAACTGACTCAGGGCTAAAAAAATGAAATAGAAAAGAGTCGTCAATTCAAAAATTCTAGATACAGTATAAATGGTTAAGATACTGTATTTTCCACTGTTAAAAAGCCTAATTCATTCACCTGATAGCAATAAGATTCTTAGGTTGCTAATCAGCCCGAGAGAAAGGCATTTTAGGAAGTGGAATGTGGGCTGTCTTATGTTATGCAACTCCACAGCTTACACTATCCTGCAGACAAAAGTTCCACTGGAATCCCAGGACCTGTACACCTCTACAGCAGCAGTGTTTTGTTTGCTTTTGTAAGAGGTGGTAGGAAGAAAAAGGGACCATAAACTGGGCCGAATGGGAGAGAAGCCAACTGCATGCCAAGTGAGCTCAGTCACGTAAGCAGGCTTACAAGAAAACAGCAGTGACTGATCTTACTCATGCTGTCTGAGTCCGTTACCCCAGAGAAGACACAACATCTCAGTTGTGATGAGGAGAGACAGTGCAAACCTACCCTTATATCCACAAACCTGATAATCAAACAGTGACAAGACAATTGAATCTATTTAAAAGATAAACGTTGATTCATTACGCATAAATAAGATCTGCGGAGGCCATGAAACAAACAATGGAAGTTTCAAATGCACATGCCTACGTATATTACTGTAAGTATACACTGACGATTACATAACAATATAGTTCATTTCTGAGCAGAAGTCGTCAAAGAGAAGTCAGTATTTATCATTATAGGTCATCCTGCATAAACTTGTTGGTTACAGCTTATTTAAATACTGCTCATTTTCAAAAACAATTTAGCACAAATGTTAACCTGGCATAAGTTTATTATGCAGTCATAAGAGCGAAATAGGAAAATATGACCAAGCTTAACATCACACAAGCGGAGTTTTATAAATCTGCATACATGAACAAAACATTTTCAAACCTAACTCAAAACTAAAACGAACTCAGCTGTCCAGCTGTAGCCTGAACTCGAACTCAAACGTACAACGTCTTACGTCAGAAGTTTTACTGAAGCCTAAACTCCATCTCTGCTGTCTCACTGCACTTTTCCAGCCATCGTTATGAAGTCCAGGAATGTTGCTCCCAGGGAAGGGCTCTGGACTCGACAAGATTGATTGGGAGCTTTTGAATCTTCATTTAAATTATTTTGAAACAACAGTAACTACTAATATACAGTATATTACATTCAGGAAGTAACTTGCCACATCAATCGCAGTGTAACATTAAGTAAATTAATTATCTACAGGTTTCAAGTCGTGCAATACGACATGAATTAATCTTGCAAAACAGTAAAAACCATACAGGGTGAAACTGGTGTTACACGTCATAAACCGAGTGTAGCCCCCTACTGGACGGAACTGGAAGATTTTTAAACTTAATCGGATTTTATTTCACTTTGTCAACTGTAAACTTTGTTTTCTGTGTAAATTGTTCTGAGATGACACAATAAAGTGAATTGTTTTTAATTAAACTAATAATGCTAGCTGGGTGTGAAAACAGTTATATATACAGTTACACATTTATCAGTTTATGCAGTAAATGTTTGACGCCTTTTTTGTTTGAACAGTAACAAATTTGATTTTTTTTTTCCTTTTATGCTTTGATGTGGAACTGAATGCGCAGTGTTCCCAATGCATCTACATGTTTAGAAATGAAAGCTATGACAAGGATTTTGAACTACTCACTTTTGTCAGTCACAGAACTGTAAGCTTAGATGTCAAAAAATAAAGTAAATAAAAATAGGGAAGAGCAAAAATCACAGTGCAGAACTCTTTCAAAAAAAACAAAAGTGATCAGTGTGGTCTCTTCCAGACAAAGCTAACATATAAATCTCCCATGCCCCATAATTTGGGAATGAACCATCCCAAATGTCAGTAGCTCCTGTGAGGCGGCAATCAGAACATCCTTTCAAGATCAACACACGTTTTTCACAGAAAAAAAAAAAAAAAAAAAAAAAGTTTGTCAGTGTGACACCTTTAGAGCTACACTGAGTCACAAGAGTGTAAACTGTCAACAGCTTTCACATATATGTGGTGATGGGGGGACCAAGAAATCTTGCTTGAATCATCTCACGGTAAGAAAATGTTTGTCCTGTCATACAAAGCAGTTTAAGACAGAGGGGTGTGATTGACCAAATTATGGTTTCTTTTCCAGTCAGCTTTGTTTTCTAGTGCAGATTTGTATGACTTGGTGTATGGATTTGTTGTGTTGTTTTGTTTTGTTTTTAAACTGTGACTCTTTCTGTATTTAAGCAACGCCATTGCATCCACAGATCTAGTTTAAGAGAATAATAAGGTCAGGTGGAACAGAACTGGGCATCAGTGAGAACTTACTCTGATCCAGCAGCCATATCTGAGTAAGACGTTTCAGGTGTGGTGACTCCCAGCGTGATTACTATGCTCATGACGTCCAGCACAGCGACGCTTGGGAGGGGGGGATGAGGGGGAGGAAGGGGAGGGGAGGAAGAGGAACAGGATGAGAGGAGGGTGAGGAGGAGAAGATGAGAAGAATCACAAGGTCCAAATTATAGCAACAGACCACTCCAGAGGTGGGGTGCTGCTGAGCCACGGCCCACGGCTCACGGTCATCGGGGACCTGGAGGAGAGACGATGAAAACCAAAGTTAGATACACACAAACTATGCCATCACATGACAAAAAGTAAAAGTTAATTCTACCTCTGGATTTCCTGCCATTTAAGATCAAAATGCAAGTCAAGACGAAAAAGGCTACTGCATAACATTCAGTAAGACACTGAATGTTGGCCTGCTAACGCAGAAAGAACATTGATATGTACGGCCGTTGTTCACAACTGCACTTCAGAGCAGGAAAGTAAGATATGAGTACTTGGTGCTGGAATTTGTATGCACGGAAATGTCCAGTATGCAGATGAAGAAAAACATAAAACAAGAAGGTAAGCTTTGGAAACTACCAGTTAGCTCATCAATGATATTCTGGGTTTGATTTGCTCAGAATAAAACTTCGGTTCAAATAAACTCGTGTACCTCCTCCAAAACTGTGCCAGTTAACAAGGACTTCTTTCACTTTCACTGAATCCAAATATGAAACTCTTTACATAAGCATTTCTGTTGCATTAAAGATAACTAATTATAAATACCTTACATCAACTGCCTCAACTGTAAGCTCATGTGTTCTCCTAAACTTGCAATACACAGAAAATTCAGAACCATCCTTACATGTCTAAGCAAAATTGCTGACTCATGCTGGCCCTGAAAACTTTACGATGCAGCAGAGAGCTCTCTTTTTTTTTTTGTTTCCTGCTTGTGTCTACGACAACAGCTCAATATATACATGGAGGGAGAGGCCTGTTTCTCATCCGTACAGTGTGGGTGGGAGGGAAGAAAAGAAAGAGAGGAGAGGAAGGCTATTCAGAGAAGAAAAACAACTCTGGGTTTTTTCCAGCTTAGCTGCAGTATGAAAGACAGCCAAGAGGTGGCGCTTTCCTCCAAGACACCTGGAAGAACAAATCCCTGGCTCAGACTCTGCCCCCTGTCATGTAACCAAACTGGTCTCTCTCTCTCTCTCTCTCCTCCTGCTTGCCCTCCAGCTTTGCTTACTTTCCTGCTCAAGACACCAAAACCAGAAGCAGAGCTCAAGGCAGCGACCTTGTCAAGAGGAAGTAGTGCACCGCACTTTGCTCGCATTCCCAGGAAACAACCTGGCCCATAGAAAGAAATAATGAATGAAAGAAAGGTCCTTTTCTGTGCTGACTCCCCACACATGCAAATATGTTGTCTCACAAGCACAAGGCCGATCAGATTCACCACAATACAGGTACTTAAAAACAACATGCCCATTTCTCATCAAACACGAGAGCGTTTGGAAAGACAGAGCCATCTGGTTGTGCAGCAACAGGATGCATGACATTTCTGTGGCGGTCCCCTGGATACAAAGAGTGTTGCCCTCATGATCCAGCACCGAAGCAACCACAGCGAGACTGGAAACTTCCGATAATGTCAAGGTCAATTTATCTGTGCTCACTGTCAAAAGTGAGAATGTCAACCTCATTCAGCTGGAAACACAACAAGAAATGTCAGTGAGCCCACAAATACACACAGGATGAGAGAGTGAAATTATATTTTTGTTACAAGAAAGAGTGAACATTTTTCATAAACTCTGAAGTTTGACAAAAAGACATTCAAAAGAAATATGTGATGTAATCTTGACAATTATAGTCAAAATATTCAACAAATTACCACATCTGTGAAGGTTCAATTTCACTTATTTTAAAATCAGAAAGATGTGCAGGCCTACCCTATTATATTAGTGATCTATGGGGGCAAGAAATAATACAAAACTAAAGTAATCTCTAAATTGTAATTGAGATAAAATGTTCAATTAATCATTATGTTGACATGAGGTCATAACAGAGCAACAGAAAGTAACACACTTGAAAATCTGCTTCATGTTTAGATGGACTGGAGTGGTCACCAGATGCCTGAATGCCTCATTCACAGCCTTATCAGAAACGCCTGCCTGCTAAGTAACTCTGTAGAAGATTGCAGCGTCCCAAAAATAGCCGCCGTACTCTCGTCTTACTCAAAAAGGGAGTCAATATTCCAATAGGACAGACTGAAAACTGAGGAGGTAAACTCCATACAAAGGCGGAAAGCCTCCCTTTTCCTTTACTCCCTCCCCACCCTTCCTCGTTCACTCCTCTGGCCATGAATAGCAAGCTCAAATTACCAGTCGGCTCAACAGTGCTCACTTCAGAAGGACAGAGGCCATTTTGGAGACAAATCCAGAGAGGAGGGACGTGCAAATGAGATTCTCTCTCTCTCTCTCTCCCTCCCTCATGCACACACATACTGTTGTTAAGCATTGGTTTACCTACAGTGTAATGTGCACAATGACCTACTTGATTCTCCTTGAAAAGAAAAATAACTGTTGCATTACACCGATAGCAGCTCTCTTTTCTTTGGAAGATGTTTTATATCCTAATTTTGGATGATTCCGTTTATTTATTTCTTCTGAGGTCAAAAAACAACTTTACACACAATCATCTTTCTGAGTCTGTCGATGCTGAAAATTAAAGTTTATCTAACAGTAGAGACAAAAAATGATTTTTGTACCAGGCTGTAAATAAGTTTAATTCTGCAGCAAGGTCGCCACTTTTAACATGGGAGTCAATGGGGATTTGCTCTGTTTTGGAGCCAGCACCTAGTGGACAGTGGAGGAACTGCAACAAAATGTATTTCATGGATGAAGTTCAACCTGGAAGCGGGATGGTTGCCGCTTGGATTTAACATGAACATCAGAAGTCTGACTGTTCACAGCAACATTGCTGCAGTTCCATTCAATTCAATTTATCAATGCCTGAAGGGAAATTGAGTTTTGGGTACGCTCAGTAAGGTGATGCTGTTTTAGGTGTTGGATCAATGTTGCTCTTCTTCCACATGTTATTTTTACCAGGTGTACATATTATCATCTTGGGTATTCTGTACTCACAATACTATAGTTTTTGACAAAGCATTTGTGTCCATTTGCGTAACACAACCAGCTGTGCTGTGAACGTATCTTTCTTCCATATGCAGTCAGAGTCAAAAATACAGCAGCATCAAAGAAATGACACACATTATTTTTTAGTTTTGTTGTGGTCATAGCCAGAAAAAACAAAACAAAAGAAAAAACAAAACATTGAAGCTGTTATGCTACATCATAAAGTCTGTGTTGTTGGGATAGAAGTTTGTCTCATTTTACTGATGTGGGAAACTGACGAGAAACACTGACAGTATTTTTTATATGTCCTTTGATAGTTTGCAACATTTGCCGTCTTAGTTTAACACAACCAACACCACACACAACTAGTGGTTGTATGTAAAGATCGTAATTCACGGATAGCTTTGTGACAGTTCACTTGTAGTCAACTGTTGACCTGCACTAGCTTTTCTGGCGTTCAAGTGGATACTACATCTCAGGTAACATGCACGACCGATGTGACAAACGAATGTAGGATATGTGTCAGCCATTAGTGTTCACGTTGTAAACAGCAAATATATTCCAAGTCAAACAAACTCAGATGATGCAGCTGCAAGTGAAGCTGCCTCTACATGTACATGTTAACTGGTCTGGCAGCAGCCTACACTCACTGAACACACTCAACAAGATCCCGTCCCTGGATTTGGCCTGGAAGTAAAAAAAAAAAAAGCTGACAGAGAGAGGAAGAAAGAAACTAAAGACTAGATTGGGGGAGGGGCAACCATAGTGGTTGGAGAAGCAGAGAGGAGCACCTAGACAGGCAGCACTTCGAACTTTATTGCTTGTCTGATGTTACTTTTTCCATTGCCTCGCTTTTTTAAAAAAAATTTACTTTTTTCCCTTGCCAGAACACCGCTGCCAGATGGCGCGCTGGGCTATGTCTCACTGTCTGCGACAGACTGATTTCATCCTGTGCACAGAGTTTGTAGCCATCCCCATGGCTGTGTTACACGTTTACACAACCTATGTTGATACCTCGCGAGGTCATGCAGCCATGGATTGAAATGTTAGGCTGTTCAACCTTCGGTGCCACTCTCACGCCGCAACAGGCAGAAAAAAAAGCACAGCAGAGGCAGAAGGAACTGGTTGTGTGAATGGGGCTACTGTCTAGGGTGGTTTTTCTGCCAGTGACATTGCACAAAGTGTATGGAATAATGAAGGACTACCTCAGCATTTGTCAGCATGAAGATGTCATGCGAGGAGATTATAGTAGAGGAAACTAAGCCGTCCAACAGGACAATGACAACGAGCACAACTCAAAGCAGTGCTAACATTACAATCTGGGGATGATCTACTCAAAGTATTAATTTCATCATATTAACAATATGTGGACTGTGCTTTCAAATAGTGTCAGACCTGTTTGCTTGTGTTTACTAAAATGTATGTGCAGTTATATAGTCATTTAAGGATGTAAGACATTCACATTTATTCTTAGATGCACCAAGAGAGCAGCCTCACATTAGTCAGATCACAAAATTACATAAAGAGGAATAGAACAGAACAAAAAACATGGAATGAGTGTGAGACACATGCCGGTTAATGTCTGAAGAGAAAATCACTCAAGTCTTTTCAGCACATCACCTCCTGTTGCTCTACACTTAAAATCAGATTCATCTCCACAGCCAATGAGCGATTCACTGTGTGGTCCCTGCAGAGCTCTGCACACTTTTCTGCTGCCAGAAAAAGATGCGCAATGAAACACTTTAGCTTTGGCGTTATGTTCCAAAGTGATTATATTAAACATTATTGGTATATGTTTTGTTTATAACATGTTTGAAAGAAATATTAAAGAAAATGACAAATTCTGTGGTTGTAAAAACATGTTATTCTGATTCAGAAGGATAACATACATCTGTGTCGAGCAATAAGAGGTTGATGAAAGTACTTGAATCTCAAGGAAGCTTTTAAAACTACAACATGGATATTCATTTGAATATTTTATCCATTCTAGTGTTGTCATCTTCCTCCCAGTGTCCACGATACAAAGACCCCTTGGTAATAGGCCCCTCCTGTAACAGCTCATGTCTTCCAGCACTGCTCAATACTTCAGTAGGGGTTTCAAAAAAAAGTAAAAGGAAAAAGATGAAGAAGACATGTACAGGTACAGACTTTTATTTGAGAACCCTAGAAAAATTTAGTGTCCAGTATAACCCACTCCCACATGTCAAATTCGAGGCCTGTGGGCCAAATCCAGCTGCCACTTAATTTTATCTGGCCCGTGAGAACGTAGAAAAACAACTAACTAAAACATTTCTGAGGAAATTTCAATGCGAATGATTCAGCTCTGATATCAAAAAGTGGAATAACTGAGGTGGAGAGCAGCTGCTTTACAATTTTATAATTAAACGGTGCTCATTATTGACAGTATTCTTTATTTTTGTAAAATTTACTTTTTTATTAAAATGTGTGGTTTTAGGAGAAAAAGTTGAAATTATACATAATTTGCAGTTTTATGACGGTTGTAATTTTATGTCAAAAAGTTCATGTCTTCCAAGAAAAAAAAGAAATTTAAGAAAAAAACAAACAAACAACCACCTCTTTTCTACTTAGAAGAAAAAAAAAAAAAGCCACAACTTTGTGACATCTGTACAATAAAAAGTCTTGGGTGCTGGAAGAAAAGTCAACAAATTTGCCATTTTATAACAAAAGCTACATTA
>JBAMYA010000020.1:10763171-10785643 GCA_037176975.1 Arrhamphus sclerolepis | reverse complement strand
ACTCCCAGACTTACTGGGCTTCATCTTCATACCAGCCCACTTTGGGTTCATATTAACCCTTTCAAGTAACCTCTTTGGAATTGTTGTTGTGACCAGTGTCAGGTCATCCATGTAAGCCCTAACTGGTGGCAGCTGCATCCCATTTTGCCTTCTCTCCCCACCTAAAACCCATTTAGAAGCTCTAATAATTATTTCCATTACCATTATAAAGGCTAATGGAGAAACTGTGCATCCTGCCATAATACCTCTCTTTAACCTCTGCCAGTCTGTTGTAAAACCTGCTGTATTTATACACAACTGAATGTCCTGGAAATATGCTTTCATCAAATTACCAACTATCCCAGACACTTTACTTCTCAAACTTCCTTCCACTTACGTGGTCTGATATCCATCTCATGACCTTTCTGTCCTAATGGAGGCATATCAGGTGGAAGACCTACTGGTTTAAGTCTGAATGAGTAACTCTTAAATATCCCTCAGCTTCTAGCTTTTTCGCTTTAAGCTGTCCTCCTTTCTCCTGGCTAAACAACCCTTTAACAAATTTGAAAGGGTCCCTGTAAAAGGCTGTCCTAACCTGTTCCTTCCTCTTCCTCTTTTCTCATAAGTTGTTCTGCCCTTCTAAATATCCTTAGCCTGCCTCTCAGTCCCTCTTGCAAAATATGAATTCCTTCCCTCTCTGAAACATCCCTCTTTATGCGAGACTGTGCAGAGCTTGTAGTTTCAGCCATGAAGGCTTGCTGGCTCCACTCGCTCTGCACTTCATCTCTCTGCATAGGTTCGTGTCTCCGTTCACCGTCTGCTAGCTGCCCAGCTCATGTCCACATTACTGTTGTTAAATTTTAAAACACAAAAATGTGATTATGTTTTAATATAGTCTGAACAAGGCTTAAAAACTGTATTCCCTCTGACTCACAGCCAACCCCTCTAAGTCTGTAAACCGTCCACTGAGGTCAGTATGAACCTTCCCACTACTGGCTAAGCCTGAATAAAATGACCGTTTCTTTTCTTATTATTCTTTTTTTTTGTGTGTGTCGGCATATTTGTGGTGGAGTTGGTGCCAAGATTGGCAAAAAAACAATAAACAAAAACAATTTTTTTTTTAAATTCCAAGTCCAATTCCATTTTTGATTCTGCTAACAACTAGACTCTTTATCGATTCCCTGATTGATTCTCATTTGGAAAAAAAGGACAACAGGTCAATTAGCATCACTAAAATAAAATTTTAATAATAATAATAAAATAAAATTTCTTCTGTATAAATTAACAAAATACCACATAATTTATTCTGTGGCAATTCCACAAGAGTCATAGTGTTTGAGCTGGTTTTCGGTGAAGACCGTACAGACCCTGATCCTGCCGTTGATGTACAACTGCTTGAATCTTGTCTGTTAAAATTTTTTAAAAGTGGCTCCAGGCCTTGGTGGAATAAAATTCAGCTGCCAGTTTCCTCAGATGTAAATTATAACAGTGAAGTTGTATCACGTGCATCACTTTTTTTTAAATCTGTGTTTTCTTCTTATATTTCAAGCACACTAATTGAAAAAAAGTACTCAGATTTTGGCTGTCAGGATTAAAGTCATCATTAAACACTCTGAAGCTCACTGATTACATGTATACATCTGTACAAAGGCCTTATACCTTCATGGACAGCAGACGGGTAAGGTAGATCTCAGGGATGGCCTTGGCCCTCTCCCGGTCCCTCAGGCTGCCTCTGCGGTGTTTGGGAAGCTCAGGCTCCTCGCTGGCCTTCACCAAATGCCACAGCTTCACTCCACCTTCATCTGCATCCTCCAACATCGGGGTCTCTGTGTAAACAATGTGATTAAAGTGATTTACCAACCACGACGCTTCTCCTTCATCTGTCTGAGCGACTGCAAAGGGACTCACTCTCTCCAGCTATGTAGTCGTGGTTGTCATGGTGAATGTTTTTGGTGTGACGAGGCACCAGCGCTACTGTCGCACCATCTGGGACCTGGTGAGCGACACGAAAATGTAAAATGCTGACATTTATTCACACGTCAAGCAGAGAGTCATGTGATGTCCTCACCTTGTAGTGCTGCAGCGTGTTGAGGCGTTTCCAGCTGCCCTGAACCACTGAGGTCAAGTCCTCGTCTGACAGGATGAGATGACCAGCCACACCAGACCTCCATTCTGAACAATCAGTCACACCATCAAAACAGGGACAGGCTCCTTGTGCCTTCACAGCATTCTTGTGCAATTACTATTTCCTTTAAAATCAGAGGCTGAGCAAGCTGCTTCCCTAAAATCACACCATCAGCCTTTCCAGGTTCCCTGTCCAGCCGTGTCTTTACATCTCTGTCAATCACAGGCCACTGAAGGACTTGAGCTTAAAATAAATAAAACTAAGGATATCACAGTGAGCTTTTCTTCCAGAGACAGATGACTGAGGTAGTCTCCACCATCATACAGGTGGAGCCATGGAGACTCTAGAGGAGTACAAACACCTGGAAACAGTCTTTGACAATGTGCTGAGGTTTTCCAAAGGAAATCCCATCAGAGACAAAACCTCCCCAGGAGCTGAAATCACACAAGGACATTCTTGCCTCAGTCTGTTATGACGTTAT
The DNA here is from genome assembly GCA_037176975.1 of Arrhamphus sclerolepis. NCBI lineage: Eukaryota > Metazoa > Chordata > Actinopteri > Beloniformes > Hemiramphidae > Arrhamphus > Arrhamphus sclerolepis. The sequence goes on along the minus strand of JBAMYA010000020.1, from coordinate 10,783,058 downwards.
TGACCTTTCCTTTCACTCCATCACTCTGCAGAACAAGAGTCACCTGCTGAACTTGGTCAAAGTGTGCTAAAAAGAAATCACTGAGCAGCACCTATGCAAGCTCTGAAGTCCTTTTGGGATCAACAGGCTACGAAAATAGCTCGCTGGATTTTACAGGACCCTCCCATATTCTCTTTCCTGAGTTCTAGTGGCTTCTTTCTGGACTCAGAGGAGGAAGACAACCTCTGTCCGTAGAGCGGTCCAGCTTCTGAACACTGTCCCTGTACCGACATAATTAAAGCACGAGTGTGTCCTTTTATATTCACAAATAAAGTCAACTGAATTTTAACCATGAGCTGTTAAATCTTTGGGTCAGTGTGAACTCGTATGATGGAATTAAAGGACCACCTCTCATGTGTCGTTCTAATCTACGAAAAACAAATCTATGTCAACACGTCAAGTTCTTGTAGAGGACAGCCTGGCTCTTTCATGTAAGTCACTTTTACTTGCTGCAGGGGGTGCTACAGCTCAACGTAAATATATATGTATAAATATATATATAAAATACTGGAAGTTCATTCTGGACCACTGATTGATGGCTCACAATGAATTAACAGCTACTGATGCTGAGCATGTCAGCTGTGTGTGCGAGACTTCTGTAAGTCTTCGCTTCGAGGACGCTACAGCGTGTCGTGTCAGACTGGACTTAATCTGAAATGGAAATCTGCTCTCTCATTGTCAGTTGCGTGAGGTCACGTGCACGGTTTTCTCACCCAGGTCCAGCGAGTCAGCATGGGGCCGGTGAGAGAAAGAGGTGCTCTTGTACACCTGATCCAGCAGCTTCTCTTTCACCTGGGTGATGGTGTCGCAGTCCAGGACTTTGGAGGGAAGCGGCTGAGTCTCGTTCACCCCTCCACTCTGCACCAGCACGTTCAGAGTCTGCAGAAGAAGAAAACAAGAAGAGAAGTGGTGAGAGAACAACGCAGGGGCGCCCTATCGTCAAGGTCATGGGAATCTTTCTTCAGATGTGGACGGTTATTTTGTTTTAGCTCTCCTCACCAGGGTTTTGTACTCCACATCCTCTCGCAGCAGTCGGTTATCGTTGAGGGTGTACTTGGCCTTTCCGGTGACAGCGTCCACTGGTCCTTTATCTACCTGGTGTTTTATAGCTCTGAACAGCATGTACAGAGACTCCCCTGCTGAGTCCTACACACACACACAAACACAAAGAGTTAAGCCTTTCTACGATTTTTAAATACGGAATTTGCAGTTTTGTGATTAAAGGAGTTTGCAGACAGTCTATGTGCTTACTTGAACATATCTGAGGACTTTGTTCACACATGGAAGTTATTTATTCACCAGTCTCATGAACTTAGGGCCCTTATTCAGGGAAACATTACATTTAAGATGTATTTTAAAGAATTAATTACTCAGGAGGGCATAACTAAAGCATTTCCTCAAATAAAAGCTGATATTGACACTGGCCTTTACTTGTCATTGGCCCGTAACTTTGAAACAGTTAAAAATAATCATGATTAAACGTATTATTTAATAGTCAGTGCTGTCTGGAAATGATGCACAGCAGGAAGCTCCTCAAATAAACTGACCTTATGAAGCCATTTAATTTGACAAAATATATGGAATCACAGGACGTGGGAAGGATTTTTCATTCACCTTTAACTCTTAAGATACGAGATAAGCCACTACTTACAGTCCCCCGTCACTGGTCAGTTGGTTTCAAATTTGAAATGAGCTGATAAAGTTTCATGAATTAATTCACATTTATGAATAATGGCTGATTGGTCAAGAGTTACAGTTATTGCTTCATATAAATTTATCTGATTTGTTACAACCCCCCCCCTCTCCGTACAATTGTCATGGATGTAAAAGTTAATGTAAAAAAAAAAGAAAAAAAAGTTTGCACTTTTAACACAGGAGTCAATGGGGGTTTGCTGTTTTGGCGCCTAGTGGTCAGTGGAGGAAGTGCAACAAAATTAGTATTAGCATAATATAATTCTGCACCTTTTAAATAAAAGGTGCAGAATCATAACAGAAGGTTTAATGGACAACCTTCGACAGAGTTTCATCAAAAATAAAACTGACTGACCCTGAGGAAAGTGTAGAGACAGATGGACATCCAGTTGGTTAAGAGCTTCTCCACCACGGTCTCGGTCCTGTAAAAGGACACGCAGAGTTGAAACACTGAAAAATGTTTTTGTGGAAGCTGAATTCTGCCGACGGCCTGATGAGCTCTCCTGTATTTACCTTCGCAGCATCAGTTTGGGGTTCTTGGCCACATACTGCTCTACGAGGTCGTTCAAGAGAGTCTTGAGGATGTCTGTGAAGTACTCCAGTTTTCCATGGAGAGACACCGTCAGCAGGGAGGCAACGTAGGCTCGGTCTCTGGGGGAGAAGGTCCGCTGGCTCTCGAGAGTGTGAATGAACTGAGGCACAAGAAGCATGAAGCAGGTTAAGTTCATACAACTCCCCCAAAAATAAGAAGGAGTCATCCTCTCAGACCTACACCAGTGGTGGTGCTAGAAGTGATGATGACTACCTTAGTGAGAAACAGTTTACTGTTGAGCAGGTTTGACAGCTGCACCAAGCCCTGCTCCACCGTCTGCCGCCGGCACTCCTGGACATCCAGATCTCGCCTCAGCGGAGACTCCCGGTGGCCCGGGAAGAAAATGCGTTCTGCGTACATCCGGTAGTCGAGGAAGGGGATACCTGAGCCCATCAGGTCACTGGACATGTCCATCATCTCTGTCATCAAGTCTGAGCCAAGATAAAGGAAGAAGTGGGGAGTTGGGGGGGGGGTGAAACCTCTGGAGCCCCAGCTGAAAGCTCTTTTGTTCCCAGCTTCTCGTATTTATGACATTCAAACTGGGAACTGAGCTGCGACATAAAAGCGGGTTTATATCAACAATGGACAGTGTCAGGAGACTAAAATTAAACAGCTTTGCCACAGTCTTCTGGGATTATGAGGAACATGGAGTGACGTAATGGGATAGATTTGTGGGAACAATCCGCTGCACAAATAAACTTTTGTGATGTTCCATCTCTTCTCCCCCCCACCCCCACCCGCTCACAGTCCTACCTGTGAACTCCTTCTTGCAGCGGTCCCTCACGCTGGTCTCCAGATTCTCCAGCTGGATTTGGACCTTTTTGTAATCCCGGAGAGCCTGTTTACTCTTCCTCCTAAGAGAGCAGAAGGGTCGGGCAAAGATGGAGAAGAGAACACATTCAGTACGACAGTCCCCCAACAGCAAGGATCTATTACCTGAGCAGTGATGGCGCCACAGCTGGCTGAGACTGTACAAACTCTGACCAAGCTAAAGTGCTGTAATCGTCTAAGCGTGAAGGTTTCACTCTAAGATCAAAACACTTTAGGAGACAGAAATACCAGTAAATGGCATCCAATGCAATAACACCTGATAATGTAATTCACTCCATCACATTATGACTTTACAGCACATTTCCAGCTGCTTTCCACACACAAAGAGACAATTTCTGTTCATTCATGCATCTGAGCGAGACAAGACGAGGCAGACGGTGGGCGACTGGCTGGAGCCCAGAGGACACGATGGAATCGCATCTGCTCATCTGCCAGCTCGCCTTTAACTGAGCGTCAACGTGACAAACTTGCCTGCAGGACATCATTCATGCTTTACGACTGACTGGGTCTGGCAGCAGTTTATGTTGTCAACCCAGAGCTCAATGTATTAAAAAATAAAAATCCAAAATCTGAGAATCCAAACCCAGAATCTGGAACCAGGAAATAGCTGAGATCCAGCAGCTGATTGGCTGCTGAATGACTCAGCACTTTATGTGTCAACGTGTCAGAGCACCAAACTTCTGTTGACAACTATATTTTGAGTATTCAGAGCACTCTAGTGACTCTTTATAATAACAATTATAAAAAAAAAAAGATTGACTGACGGGAAGCACACATTGTTACTCTTCTCAACCAGCAGTGAGGCTCTGCAGAGTCCTTTTAGTCATTTATAAATGTCTTCATGGGCTTGGGCCTTCTAATTTATATGACCTCCTTTTTAAGTATGAGCCCTCGTGGACCCTGAGGTCCTCTGGTACGGGTCTTTTAATTGTTCCTGAAGCGAGAACTAAAACTTACGCTCCATCTCTACGGTCCTCGTCTGGGGAGCAGCCTACCTGAGAACCACAGGGCTGCAGAGACTGTTCATGTTTTTTCAAGACCTACTTTTTTAGCTTAGCTTTTAACTGAATTTTATTTTAATCTTAATTTATTTTATTGTATTTGATGTTGTTTCCTCACAGCAGCATCAAGCCACGTTTATTACTGTTAGTATTTTTACATACCTACATTCTGTTAAGAGACAGAAATTAGGGAGTTCATGTTTGTGTATTCATTTTTTTTTTTGTTTTGGGGGGGTGGGGGGGGGTGTTATGACTGTGTGTGAAAGGGACTATATGAGTGTGTTTTAAATTACCATGTTATGTGCTTTGGTGGCTTGGTTTATTTTATTTTAATATGCATAAATTGTTTTTTTATTACGTAAAGCACTTTGTGTTGCCTTTGACATGACAAGCGCTTGATAAATAAAGTTTTGATTTGATTATGGGACAGGACAGCCCCTCCCAGGTGCAGTCAGAGACGGAGAAATGACTACAAAAGCGTTTGTCAGAACATGAATAACTAAGATAATAACAGGTGAAAGCGATGATGCACGAGACTAAGATCATCAGGCTATTCAGCAGCCAATCAGCTGCTAGATCTCAGCTATGTCCCGCCTCCTCTGCTATGATTGGCGCAGCGCTTATTTGACACTCATTTCAGAATTGCAACTGCGAAAAGAAAAAGTGCAAACTCAGAAAGACAATTTGAAAATGGAGATGGTTTTGGAACCGATGGAATGAAAGAAAAGATGACTGACGTCTCGGTTAGAAATTTAGATTTCCTGGTTGTAGATGCTCTACTTGAAGTTAATTAAAATAGTCTATTGTCGTCAATTCCTGAACTCGCAGACAAACACACCAACACACCTGTAGATGAGCACGATGATGAGGACAATGAAGGCCACTATGGAGGCTCCAACACCAACTCCAATTTGAGCATCCAGTGGAAACGTGGATAAGCTCAGGTTGTCATACTGAACCTTGCCCAGAGAGAAGTTTAGGTTTCCCATTTGGACCTAAAACACACAAATAAAAGACTTTTAAAGAACTATTAAGGGAATTTAAACCTGCAGCACGTTACATGCTATTAGAACTGTGATTGTGTTTCTCCGTGGTCGTAGAAGTGAGGGTGTGGTGGACTCACAGTAAACTCAGGCAGATGATCAGAGCCCTCGCATTTCTTGCAGCTGGGTCCTGGTAAAGGCTGCTGTGGCGGCGGCTCACAGTACAGATGGTTTCTGGTCAGGGTCTTTACAGCACACACCGCCCCCCCTATCAACACCACCACCTCTTCTTTAGTGATAGCCAAGTCCAGATTGTCGCCCTAAAAAACAGGAGCAGGTTCCAGTTTACATCGGCACACCCTCAGCCATGTAGGTTTAGGTCTACCCAGTCTACCCAGCATCCTCCTCAGCTGTACGTAGTTGACGGCTCAGCTGCAAATCTGACAAGATGAAGGCGATAATGGACCTGGCAGCCTCGCGTGCTCTTATGGACAGCCTAATGTCCAAAAGCCCAATCACGCCAGTCCAGGCAGACTGACATTACCAACATGAGGGTTCAAGTGCCCCAGAAGAATAATGGAGTCGCCTCCAGAAGCACCAGGACTCCAGGAGAGCTGGGGAATCTGAACTGTGATTTAGGTTTGTTCCCTGAGCTGATGGTACAGGGAAACAACCCAGGAAAACGCTACTGTACCAGCTTTGAGCCAAGACGGCTACAAGTAAATCACCCCAACCCTTCGCCTCTCATCCTGGCTGAGTCCAGAGTAGATGAGGTCCAGCACCTCTCAAGGAGACTGGTTCCATGACCCAAATATATGTAGCCATTACTTCTCCAGGTCATCCACCACTACAGAGGTGGCAATTCACGTATAGTCCTTTAGAATATCATTCCCTTATTAACTCTTAATATTAGGACACTGGACTTTCTTCCTTTTCTCCAAATGTAAGACATAAATGATTTAGACAGCTGAATGAAGTAAAGCCATTTGAAAGATGTTTAATTTTAATTCATTTTAGGTTTTCACCACTGACACATGAAAACAAATCAGTCTGTCACCGTCTCTCTCACCTCCAGCTGGATGAAGCTGCCGGGGTTGTAGCGGTAGGCCTTCAGAGGGTCCTGCTGGTTCAGGGGCTGCAGAGTCGGGTTGGGCTCGTAGCTGAAGGGCCGCGAGTTCAAACTACTGAAGTCAAAGCGCAGGTTGTCGAGCAGAAACTCCACCGTGGTCTTTGAGCCCAGGATGGACGAGTCCACCATTGGAGAGCGGCACAGGATCAGGGTGGAGGAATTAACTTCACAGCGCTCCATGAACTGATGTGGGGCAGAGTTGTGGTTAAAGGAAAATTTAAAAAAAGCAGTGACCACTGGAGTTCAAGCAGATTCACAGCAATGGCAACCAGCAGATGAAGCATCTTCCTTTTCTTGACGGCCTCAGACTAGTTTCTATTGCTGACACGTTCAAATGGCAGGAAAGACTAGAACAGACTGAGCTAGAAAGGATTCACATGAAGAAAAACATCTATGCTAGCTCATATAGATCTTAATATAAGGCGTAAAATCTTCTTATTAAAGTGCTACCCTGAGCTTTACCAAGGTAACGATCACCGCCAGACTTCTGAGTGCTCCATCTATATTCTAGCTTCGATGTCTGTAGGTACAGCTGCTGCTGCAAAGACACTTTCATCGAAGGAAAAACGGAGAAGAAAATAAAAGCAGCGTTCCAGTAGCTTCGCTGCTCTCATCACTTCTTCTACGTTAACACAAAACACAAGCGCACACACCTGTCTGGCACCAGGCCCCGTCTTCTCCTTGTCCTCCCTCTTCTCCATGTTCCTCCTCTTCCTCCTCCGCTTACTCCTGGTCTGGCTGATGGATTTGTGTGGAGAAAACGTCACCACCATCTGCGGCTCCTGCACCACATCCAGGTTGTGGCCGGACACATGGATCAGTCGGCCTCCGCTGATTAAAAAAATAAAAATAATCATACTGAGGCACACATCCATGTGTTCTCAAACTCTGTCTCTAAAGATCTCCAGATTTACTTGAGGAAGCTTTTGTCGGGTGAGGCGTGGGTGACGTTGGGGTTGTGGGTGTAGTGGTAGGATGACGTGTGCAGGTGACGCTGGTTGCTGCCGTAGTGGAGCGTGACCCGGTGGTCTCCAGTCTTATTACTGGTCCCCGTGACACACAGAACACTGGAGCTCTGTACCTCTGACACACTGAAAACGCCAAAGACGGGAAGAAGCACACAACAAATTCATAAATAATGAGTGGACATGTATGTTTCTGTGGCCCTCGAGGAGGCTCATCCACGCATCAATCACAGACTGCATGTCGCTGAAATGTGACTCACATTTTACAGGGAACCCCTCCCACAGTGATGGTGAGGTCAGAGGGGCGGCCTGTCATCAGGTTCCGACCCGTGATGGTCAGGCACGTCCCACCTGCCTTTGGACCCATTTCAGGTGACACCTCCATCACAAATGGGTCCTGAGACGAAGGAGAGGACGAATAAAACACTGAATCACTCTTCAAAAAATAAACCTCAGCTGTATCTTGGTCACTGAAACATCTCAGGGAGCAAAGTTAAATGTTATAATAATTAAACGTCCAGTAATAAAACAGCAGAAAAACCTGACATGAATGAGTAGGAAGAACATTTGTGCTGCTGAAGACCAAAGAGCTGTGCCTTTTTCTCTTCTCAGCGCTCGTTTTTTAAGTCTCAGTAATCTGTTTTATATTTTTAGATATTAGTGCTGATATTTCATGGAAGGATTGTGTGATCTACTCTGATTTGTTATTGATCGCTGCTGTAAATTTAAATGTTTTTGTGTTTTAAGAATGTTAGTTTGAAAGAAGCAAGCTGGTCCATCAGAGGACACTGACAGAGCAGATCATTCACATTTAAAGAATTACAAATTAACACTTGAGACGACTTCAGAGTCTGGACTTTATATTTAGCTGTACGCTACAGGGGAAAAACATCCCTGTCCCTGGGTGTCCCTGGTGTGTCCCTGGTGTACCTGGTAGCTGAAGGTCTGGTTGGACAGGCCAAACTCCCCTCCACTCACTTCCACAGACACTCGGCCCACTTTCTCTCCTCGACTGGCTTTGGTCCTGCACACAATCCTGCAGGGATATTTGTTCTAAATTAAGTGCAGCTCAGTGTTTCCTAAAGCCGATAACAGGACAATCACACGTACCTGGAAGAGACCTCGTACAGGTCTGGGATGACGGTGCAGGGCACCCCAGCTACTGTCACTGAGTGCAGGACGTCTGTAGCCTTCTGGCCCAGGTTAGAGCCTGAGATGGTCACCAAGGTGCCTCCTTCCAACAGGCCAGAGAGGGGCTCAATCTGAAGAAGAGGCATGAGAGCTCTGAAGAACTATGTCCATCACGTGTGGGACAGGTAAGGACCTGGTCTTGGTTTTATAGGTTTTTATCATTCACTACTGAATTCTGGTGCTCTTTGGTGTGAGCATGCAGAGATGTGAGCTAAAACAAAAAACTGGAGTAAATGCATGAAAAAAAAAAAAAAACACAGTCAAGATGCTTCGACTCGACAAACATGATTCACTCATTTGTTTAATCTCAGGTTGTTTCATGTTAATGATCAAAAGTTTCCAAAACTCAGGGAGAATCGGCACTTTTCATTCTCAAAAAGGTCTTCTTCATTTTCTATCGGTGACTTAAGCCGCTGCAAACTCCACTACCAATGTAGGACAGGACTGACGAGGACAGGGAGGACAGACGAGGTCAGGGAGGACAGATGAGGTCAGGGAGGACAGACGAGGTCAGGGAGGACAGACGAGGACAGAGGAGGTCAGAGGAGGTCAGAGGAGGACAGAGGAGGTCAGAGGAGGACAGACGAGGACAGACAAGGTCAGAGGAGGACTGACGAGGTCTGAGGAGGACAGACGTGGACAGACAAGGTCAGGAGGTCAGACGAGGACTGACGAGGACAGACGAGGTCAGGGAGGACAGAGGAGGACAGATGAGAACAGAGGAGGACAGATGAGGTCAGGGAGGACAGACGAGGTCAGGGAGGACAGACGAGGACAGAGGAGGTCAGAGGAGGACAGACGAGGACAGACAAGGTCAGAGGAGGACTGACGAGGTCAGAGGAGGACAGACGTGGACAGACAAGGTCAGGAGGTCAGACGAGGACAGAGGAGGACAGATGAGAACAGAGGAGGTCAGAGGAGGACAGACGAGGTCAGACGAGGACAGACAAGGTCAGAGGAGGACTGACGAGGTCAGAGGAGGACAGACATGGACAGACGTGGACAGACAAGGTCAGGAGGTCAGACAAGGACAGAGGTCAGAGGAGGACAGACGACGTCAGAGGAGGATAGACGAGGTCAGACCAGGACAGATGAGGACAGAGGAGGTCAGACGAAGACAGACGAGGACAGACGAGGTCAGACGTGTACAGACAAGGACAGACATGGTCAGGAGGTCAGACGAGGTCAGCCGAAGACAGACGAGGACAGAGGAGGTCAGACGAAGACAGACGAGGTCAGACGAGGACAGACGAGGTCAGAGGAGGACAGACGAAGACAGACAAGGTCAGAGGAGGACAGACGAAGACAGACGAGGACAGATGAGGACAGAGGAGGACAGCCTCAACGGATTCTTAACAGTATAACATCTGGAGGATTCAGCAGAAACACCTTATGCTTATGACTCCACAGAAACCCGAGTGCTCAAACGTGACTTCAGGAGAAAAACAATATCATCACATCAAGGACTTTTTTCTAGTCTGATCTAGAAGCTGGTATTTTTTTCTTTATCCATCTGGTTCAGACTGTGCTGTGTCTGTCTGTCGTGTCTCTCCTTCGTTGCTCTTTACCATTTGGGGCTGGAGCGACTCGGACTCGAGTGGGAACACACATCTGAGGATCATTTGGACAAATAATCGCTGGAGACGAGCTTGACATGTGACCACGCCCCCACAGGGATATCTGAGGAGGACCTGAAGTCCTCTAGTGTACATCCAGCTTCACTTGATCATATTTCCTCAGCGGAAGAACATCTGTGTTGCAACTTAGTCTGGGAAAGTAGGTTTGGGTTTTTTATTTTCTTCATTTTAGACGCCTGGAAGAGATTCTAGCTGATTCTCCAACCGGAGAGCGCTGTGGCAGCCATCTGCTGCAGGTAAAGCACCAAATCATTCAACAGTGCTTCACACAACAGCTCTTCAGGAAATCAGAACATCTCTCTCTCTTTTTCTTCTTTTTTTACAGTTTGAACAAATTCAGGCTTGAAGAGATGAAGAGGCCAAAGGTGAAGACTTACAGAGTGGATGACGGGGGCGGGGCACGTCTGCTGGACATGTTGGCTGCACGAGTCTGAGTACAGGCAGTTGGCCTGGGGGCCACCACACCACACACACCCGTACTTCTGGTCCGCTGTGTGGCAGCGGCTGCAGTCAGATCGACCCACGGAGCAGTTGTACAGAGACACTGGTGGGACAGGGACAGGAAGGGGCATCACGTTGATGTTAATGTTAGCGTTTCCTAAAGAATAATAAAACCAGTTGAGCCTTAAAACCGCTGAGCTCACCATACAGGTCAGGAGAACTGTCCACATGAAAGGTGTCCCTCCTCTTCACATACACCATGGCTTTATATTCTTCCACTGGAGCCGAGTACGTGTACTAAAACAGATTTCACAGGTTGCAGAGTTTATTCATGAGAATGAATCAGTCACTGAGCACGTCATCAGGAATCCAATAAAGTAGAATTTCTCCCATTTAACAGACACATGGAGATATTTAGCTCTACATGTTTGACCATGACTGGCTTCTACAGTCACTCTACAGTTTAAAGAGCGGGATAATACCAGGTAAGAGCATGGATGACTCTTTCTTTATAAAGTACACTTAATCTAATAACCACTGCCTTTAAAGAGACACACCTTTGTGCCCTTCAGCATCCCTCGCTGGTTGAAAACTACACCTCTGTTGCCACTGTCACCAGTACTGTTGCTGCGTGAGCAGGTGATGTTCAGGCTTTGGCTGAAGTGCGATTTGTCTTGTTGAAACGCAGCTAAATTATATTTTCAGAAACTTCTCTGTGGGGGCTTCAGAGTCCCACTGTGTTGCTTCAATATTTTATTAAATAACCATTTTGCTACGAGCACATGTTTCCATTCCAACTCCTTTTGGTTCCTATCGTAGGTTTACACTCCTCACCACCTAACAACAGACCTGAGCTTGTTTCAGCTGCAGAGTTCGTGTCAGAGTCGAGCTAAGATGGTGGCTGTGACGCCGTTTCCTCCGTTTCGTTGCACATGGCTGTTAGCTGTTGCAGCAGTAGCAGACCGGGACAGCGGGTCCCCAGTCTCTGCTCTGTAATTATTTAAATGATTGGTTTAGGTCTCGGTGTGTGTTGGTGAGTGTGTGTACAGCATGTACCTGTGTGTGTGATGGAAGAAGCTTTTTAAATCCGACACGGACTGATTGGTTTATCGCATGCTGAGCGAGGAGTTCTCATGTATTCATCTCATTTATTTCTGTTCATTTGTCTACTATCCATTAATGATTCCAGCTCACCCAAAATACCTGCACATCTTTGTTATTTTATTCTGTTTCAACAAAGGTTTACACTCATCATCTGCAGTAATAGTAAACCTAGAGCTTTTTAAAGTTTTTTTTCTCCAAATACATCAAAGTACCCTGCAGTTTAGCAAATATCCAGTTTATTCCCACTAACGTCCGTGAATTCCAGTCAACTGCACAGGTTAGTTATTTGGGTTAGTTATCTCTGATCACCAGACCTGGTGGGGCTGACAGGTGATGTCAAAGTTGGACGGATTCATGTCGTCCGTCTCCACGTAGGCGTCCACCACCACGGTCTGTCCCTCGATAACCAACACACACTCGTAGTCCAGCTCTGCATCCTGAGAGGACAGAGACTCGTGTTGGACAGAGAGACACCACGGGTTTGGAGGGCAGATTAAAACCCGTCTCACCTGATACAGGTGCAGGTTGTGAGCCAGTAGGGTGATCTTCCTCTCCACTCTGACAGGCAGCAGGGACAAACCTTGGACCTTCTCCACGCAGGGACAAGCTGAGGAACCCCAGCTGATATAGGTGCCTTCATCACCCTGTTGTTGAACACACAAACGCCAAGTATGAACATCCAGGGCTGCCATCCTCGCAGTCCGGTTACGTTTAGATGCAAAAAATGGCTCAGATAGTCAGGTTTTTATAATCATCTAATGATGTGGCTCAGATTTAAAATAAATACAAATTTAGGTTCATAAAAAAACAAACAAACAAACAAACTTGAATCTTTACCCACCTGCTTGAAGGTTCCAACAGTCCTAACCACAATAATATTAATAATAATAATAATAATAATAATGAGGAGAGCACAAACAGCTCTCCTCTTGGAGATACACTTCAGTTAGTTCATATTTTCTCATATCAAACTAACTTAATTGTCTGTTTTGGTTTCTAAATGCTCTCCCTTTCTTCCATCCGTCCTCCATCTGCATCTCCTGCAGTCTTGATGCGTCAGTGTTTTTTCTTTTTATCTCTGTCCACTGCTCCAGTGTAGCTGGATTCACTCCACTTCTTACAGGTTATTAACATTCTTATTATTATTATTCTGATGAGGCGTCTAGTTCTGCTCTGTACATTTCTGTCTACAAAAGTTTCATGTTCTTCTTTCCAAAACTCTGTATCTTTGGACATTTCTGAAACATTTAGGAAAGATCAGCCAATGAACCACTTTCCTGTTGTTTTTTTTTTTTTACGTTTATCCAAGAGAACTCCTTCTATGTCTGTGAATTAGTGGATGTCTGGAATATGTGTGAAATTCTGATTTACATTTTTTCTTTACCTATCAGGACGATACAAAAAGGAACTGATTTTTAAGAAGTAAAAAAGAATTGTTTCAAGAAAACGAGTCTTATTTTTGTCTGAATAGAGCAAGAACATAGTCAAACATTGTTTACATGAAATAAATTGGCTTATTTTAAAAGACATATATCTAATTTTAAGCTGTTTTTCTTTTCTTAAGCCATTGGCAGATGGATCAAATTTAGGAAAATGAGTGCTGTTCTTGCAGTGTGATATAATGTTGAATTAATCCTGAATTTTATTGTTCGCTATGCATTGATCATAATATGAATGATGTGATGGATTAACCTCCTTCTTATAATGATCCCTTACTTTTAGATATTAAAGAAAAGAAAGTTGTTTTTTTAAATCTATAATATTCACTATATTTCCTCCCTAACAAAAAAAAAGACAGCAATTCCTAAACGGTAAATATCATGTGAAAGCTCTTAAAAGGAAGCTGAAAGTTTACGCTGATCGATTTATTTCACATCCGCTGTGCCTTTGAAGAAAGACAAAACTCATAAAAACTAAATATTTCTGAGCGCAACCCTTTCAAGTATCATTTACTCAAACAGAAACACACACAAATCAGTGAGGGGTTAAACAAAAAAAAACTGTTAAAGTAAGTTGTTTGAAGTGAAGTGAAGCTAAAAATGTAAAAATCATGAAAGCACATTTACAGAAAAATGACGAGTGGCAGTGATGCAGCTTGTTCTGTCGCTTCAACAGAGAAAGCAAACGAAAAGAAAACAGGTATTAGAAAGAGAAGTAAGAGCAGGAAAAGGCGACAAGGACAGAAATGTTGGAGGTTGTGGTAAAACTACAGAGTCCAGCAGGGACGAGGAACACTGGGGGAGCCCCCCCGAGGAGATCTGGAAGAAGGAAAGTAGGAGGAGGAGCAGCAGGACGGAGGGAGGTGAACTCACCGGGAGGAAAGTATCAGCTTGATCATACTGGTAGTCCAGATCTAGTTCTGAGTCAGTATCCACCAGGTGTGGGTACGACTGGAGACCATGGTCCACTTCCCCATCACCTGAGAGAACTGGGGGGGCTGAAAATGTAACTGTGCTGTTTTCTGACCGCTCAGCACCTTCGATGGGACTGTCCACCTCTTTTGACCACCGGAGCACTTCAGGGTCCACAACTGAGCTCTCTTCTGTAGTGGCAGAGTCGTGCAGGGGTGCCAGCGTGGGAGTCTGAGTCAGCTCCAGGTTGAAGGTGGACTCAGAGTTAGCTTCTTCTCCCACAGAAAGGGCTGTGGGCACGGGGAGGCCGGATGAGGCCGAGGCGGGAGGCTCTGCCAGGCTCAGCGTTTCCTCAGTGTTGCTGGGGTTCAAATCCATCCCTTCATCCAGGGGAGAGGTTTCTGAGATCATCAGAGGCATCACAGGCTCCAGGTCTCCGCTCAGACCATCGGCTCCAGTGACGGGCATCAGTTCCACCTCCATGCTGGGCGTAGCAGCGTCTTCTTTAGAGCTAATCTGGGTGACAGCACTGACCTCGTGCTCCCTGGGGATGACCTCAGGGGGGGGAGTTGGGATGGGTGCTGCCGTCCTCGGTGGAAGTGTGCTGGTAGGCTGAGGGGGCGGAGGGGGCGGGGGGGAGTGCCATGAGGTCGGCTCGGGAGTAGTGTGCGTGGGAGACGTAGTCATCTCCTGAACCACTGCTTTGGTTATGGGGACGGCAGCTGTTGTTGTGGCAACCGTTGTTGTGGTGGTTGGAGTTGTGGTGGATGTTTTTAAGGCAGCCACTGTGGTCGTGGCTGTCGTTTTAATTTTGGTTGTGGGAGGAGATGAGGTGGGGAGTTTAAACTGGGGATGGGAGGAAAAGGCAGAGACATCAGGGAGGGTGAGACAGAAATAAAACTTAAAAAGGAAAATGGAATCCAAATGTGTTAAACTGACGTTCTGAACAAATGAGCTGAAGTTATTTTTGTTACAAATGAACCAAACTTAAATTGGGAAATGAGTCCGGCTGGGCGATACAAACCCCAATCAATGAGCCACTATTTTTGTATCGTTTTTGTACCAGTGAGGTGTCAAAGGTCAAAAGAGACTCTTGAGAATCATGACATTGGGAAGTAACTTACGTGTTGGTTGTAGATGATCACCCCTTCCTCACAGATGGGTTTGTGGGTACACAAGTGCTGGTGAACACACCAGTTACAGCCCCATTTGCTCAAAACACATCCACGGCAACTGCAGACAACACATGCAGACATTAGAGACAGGAGACAATAACGATCTCTGCAAACAGAGAGGTTAAGACAAGACAGGAGCCCTTAGATTACTCAGATATTCTCAGAGACATCACTTATGTACTGATGCTGCTTTGCTCTACCACAAAAGCTGATACAAGTAACATGAATCTGTGATGGGACGAGGAAGCACAAAGAGCGAGAGAAAAACTTGCAGAATACAGATACAGGGGAAACAAAGTGTGATGTGCTGCTATGTTTTCTTTTCTTGCACATATTAGAGAAAAAAGCAAAAAACAAAAACCTGCCCACAGGAGTTGTTGGCCCTTTCGGTTCAGGCCGTCTACCAGATCTTAAGGATGGACACAGCAATTCCACAGTACCTTTGGAAATATCGCTCATTTTGACCTCTACTCAGCCTGCATCGGTCACCCCAATGCTTTGTGCTAGACTGGACCCATCTTTGGCCTCAGATATGGGGTCTAGGTAGACCAGCTTTCTATTGGTCTTTGTGAAAATTTGAATTAACTGGTGTTGACGTCAAACTTTCTTAAAATCTGACACAAACTGCTTCCCCTACAAATCCAGAGTGAGGTTCTGCTCATACGTGGCACATGCCCCCTTTTTCCCCCGACCCTAACCCATTTCTGTTTTCCCTCAACACAATGAGCTGCAGACTTCTTTAATTCGTCTTCTCATCGTTGCCAATTTAGCTGCTTTGTTATTTCATTTCTTCATTAAAACAACTAGAATCAAAACAGTGATTTATAAAACAAACTGTGGCTGAAAAATATTGACAATGATTGAGTTTTACTTCCACCAAATCTCCCATATATCACAAAAAACGTTTTCCATTTGCATGTGGGTTGTTTTACTGTTTGTTTTTTTTTAATCCTGGCAATTAGAGATTATTATTTGACAGAACTGCGCAACTGCATCTAGAGTTTACACAACGCATTAAAAAGTCACATTTGCTCACTTGGGCACGATGTAGCAGGCAAAACAAAAGAAGTTATGGTCTTACATAACTAAGCAAATTTGCTTGAGTCATCCTAAAGTCATTAATCCACTGCTCCTCCAGCTCAGTTCTGGAATCAGACTCTTTATTCAGATGAAACCAACTTGTATCAGACTGATGAGTCAAGAAAACTCTGATCCATGTCAAACACGGGGGAGGCAGTGTTATGGTGTGGGCTGGTGTTCATTAGGGAGACACCGATCCGACATTAGCACTGGATGTCGAAAATATGAGGGTTGTTTATCAGAAAATTAAACTGATGCTTGAGCTGATCTGTTCACTTTAAATCTGTTGCAAAATTCACATTTGTTGATGTGTGATGTGCACATGTTTGTTTCTATCCATCTTCAGTTTCAGCTGCTACATTTTATTTAATTTATTTAAGCATGATCCAGTTTTATTTGGAATTTGAATGCTGGTGCACAATTATTAATCTTGTAACAAATAATGACATTGCATGCATTACATTTATATCTTTTGATGTGTTACATGGAAATTATTTAGTTTGGAAATACATGTTTAAGTCAAGCCTGGTGCTTGTAGTCTCTTCCACATGGTGAGGTATACAGCTCAATAATTCAACAACGGTATCAGTATTGGATACTGACCACTAGGCTAACCCTGAACATTGGTATTGAGACAGAAATAGTCAGGTTGGTGCATCCCTAGTGTTTATAGATGAGGTTTACTGACAGCTGAGATGTACAGGAGGAGCTGCACAGTGTAATGACCCTAAACATACTACAAGAGCATCTCAAGACTTTTTGAAGACAAAGTAATGAAATGTTCCACATTGGCCAAGTCAATCGTCTGATCCCAGCCAAACAGAGCATGTTTTTCAGGAACTGAAGACAAAACAGCAGACAGAAGTTGCCACAAACAGCAGCTGAAGCAAAACATTTCCAGGGAGGAAAATCAGAATTATGTCATTTTGTCCAGATACTTCTAAAGTCCCTGAAAATGGAGGTAAATTACTTAAAATGGCTGTAATTTGTAAATAGTGAATGACATATTTTTGTGAAAGTCTACACTTGAACCACATTGTGATTGTTTTATTTCAATATTATTTCAGTCTAGAAATCTAGATGTACTGCTGAAAAATTTGAATTTTCCCAGCAAGTCAGAGTAGCTACTAGGGGGGGGCAATGATCAAAAAACTCACAGTTCAGATCGGATCACGGTTTTGAGTCACGGATCAGATCAATTTTTGGATCAGCAAAAAAAAGAAAAAAATGAATTCTACATTAACTCTAACATTCCAAATTAAGGTGAAATATACAACATGATACTTGTTGTGCAGCCTTCATCTGGGCTCCTGTTTGCACGGGCAAAATTTCTTAATCACATTAAAAACTTTCAGAATTATTAATTCTGAATACACTTTATATGGGCCCTAAGTCAAACAATCCAAACATGAAGTGCATATATGTACACCATGTTTTATTGCTGGGTGATGCAACAGGACGATGACCCCAAACATCGTAGCAAATCCAGAGCACAATGGCTGCAGAGGAACAACATCTGCCTATTGGAGGGGCCCAGTCAGAGCCCCGATCTCAATCCTACTGAGATGCTGTGGAACGACTTGAAGAGATAAATACACAGAAGACAACCAAAGAGTAAGGAAGAGTTAAGACAGTTCTGCAGGGAAGGATGGGCTCAAATCCCTCCCACGATGTGCAGGTCTGATCTGCAGTTACAGGGAGCGCCTGGTTGAGGTCATTGCTGCCAAAGGAGGGTCAACCAGTTATTAAACCTAAGGGTTCACTTACTTTTTCCACTACCACAGTGAATGCTGAATTTTTGTACAATAAAGACATGAAAGACTAGAACTTTTTGTGTTACTGGCTGAAGCTCATTGTGTGTACCAGTACCTGTGACTTTTTATGACCTATTCATGGAGGAAACCACAAAATTCCAAGGGGTTCACATACTTTTTACTTTGACTGTATATGTAGCGTTTTTACGCGTCGTTTGTGACAACATGCGATATTTGTAGTGTTTTTTTACGCGCATTACTTCCGATGGAACGCGATATGGCGTGTTTTTATGCGCATTCTTTGTAATGATGCATGTAAAAAAAAAAACTCCAAACTGCCATGCAAAACGTGGTTTATGCAAGGTAAATTTTGGCCCTTTTGGCCTGTGATAGTTTTGTCGCTCTTTAATGCGGTTGGAAAAAAAAAAAAAGAGCCATTTAGTCGTGCTTTAATGCATGTTAAAAACACCATTTTGTTGTATTATAACCATCCCAGTAAGTCCCATTTAAATCTTCGGACCAACTCCGATCCGTTGCACCACTACTAGCTACCCTTCGTTGGAGCTCATTAATTATGTCCAAAAGTGTTGGGGAGCCAATCAGATCGGTCTATCCTTGTAGAACATCTCTGAGGGGATTAACATGATGATGAAAGAGCCAAGACATTATAGTTGGGTGGCATGAACAGCGGGTCGTCATCAACAGTTAATTAACAACTTGGACTTGCTGAGAGACATCTGGTAAACTTGCTCTAACGATAAACTGTCCCGATGTCTAGCCTGTGTCACTCTGAAAATGTCCATTAGTCCATTGCTTTGACTGATTGTAGTGGTAACCAACTTCGTGCAAAGCAACCGTTCCTGGAGGAGGAGGGTCTACGGACTGTGTTTAGACCCAAGATGTGGCTCTGATCCATCAGGCTAGTGTGGGGGTGCATAAAGGCAAAAATCATATAAACTCTCATTGTTCACATACTTCTAAGTCTATTTATATATGGCAATGTGAATAAAACAAAAGTGTCAGGTTTGGGTGAATTATTACAGACAGAGTAACTAAGACAAAAGAAAATGAGTGAAGGTTAAAACAATGAAGAAACACACTGTCTGATAAGCACAAAGGAAAAGCACTGTGCTGCACAAAGATCAAGAACTGCAATAACTCACGGTCTGCTGCCAGACAGCTGCTTCACAGCAACACAGTCGTAGAAGGTGAAATCCCTCGCGGTGACAGTGACGTCCCCAAAACGAAGTGACAAAGTGACGGTGACGAACTCTGGTGACAGAAAACACGGAGAAAAACAGTGAGAAAACGCTACAAAACAAACCGAATCCTACATGACCAAGCACGCTGACAGATCGCGATTCAGAGTCTGTAACTGAAGAAAACTGAAGGAGTATCGTTACAATGCCGTGAGAGAAGATAAAAGAGCGACTGGACCAGAAGAAAACCAGAGGCCAAATGAAACCCATGTGTGTTTTCCTCCTTTTTCAAGACTGAGCAAGCATAAACATCAAAGGGTTAAAGGCTCTAATTCATACAGTCGGAGCCCTGATCTTAATCCTCCTGGACATCTGTGGAAAAATGTGAAAAATGCAGTGTGAAGAGCATATAGAGCATAACTTTCACACAGCTGTAACAGAAAAAGACACCTGTTGGCAGATGCAGATTTAACGCTTAGACCCGAGAGACCGCATGTTGGCAGCATTTTCTTCCAAAGACTTTGGAGCTAAATATTGTTCAGATCAATCAAAGATCAAAAGGAGAGTCTGATTTATAATAAACATGGAAAACACTTTTAGTAAGATGATGAAATTGTATATCTGAACACTGAGTTTTCCTCAGTGAAACCCATCCATCCATCCATTTTCTATACCCGCTATTTCCTGTTCAGGGTCACGGGGGTCTGCTGGAGCCTATCCCAG